>JAIPRL010000030.1:0-269615 GCA_025469235.1 Pemphigus obesinymphae
CCAGTATCCAGTGGTTGAATTGGAAAAAATATAAGGACGGACTCTGAGCTTAGTTAAAAAATCTGCGTTCCGGGACATATCGTTAAAGAAAAAGTAAGCCGTGGGGGACTTCGTCCCCCACACCCCCTATCCAAAACTTCTTAACAAGGGGACATTTTTAAAAAACATTTTAGATTATTATATAACATGGATAGAATAGAAAAATTTTGTAATTTTGTAATTTTGTAATTTGCACGCGTGGGTTCGAATCCCATCTTTGTCGCCAACTGTCATGTCTCTTACATGATAGATGATATTTAATAATAAGTACTTTATGATTAGTTTATTACTTTAAACATTTTATTATATTAAGATAATTACAAAAAGATATTTAGCGTGCATTACGGACTCGTCAGGAGCACGAATGACGTTGATAACAATATTTCTTATCTTACATTATTACATTGTGACCAACATCACATATACAATTTAGATTTTTATTTGTTTTTGGTATAATAATTTATATTTCTAAAATGTTAGCATATTTTATATTTGTATTTAACGTACATTTATGTTATTCTATATTATATTATTCGGATTTCATAATACTGTATATTCCTATACCTATTCATTTTTGAATTCCTATAATTCCTAAAATTCTGTAATTTTCGAATATATTTTAATATTATATATGGATAGTGGATAACTATTGTCTATTCATTGTATTATTTCTAATATTAATAACACAAAGCTTACCTAATTATACATATATCAATAGTAATATTATATTTGACCTAAATATGAGAAGGTACTATAACAATTTTATCGGCCCATGTCATATCTTTAGCTCTTGATTCTATTATTCACTCATCGAAAAGATTTAACATAATATTTAGAAACTACCTAATTATATATTTTTTTTTATCTGAACTATTGTTTGATCAACATTAATTTATGTCCAAAAAGGGTTTTTAATAATTAATATGCATTATTCTAGAGTAATACCTTATACATAAAGATCAACCATATATGTAAAATTCAAACAAATATATAAATTTTAACGTCCTAATCAATTATCAGTGTTTGTTTTTGACGGTACTGAGGTTCAATTGTCAAAGACCAGTTCCACGACATGACCCCATACAAAATACTCATAATTAAATTGAATATATTATAAATAATTTAAAATATTCATTATACCATACACTGTTCGCCTAGATATTAATATTATACTTTTACAAATTCGGCTCAGTAAAACTATACACAGATACGAGTATATTATTTAATAATGTAGTGGAAAAACTGATGGAAGAAAATAATACTTTTATTCTATGAAAAGGTCAAAACTTGATTGTTTAAATTACAATTTATGAGTATGATGATTGACCCGTACGGCGTGTTGAAATTTAAGCGTATGTTCTTATCAATGAATTTCTCAATAAAATAGGTCACCATATTGTAATGTCATATTGTTTCGTCAACCAAATAGGTTCTTAATCCTTAATTTTTGGATATGTATTTTTTCTTAAGTATATCGATTCAAATCGATATAAATTGAATAAAAAAAACTCTCCATAAGAAGATGCTACACTGTTCATTTAAAGAGTTCTGAATTGTCAAATTTTAAGAAATTTTTTGAAGAATAAAAATCTAACAGTCCTGTGTTAGCAGTACTTTTTAGGGTTTCTAAACATAAGTTTAAACACCTTATATCTATGTTGTGTCATTTATGTGTCAGATATTTTTCGTTTTATAATAATTGTATTACATAGTTTCAAATAACCCTGTTGATTTGGTTATTAGGGATATACATATTATTCGTTTTGTTTTACAATTTTAGATTATTGTTGAAAATTAAAAAAAACCGGGAATTTAGCAGGCTTTCAGAGTGGGCTTTCCTAACTTATTTGTATTGTTGTATAATCAAAATAATTGTTTTAAAAATCGTGTTTACATGTACACAAAACATCAGGATCTAAATATAACCGCCAAATTGTATTACTACATAAAAAAGTACTTAATATATGACGTACTGTTTTTATTTAATTATAGATTTACAAAATTATAAATGTCTAAAAAAAATATATAAAATCATGATAGATTAACAGTTAATTACTTAATTTAAAATAATTTTTTATAAATAAATTAAAATGCTACATCACTCTAGATACTTATAATTCTCCTTTATGTGGGGATTTCATTTTAATTGTAGAACCGGTGTTTTATATTCGTGTAAAACTAATTTTTAGTCTCTTATTTTGGTTGTTTAACATTCACATTAATAATTCAATATAACTCAACTGAAATAGGACATCTCGCCCAGTCGTTGCTGATTTAAGTCATTATGTTTAATAAATATATATATATATATATCAATTATTCTTTTATTTAAACGTCTCGCTAGTTTTTTTAGTTAGTATTTTTACATCCATGGCCTTTCCAGTTTCCACTATAGTGGGTAATGATTTTAAGATGGGAAAGACTTTATTGTGAGGTCATTTTCAATATATAATCTTCTTTTCTTTCTTCTTCCAACTATTTGGTTATTTTTTAAAATTGAATATGTTTATAATTATATATATCTATAGACTATTTAGAGATAGGTTTCTACTAAAATGTTATTTATAAAATAATTAAATTTTTTTTTTTATTTTAAAGAATTTTAGAATTATTTTTATAATAAAAAATATTAATAATATCATCTACCTACATATTCACTTTTAAGTGAAGATTTGGTTAGCAAAAAAAAAATATAAAAAATTGGTTCACACTGTATAACAAATTCCACTGACTATTATAGTATTATACTATATTTCACGAGAGATCATCCAGAATCCCGCATGTGATAAGAATGCAGTGTGACTATAGTGAGAATGTCATCAATATTTATATGGTAGGTATTATAAAGTAATAAAGAGGTGGCGATCCGTCAGATCTTTGAGCTCTCAAACCGTGCTTAGTTGACAGAGTAACCACTAACCAAAAACAAAATATTGTATCAATATATAATAGATTACACTGTATTTATCACTAATAACATTATTGCATGCAAATCATTTTACAATTTATTATATAGTATTTTTCTTATCAAAAACGACCACACTGTATCTAATCATGGTTTGTCGGCTACAAGAGAATTATATAGTGGAAATACACAACGTCGTTTCTATCTTATTATGGTGGGCATATAATATTAAATAATGAATGATAGCAAAATAAAAAGCAGGTGCCACACGAGTGTTAAGTTAAGGAGTGTAGGTAAGTGGGGAATGCGTACGAGTTTTATACTGGTAATCTCTCATAAAATATTACTAATTAGTATAGTCACAAAAATATGTAATATTTAATAGATTTGTAGTTCATACAATGTAAGAACACAGATGAAGGTAATAATGATAGGTATAAAACTATCATTTTACATACAATTTAATGAGTTAAAATGAGGCAATGAGTTTTAGTTTATAACAAATAAATTTTAATTTGTAATAAACTTAAATTATATATATATATATACAGTAGAATCTCGATAATCCGGTAGATATCAGACCAGAGGACTGCCGAATAACAAAAATTTCAGATTAATGGAAGTTCACATAAAAAAGCATTTTTATTGCAAAACTTACATTTATTTTATGAAAACATTAAAAACATAATATACAACATAATACATATACACACATAATAATATATTACTGTTTTCAATTTATTAATCCTTTGATGGGATAACAGGTCTAAGAAAATTTTAATTTTTTTTGTTTCTTTGTTTGAAATGATGCTTCGAAAACTAATTTCTTCTTAGAGTAATTTTAACACCGAACTATCACTTAAAATAAAAAAAGAATAGAGCTGAATTACTGGACGTACCGGATTACCGAATTGCCGGATTATCAAGTGTAAAAAAAAATAAACAAAAGTATTGTAGATCATATATTTGCCAACTACCTGACGATATTTGTATTTATCAAATACATAGATTACCTATATAAATAGGTACTGTAGCCCGAAGGTATTATAGACCTGCAAAGACTAACAATTTTTGGCCCAGGTCGGTCCAGAGATTTTTTCCTAAGCTCGGTCTAAAAACATTTGTAAAAAAAAGCACTTGTCTGGCCCAATCCAAAAAAAAAAAAAATTGGTGAAAACGTCCTTACCCGTCCCGAAACAAATTCAAGATAACATCATACTCTGTGTTTTTAAGAGGTTAAGATTGATTTATAGCCTAGACATACTTAATAAATACATTACTATTGTTATTATTTAAAAAAATGTTCAGACCTTGCCCTTAAAAAGCCCAGTTCAGCCCTAACTTATTTTATCGAAATCTAGGTAAGTACGACAAATTGTACAAAAAAAAGACAAAGGCCTGGCTCGATGAAAATTGTAAAAATTTAAAAAGCCCGGCCCGGCCCTTTATTTTTTTTTAAGGTCCAGCCCGGTACGGATAGGGCTTTTTAAAGTCTGGACAGGACTGGTCAGACCATTGCAGGTCTTTAGTAGGTATATTATATTATCTATGATCAAACAGAATACAGAAACATAGAACGTCATGTATTAAAATGATAACAACAATAATACCAATTATTTCATTGGTCTAGGTATTATATAATTATAGGTACTTATAGATAAGTAGGTAGGTATGTGTAACAACACTGTACTGTATGTAATGCCCTAACACTGTACCTTATTTACACAAGTTACATACCAACAAACGTCAAGGCCGAAATATCCCTATTCGCGGACAACACGATGTGTTATACCCATAATAGGAACGTCAACATTACAATTACTCAGCTTCAAAGGCAACTCAATCTTGTAACCGAATGTTTTGCAAAATAGAGATTGCACATTAATACTTCAAAAACTGTAACCGTTCTCTTCAGTAAGATGAAGACACCGAATATCAGGAAAATTAGTATAAACAACATCCAAATACCATGGTCAAACAATGTCAAACATCTAGGCATCAATGGCATCACCATTGGTCGTCATTTGATCTTCGAAAAACACGTCGAAAACTTCGTCAAAAAGACCACAATGATACGAGCATGCTTTTCCCAATTCTAAGTAGGAAAAAACTCCATTCCACTAAGATCACGCATAAACATTCTAAAACTGTACGTCAAACCTATCATAACCTACGTCGGTGTCGCATGGGCTCCATTCTTACAAGCCAACCAATAGAAACGATTGAAACCATGGGCATCCGGTCAATAACAAGCATGCCATTATACGCGAGGAATGAAATAATACTGAGACAGACATGTTCCAAAACCATAAAAGAAACTATCCGAGAACAGGGTCGTGCCCTGTTCTACAATAACCAAACCACAATCTACCGCCGTATACGCGACCTATGCCACGGCCAATCATCAGGCGCAAAACAAGCAACCCGAGTCCTATGGATTCTCACTGGACCACTCACCTGGGCGACAACATCAAGTTCCTAACCACATCGATACCAACCAACCAGAACACGCTACCCGAACAAACTGAAAAAAAAAACAATTTTTAACAATAAAACAAACATCATACACTAGCAAAGGCCATCGCTTAGAATAGTAAAAGACCTGCATGGTCACAAACCATGCAAAACACGTGTAACAATAGTGTGATGGATTACGATTTGGTCAATAAACCGTACCGGTTGAATAAAAGATGCATGTTAGTTTTTTTCCACCAGCATTGCGGTGTACGGGGGCACGCAGGACCAGCTGTATATAAACAGTCGATTGCCAAAACAGAGTGTTTCCATTTATAAACCCTCGTCGATTGTTTAGCGGCGGCGGTCCAGTTGAACTTTAGCAAATTAACCGCGTACAAAACGGCTTTTGGCCGAGGGACAATTCCCGTACGCATGTACATGGCGGCCGGCAATTGAAGCGCGCGTAAAGGGCGGGCTAGAGAGTTGACCTTTCCGCGGTCCGGTCGGTCGACGGCATAAACAACGTAATTAATATAGACGTCGCGGGTAAACGGTGCCGTGGCTGCGGCCACCACCGCGACGGCACACGGCGAAGACGAAGTTATTCAATTTTGTGGGGTGGAAAAAAAAAACAAACAAACAATAACAAACAAAGTAACTAAATTTCCTTGCACCCTTTCCCGCAGCCGAGTGTACACATACAATGCGGACGGACGGCGTACGGGACTGTATGGTGCGCACACGTCGACGGGACAACACGCGAAAAACCCTCACGGGAATTTCTACCCTATATAGTTATGTGTACACACACATATACACATATACGATGTATACATTGTATGAGTGTGTGTGTGTATAGATTATTATTATACACTGGTCCGTTTACAGGGCAATTTGGAAAGGCAGGAAATCATAATTCACCGTGGCGGCAAATGCTAAAAGCTTTTCCAAAGTCCTCTCGGTCACGTACACCCCCACCGGTGGCCCGTCCGAAGCCTGTAGTGCTGCGGCGGCGGCGGCGGCTCAGCGTGATGCCGGCCGGGCGACACGCGCAGTATACGCCGGAAAATTAAGTTACGGTGACTACACACACAATGCCGACCGGAGCACACAATGGAAACAGAATTATGTATTGCTATTCCGGTCCACCGGTTTTTTCGGGAAACCCCTTGTACACACGCAACCCGTACGTCATCGTCGCGCGTCTCTCTTTTCGGTGCTGATTTCGTCCTCCCGGATAGGGCAGCACGATAAATCCGTTTCGTATAATATTATTATTATTATTATTATTATTATTATTATTATTATACGTACCGTCCGCTTTGGTTTTTTTAGGCGTTTTTTACGATATACGATTCGTGTTGCGCACCGATTGCCACCGCAAATATATTCAAATCGCTATGACGACAACACGCACGTATTGTCAACCGATATTTTCTCTGGATCACAACGCCTTCTCCGTCGTTCGGCGTCAAACGTCGCGATCCAATAATATTACATAAATCATATTATATACATATATATATATGTAATTTGCAAGCCTGGGCATTAACGAGTTAAAAGTTAAAATTAAGTTACTTAACTCGTTACTTTTTTTCCGATTAACTTTTAACTTAATAAATTACTTTTTTTTTTTATTAAAATTAACGTGTAAACTTCAAGTTAACTTTATACAAAAGTATCTAAATTAAGTTAAATTTGCACGAAGAACAATGCAAATATTTGAATGAGCATTTTACTTTTTAGTACCAATACCCAATTTTAGTTAGTACCTACAATAGCATATAAGTAATCGTTAAGAATTGATGTAACACTCACGCACACGCCGCGACGTTGACCGTTCAACAATATTGGGCTGAGCCCGTCTTTTTAACTACATGGAGGCTGGTATTTATGTTTATCCAGTTTACAAAATATATTGAAGTGATATAGATATAGATATAGTGATAGAAATAGGTACTGCTTATTTTATACTACCTTAGTGTGAATCAAACAATAATGTAGGTATCTTGGCAGTTAGAAGTTATTTTCTGATTTCTTATTTTTGCATGGGTTTTAAAATGACGTGTTGTATTTAAATTTTTACATGTATACACTTTTTCAGGCAGAAGAAGTTCCCAGTAATTTTTTTGAGCGTAAAAAATAACCATCCTTTTTTACCTTTTTACGATATATTAGGTATATATCCTAATTAGGAAATTTTAACTTTTAACTAAGTTAAGTTACTTTTTTTTTCAAAGTTAACTTTTAACTTTAAAAGTTAATAAAAAACATACGAGTAATTTTTAACTTGACTTAACTTATATTATTTTCAATTAACTTATCATAACGAGTTACAACATATCGTTAACTTGCCCAGCCTTGGTAATTTGAATCAAATTTAATTTCAAAAAAAAAACTTACCATCTAAATTATGTAAAATCTCTGTTCAGCACTAAAATCTATGTTGGTGTTTTATTCGCATTGATAAACCAAGTGCGGGATGCGCATCTCTCTTCTTGTTTACTTTAATTTTTGCTCGGATCATTATCCAAGCATAATAAACCTTTTCGATATCGTCTTTTCTTAGTTATGACCGAAGAATTTATGAATTCATCGTTGGGCTGATATACGGTAACAGGCGTATATAGGGAGTCTGTAATTTGCACCCAAATATATATAGATATGTAACTTGCACCACTGCAGTTTGTAGAAAATGTGATTTGTAATTTGCACAAAAATAAAAATATACTATGTATATAATATATAGTCTATATATTATCGAGTATTCGATACACAGTGTAGGCGTGAAAATTTGCGGGTCAATATATATAGGGCCAGCGTGAAAAAATATTTATGGGGTGTGTGTGTCTTTAAAACCGACCGAAATATATCTTTGAAATGTAAATAAACAAAAAAAAAGACATCAACTTTATTTTGCTGAGTAAATTCGGATATACTCCTTCAAAACGTGTAAACAAGCCAAAGAAAGTCATAAACTTTTTCCTAATTGGTCTTTCGCTGTTTCCGCGCGGCCCTACAGAATTCCATTTCAGAAAAGTCTTTTGAGGAGTCTTTTATAAACTTTTCAAAAATGTCTTAAGGAATCATCTGTTTTCATTTGTTTATTGCGAGGCCTTTATAAGCGCGGGGCCTGATACAGGGGGCACATTTCGCCCACCCCCCTCATTTCGCCGGTACTATCGTTACATTATCTATATAATCTATCTATCTATATATATATATATCTATAATATATTATAGCTTCTTCTTCTTTTCATGTCCAGTCATTTTTTGTAGATTATATTTTATCCATCCAGTTAGCTAATAATTTTATAGCGTAGTTATTAACCTCGTCCCCATCTTCTTTTCTGCACAACCTTTCAAAATTAGGGCATTCATATATATATTTATTGTCTTGAACTCTTCCACATTCACATTTGACATCCTCTGACTATCACCATTTAAATATATAAATATATGTATAATTTATTATATAAGTTATATACTCGTAATATAATAGGGCTATTAAATAATGAATCAAATAAAATATTGAGGATTGAAAAAAAAAATCGTTTATATTTTTAATAAACGTATCTATTAAGCGATATTTTTAAAATAGTTGAATTTGACTAAATATCCGATTTCTAGATATTTTTTTTATCATATTCTCAGAAAAATAATTTAGTAACATATTCATTATATGTTTAATATATTAGAAATAAAAATATTATCCAAAATGCTATGTGAAAACGAAAATAAATTTTTTTATAACACGGAATAATCATAACACTAACATCATGCACGTACTATCAAAAGAATATTCGATATTTATTTTGGTGAAAATTACACACACATTTCGTCAATTGTGCAGGTGCATATTACGTACATTTTTTATTTTGGGTCAAAATCGGTGCAAATTTCATATGTCCCATATATTTACTTGGAAGCACTAAGCTCCCATAATGTTGAATTATTTGTTTTTCAATCAATCAATGTTATTCGAAGCATTCTTCCATACAAGTACATCGCATATGCTTTTATTCTTCGTTGGCACAATATAGAGTCTGTAATATATTAATATACTTTATGTTTACAAAAAAATAAAATAAAAATGTATAAGAATTCTTTTTTGTTTTTCAGCATTGTCAAATCGCCACGTAGATAATATAATAATACAAACGTTTAAATGTACAAATCGCCCGAATAATATCAACTTATAACACACTCTCGTGTATGACATTTGTTTCCGTTTTGAATATTTACTCGAGAAAATTGCCCCCACATTAAATTGAAATCACCCTGTTTAATACGCATAGGTATAATATAATATAAACTAGACACGGACAGTGTATAATATAATATAGTATTATGCAATTGAATAGCGTACTAAAGTGCGATGTTTATAATATAGTTTGATGACATTTACAAAGGGTGAGGTCGATTTTTGTCACTTGTACGCACAGTAATATACGAGACACTTCGGTTAATGGGCTCAATAAAATATACGAACAAACGGTCAATAACGAGCCAGTAGACGACGTCCATATACATACATATTATATACATATATATTTAATGGACCGAGTAAGGATTTTATAAATGTTTCGATGGTCGCGACGCCATCGGTGTCGTTTTACCGGTCAATGAGTTTTTGGAAAAAAAAATTAATGAAAAAATGATAATCCAAAATGTATACTTATTAAATTACGACATTAAGTATGGAATTTATCTCGGCGGCGTGACGTCTACAACAACTGTATATTCGTATGCACCGATGTTTTACAAATAAAATATACAAATAATTTGTACATTTATGCAGCAGTCAGAATATAACCTTTTGATATAAATTATAAAAGAAAAAAATAATAATAATATTATATACTTATTTATACATATACATATACGTATTAATACAGCGGATATAATATTTTCTTCATATAATTGCGTTAATATTATTAATAGACTGTAAAAAAGCGTGTTTCGCTTTATAACCACATTTACGGGGCCAATCCGTTTTTACGTTAGTTGTTTATAGGTGATTACAATGGTATTTTCGTTTATCTTCATTTTATATGCATAAAATTATAAACATTTATGAACATAAAAATATATACCTAACTAAACGGGAGAAGGGCAAAAAAGTTGTACGTCTATTACATACCGACTCACACGAATAATTATTATTACGCGGCTGATAAATCGACATCGTTAAAATATAAATATATTTTTTTTTAAATGCGCGTATAATAAAAACTAATGTTTGACGAGACGCGATATTTGATATCTATGTGGGGAGTCTCGGCAGGAAATTTAATTATATCTTCCAGCCGAACGTTCCGTCGTGATAAATATCGTAAGATTACAAAGATAAGTTGCTTATGACATTTTTTTTGGTTTCTAATTATTATAAAAAAATTAACTCTGAACTGCCATAATAGCTACCCACATAAAAAAAAAAAAAAACTATTATACTCAGATAAACATCTTATAGAAGCATTTTTATAACTTATAAACAACACAAAACTCACTTTCATTTGCATAAAATGTCAGTACCTATATACTTTATATCGAGTTATAAATTGTACCATATTTCAATAATAATTATTAATAATATAGTTGTCGACAAAACGCGTGTTTCATATATACACATTATAGGTATTTTCGGTGGCATTTCAAATGGTGGAGGGAGGGTAGGAGAGTGTCTACCCTCCCCCCAAGTGGTTTTGTCAGTCAGCAAATCTCGCAAAATTTGGTAGAAAAAATTGACGGCAAAATGTCTTAATCATCGTCGCTATGATGCCTTTTTTTTATTTTTTTTTTTGCTTATTTAACCGTTTTTAAAAAAGTATTTCAGAATAGGTAATCGGCAAATTATTAAAACACCCCTTCAAAAATATGTCTTCGGAATACTCCAGGATATTATATTATAATCCATTCATATTATCTATTTTAATTTTTATAGCCTTTCGGTATCAAATACTAGTCAAATAAAACCTGTGGAAGTGTGGAGTGATAATTTTGAATGAGCGGAAACATAAATCATACGTCTAAAGAATAAACATTTTCCACGTTATTCAAGTAATAATATTAAAAGAGATGGTTAAAGTACGTGTCTGAGGACGCAATAATACCTGTGCCATTTTGTATTTGGATTGAAGGAAAACCACTCGTCGAAAGAATTCAATAAAAATGCGAAAACAATCGATCGTTTTATTTTATTTTATAATACCTATTATGTATTTGTTTTTTTTTTTTCATTTTATTGATTATTATTTTTTTCCCCGTAGGAATCGAGTTTGCCGTGTCAAATCAACTTAACGATTTGTAAATAAAATATGACGTTCGTCGAAACAAAAAGAAGGTGACAATTTTTATATCGTAATTTGATAGCCTAAGCGTCAGTTGTTGTATCAAACAAAGCAGTCAAAATTGACAAAAACGTGGCAATTGGTTTTCATTTTTATTTTTGTAAAAAGCGATTTTGATGAAAGTATACATTGATTTAAATGTTAATTATAGGTTGTACAAAATATATAGGCATAACGTTGAACGTCTTAAATATATATTTTGTATATATTTTCCTATATATAATTGAGAATATTAAATATAGGTACGTTTAATGTAAAATAAAAAAACGTAAATTTCATATTTAATATACTATATAAGTTTAAATAATATGCAAAAACATAGGACTAAGGTTTAAAAAGTAAGTAATCTCATAATATTTTTAATTAATCGTATATATATATATGTAGGTATATACTATATAGGTATACTAAAGTAGGTATAAAATATAAATCTATTTTAATTTAATTTAGATATAGTGTATATTGTACTTTGTATGCTATATCATAATTAAATTAATAAAATATTTTTACCTGAATAAGAATAATATAATAATATATGAGTTATCTAGTACTTATATTATTATACATGTGTATATATATGTATATTTTAAAGTTAATTACATAGATATTTGTTCGAAATACATAAATAATATACGTAACATATTTAACTGATATAAAATAGAAGTTCCATTTATAATTAGCTTGTGGCAGATATTTGTACATGAAGTAATGTACATTAATTTAAATTATTTAATACATTTAAATGTAATAATAATAGACATTTATTTTTCCATAAAACTTAATACAGTGTGTTTAAGTTTACAATTAAATATTAATGATCTGACTTTTATTTAATTCTCAAGGTTTTAATTAAGTATGTTTTAATTTTTTAATTCCGTTATATAATTATTTTTTATTAAAAATTGATTAAAATGCAGTTCTTATGGCTTCTTAACTTTTGTGAATATTGTTGTCTAAATAACTATCCAGGTAATTGATGTACCTAATTAAGATATTATTATTACCTATACATATCATAGAAAAACTACTAAAATAAGTTACATATATGATATGAATTAAGATTAATTGGTGATCTGTGAATTTTTGCGAATGTACAGAATAAAATAATTAGAATTGATACTTGAGAGTTATCCGAAAAAAAATCTATTATGAAAAGGTGGCAAAAGAAATTGAGAATTTACTTACTGAGCTAAATTGTTTTCCTTGGTACCGAATGAATTAGGTGAAACAAGTTAAATAAAAACCAGATGAAGTACTAAGGTGCATGATGTTTGCATATTATAAAGTGCTGTTAGTAAAATATTAAGATACATGCTGTTTGCATATGATATAATGCTAGTAGGAGAGAATTCTGAAAAATTAAACAGTATGCTTGAAGAATAAAGTGAAGCCCTTGAAGATAAAGGATTAAAGATTAGTAGGGGTAATACAGAATATTTGGAGTATAATTTTATAGAAAAGAAATACGGAACAGACGGAAAGACCAGAAATAAGGTTGAGTGGGGATGAAGCATGTAAGGTTGAGAGATTTAAGTATTTAGAATCCGTTCTACAGAGGGATATAGTTTTAAGGAACATCATTTGTTAAACAAAGGATTAAGTCTATATGGATGAATTGGAGAGAAGCGTCAAGTATTTTGTATGACAAAAGGATTAGGTTAAAAGAAGAATTTTATGAGACAATAATGTACAGATTAGAATGCAGTAGATAGGAAGATGGAACAGATGATAAGTGTAGCAGAGATGAAAATGTCACGTTAGATGAGTGAAATGACAAAATAGAACAAAATTAGAAATGACTTTAAACGATATAGTATAGAAGTGGTTTCGATAGTAAACCAATAAAGAGAGAAAATAGATTGAGATAGCTGGAGCATGTTTTAAGGAGAGAGGAGGACATAGGCAGTAATATTATTATTACCCATATTATAATTATATTATTTCCTCATAGTAGTTAAGCTCTACTAAGGAGCAGTCCTGGATCCATACCTTTTCAATCTATATAATTATGGATGTGAAGATCGAAACGCTATAGCATTTTTTATTTGCGAACGATATTGTTCTCTATAAACTAACTCGAGATCAATTTGAACATATCCTAAAGGAGTTGAGAACTTCCATTAGAGGAAAAAAACATGAGAATAATTCAGGTGAAGTATATGTCAACAGCGGGTTTCGAAGACTTGATAGGCTACCATCGGTGAAGTAGTTTTTGAACGAATAGGCATAGCATAGTAACATGAGGATATATGAACTGAAAAGGATAGATGTACAAAATGGGTGGTGCAATCAGCAATGCTCCATGATGCAGAGACGTGGCCATTCATGAAGGCCTAAGAGAGAAGGATGTAAAATGAAGAAATGCCGACTATGTTAACATAGGAAAAGGCAAAGAGAAAGAGGAAGATAGTTTTTATAGATAAACGGTAAAATCACTTAAACCAATCAGTAATTTGCATCCAATCATTTTTAAATAAATCATTGATAATAGCTAATAATTTTGATTTAACTTAAAAATATGCGTATCGCCTAAATACAATGTTATGGGATATGAGATGCCATTACAGAATAATAATAATTAATAATTATTATTATTTGGTTTTATCATAATAATTATTCATCACTGTTTAAAGAATATATAATATACTTACGTCAATATAATAAGCTCAATATGTAACTAAAAATGTTTTTAATATTTGTGCTTGACTAGCGTACATTTAAACTAATTTTGAAACGCCCCATTGAAAATAGTGTACAATTGTAAATTGTATACCACAACATACGTGGAGTAGCCAGTATATTACAATATTATTTATGTATCATTGTTCTTTACTTACTTATTGAACCCAACAAACATTATATGATTCAATAAGTGGAATAAACTGTATTTCTGATATCAATAAATCATGAACAGCATCTCAATTGTTAACATTTTTTAGTACAATAAAAAATTTTACTTTTGTATGAGAAAAAAACAATTAGGTACTTCTTTTATTTTTAATTGTATCTAGTATGCGTAACTGATGATAGCTCAATTCTTACCGTAGAAATGTACAATTATCTATATAATAATGAAAATATATAATTTTAGTGTAAATTATCTATATACATTACACATAATATGTATAATAGTAAAAAATATAATAGCAACATAGCCATGTGAAAAAACTCAAATAATAATAGCTAAAAAAAAATAACTATTATTATTAAAATAAAAAAATAAAACTGCACTACTGATGAATTGAATATAATGATATTTTAGTTATAATCTAGTCATATACTATATGACTACGAAAGCTTAATTTAAACTATTTGTAATAATATTAAGCAATTATTAATAATGAGTAAAGTGGAAAATTATGAATTAATAACTGACTGTATTAATTCGTGTAAATAATAAAATAATATTTATTTTGTTTACAGTTATTAATTGTACAAAATTATACTATCGATAAATATTTGAGTTCCTGTCCCAGTTGCTAATTAAAAAAAAAAATGCATACCTATGTTAAATTAAGAATAATAATAGTATACAATTCGTACGTGTATTATTAATTAGTTAGCTGAACTAACCTAACGTAACATGAATTCGTCTGATATAACAATGTATTAGGAATCCACACTCGTAATTAAAAAGCTAATTATTGTGTATGATTAATATTAATAATTAAGTTAATTAAGGACTTAATGAGATTCTAGGTTAAGTACTGTTTGCACGGCAGTGGTTCAAGAGGAAATAAAAATATAAAAAACTACGTTGAGTGACGTAGACTGTGAACATATTTAAAGTAGAACGTTTTTCTTACAAATAAATGTACAGTCCCTCATACTAGATCACCCCAAAAGTCAATAAGAACATGTGTTCTATATAAGACAGTGAATCATTAATGACAAAAGTACCCACAGAAATATGTATAACGCAGGAGACAAAGTAAATATATATACTATATTATTTACCAAATACCTGAATTTACCCTTGGATTATGGTAGTTTAATATCTCGAAGATATATGACAGTAATATTAACCGAAGGAAATTATGATTACTTGTAGTAAAATTAACCAATTTAATTTTAAAATAATCGTTAAAAACATCTAGTTGCAAGCTAGAGGAGAATACTCACAACTATTTTGTCTGCACTCTAATGAATAGTAATAACCAGTAACCGTCTCTATATGAACAGTTAAATTACCTAATCCATTACTCCATTATTTCCATTAGAAATATATTTTTAATTTTTATATATGTATGGAAAATATTTCGGGGAAAATACAAATATGAGAGCATAATTTGTGGAAAATCCATTCTAAATATTAAAATGTATTCATGAACTTACATCATGAAGACTACTTAAATAAGTTGTTACCTACTAATAACGTTATTTTTGAAAAAATCGAAAATGGTCGCCCTAGTTTAGTAGCTGCTTATGGGTGGTGTAGGTACATTAAAAAAATATTACAAATTATGAAACAAATATATTAACAATATTATATTATGTTATTTTCTCAAAAATTACGATATAATACTGTAATAATGAACGTGACGTCATTCGTTTTATTAAGGTCGTACCCGTATTCATGCAATACTGCATTTAACTTGCCTTATTTCCATGCAATCATAATTTCACAGTAGATAAGTGATAACTAGGGCCAACAATTATATGCTCTAAAAATCTATAAACTATGTATACAGTTATGCCCTAAAAATTACCAAAATATGCTCTTAAAATATTCTCTAAAAAATATTATTGTAAGTAATATTATATTTTTAATTAAATGATTTATTTTTTTATATATTATACTATAATAGAATTATTGCCAATGATTTACAAAAATGTGTGGTATTATCTTCATCTGAAAACCAAACAAAAATATTTAATGTTATTAACAAAATAATAATTAATAAATAATAAGTTAAACAAAAACATTAATCAAATGATAAACATTTTAATTCTTAGTCGATTTTATTGCATTGAACAATGAATGATTTGGATAAGTTTTCAAATAGCATTGATCGTCGATTGTCCGTTAACAAATTTTTGTAGTTTGAAAAAGAACGTTCTACATCAACGGATGTAATAGGTGTGTATTTATAATGCAACAAATCGTTGCATGTCAAATCTTCTGGGATACCTTCTAATGTGAATACATCACCTGATAATACTTGAGAAATTTTCGTAAGAATATGAAAACCATTATTTTTTTTATTTTTTTCACATTTTCTGTTAATATCAGTGCTAATATCATTAACTTCACATATTTTACTTCGCGCAGTTTCTATTATTTTAATTGAGTCTGCTAGTAAAACATTCTGGCTTTCTAAAGAGACTATGGTATTCGGTAAAAATCCATAGTTTGAATGAATAAAAGTTAAATTTGCTTCAACTTGATCTTTAGAAATTAATTTTTGAACTTGGTTTATTGAAACGGCGTTTTCGGGGTTCAATGTCTGTATTACATTTCCAATAGTTTGTATATGTTCACAATAACACATTGAAGCAGAAATCCGTGTACCTCATCTTGTTAATATAAGCGTTGGAAGCAATGAAATACCTCGAGCCTCAGTTTTAAACAAATCAATAAGACTTGGCGATTTTAAAAATATATTTTTTTGTGTTTGAGACAAGTTCGTCAATTTTTGGAAATTTACCACGAATTTTTTCTGCCACCCTGTGTAGCCCATGGGTCACACAAGTGACGTGAACCATTTTGGGATAAAAATCTTGTAATCAATTAGCTGCCTTGATCATATAAGGAGCGGAATCGGTCAAAAACTAAAGTACATCAGGATGTCGGATTTCATTAGGCCATAATGTGAAAAGAGCTTTATCAAAAATTCGAGATATAGTGTTTGGTTTTTTTGAGAACACCAGAAAAAATTTAAAATATTTTACCTGGTTCACCAACATTTAAAATACCAATAATTACGTTTGCAATTGTCGAGATTGTACGTCAGTAGTTTCCTCGATCGAAATCCAGATTTTCTTACCATTAATTATAAAATTGACCATTGTCTCATCATAGCACTCGTTGACATCTGTACTTCTTAACAAAGATATTGATGGAATGTCTTTATGTGTATATTTTTCTAAAAATGAACGAAAATGGGTATTTTGTAATTTATTTATGGATATATTGGCTGCTAACAAAGTTTTACACAAATCTTTATTGAAAGAATTAATTTTTGATATAGTAGGTAAAAGTTGTTGAATCTTTTATTGTTGGGCACCGAGTCGTTGAATACCACGTGAGTGCTTAGACGTTTTAAAATGTTGTAAAACTGTAAATCGTTTTTCACATGTAACTTTCACCTGGCATATTTTACAAAACAATATATTCCCATCAGAAAATAATATATTTTCTCCAAATTTAGAGATGTAACTATTGACACGACTAGTGTTAGAAGTTTTCACTTTTGGCATTTTAAAATGATCGATTTAATAACGCACCGCACGAGTATAAACCACGACTGACGACTACGATAGGTACGATAAAATATAATATTATATTTAGGTGATTATATCTACGGGCATATAATTGTTGACCCTAATGATTAGCGATTAAGATTAGTAATCTAACCTTACCTATTTTTATAAATGAGTTTAATTACCCATAGGCCATAGGCCATAATAAGGTATATAATACTATATGAGTGAAAATAATTAATATTTTGTGATTCCCAAGTCTTTAAGATCCTAAATATGCTGCAAAAATATATTAAATACTAAAAATGCCCTAAAAATGCAAAAATGCCATAATATGCAAAAATATACAAAATAAAATGTCGTATACAGCATCGTTAGGTTATGAAGCAAATTTTGGTATAAACTAGCTATTTTTTTGACCGACCAATAAAAATATGCAATTGCATACAAGTGTTGGCCCTAGTGATAACATATGAAAAAAGTATGGAAATATATAAACTATGTAGTTTGTATAAGTTTGTATACCTCTATGGAAAAAAATGTCAGATTGGCCCTTCAGTCGCAACTGCACTTATGACATACATTCGACCACAGAATAGTTATAATTCTGGTGGTTCGAACCAGTATTGTTCGCCATTTGTATATAATGCACTCAGTAAATATTTCAGAAGTGGGACAGAAAACAAAGTTGTATATGTGCACCTCGTGCATTTTCATTTTCTGTAAAGGTTTCGCGACGGCTGCGGTAGCCCGGCAGCCGGCAAAACGATGTGATGCCTAATAATGACCACAAAAATAATATGCACGAGCACGACTACTTTACTACAACATCGATAAATAAATAATAATTAATATAAATATTAATTAAGTGGTCGAAATTCGTATTTCAGTGCACGAGTTGCTCAGTTCGGATCCCTGGTAGCAAATTAGGTAGCCAACGAGATTTTTCTCACTGGTAGCGTCTGGTCTTTGACGTAAGAGCTGGACATAATTATCAAACCAATCCAATAATTTGATAGGTATGCTTGTCGTATCTTTCAAGAACCATTTTCGAATCCCCTAATATGTGAATGTATACTTAAACCTGAACAGTAAGAATGTTAGAGTTTGGAAAATGAGAGACTCTGTATATTTATAGGTACTATAATACAAAATTAAAATTTAATATAATTTCCACAACCATTATTTAAAATATGGAGAGTAAAATATGGATTTACTAGGTGGTGCACGAGTACCTGTGCTCCAAAGCACGAGCCGCTATTGCAGTTTAAGTGCATTATATCATGGGTAGTCACCATACATTTTCTTCATTAATAAAATGTATACGACCATTTTTTAAGTTTTTATTATATTTCGTTATAACAACATTTTATTTTTATATTATGCTCAAAGTTTTTTTATGATTGAACGTCACCTGTCATTTTTTCAAACTATAAAAAACAGATCAGTGAACGTTGATAATTTTTTATGCAAACTTAAATAATGCACAATGTGCAGGCAATGGTGTATATTACACTTGCGAAAAAAAATATCTAGAACCGTCCTGAAGAAATTTTTTTTGAGGGTAAGGGGTGAAAAAGTGAAAAAAAATAATATAATACTTCTCTTCAAAACATAAAACAAGCAAAAAAAAATTAATCAACTTTTTTTCCATTTTGCCGACTGAAATCCTAATAATTTATAGTTTTCCGCCTTAAAATTCCAAAAATACTTCATTGCTGCATAATTTCTCGACAAAAGTCCAAAATACTTCATTCAATGCTTGAATAATCAAAAAAACCAAAAGTCGTCGACTTTTTCCTTTTTCTACTATTTGCCCACTGCTTTTGGAAGTGGGGAGCTAAGATCCCCTCCACCCGAGGACGGCCCTAGGTTACTATTAGTAACTTCTAAATTTCACTAACTTCTTACGAGAAGACGTTGCATGGCTTCTTCGCCCCCATGGCATTTTTTTATAGTGGTACCTTAAAACTGAAGTTTTTAAACATCATTCTCAAACATTTGAAGAACTCAAGAAGGCCATGTATGAAAAAATCTCCAGAATTCTACACGACATGCTGTTGAAAGTGTTTGAAAACTTTCAAGAACAACTCCATATGTGCATCGCTCGTTAAGGCCATCATTTTCAGAACGATATAATTTTTATTTAATTATTGTAGGTATATTTTTATTTTTTATGACTTAAAAACTCTTATATATAATATACCATTTAATAAATTAATTAATTTTTTCATATCATTTACCGTTTTTTTTTAATTCACCTTACAAATGTGGGAGTTTGTTCCCCTGAAATATATTATAGTTTGAACAACATTTTTCTTAAAATCTTAAAATCAGATTTGCAGGCTAAAGTGGCAAAGCAATATGACTTAAAGTTCACCAGTGTGTGTCTACCGGACCAATATGCAGATAATATTGCAGACGAATTACAAACATTTAAGGGTCTACAACGGCCTCAACGGGGGGGGGGGGAAGTTCTGTTAAATTGTATAATGTATATATTAAAAGTTAAAACTACATATGTGTCGATGAACATAATCATATAGTTTATTTTGTTCACTCGAATGATATGTCAACGGCCGAGTCTAGTCTTCGGAGTATAGCTAGCCAACTTGTAATTTTACTTTATTATATAGGCTGCCTACACTGAACACTATAATACCTAGATTTCAAAATAATTTTCACCTTCCATCCGCTATAAGTAGACGTTTGTATTTCGAATTCAATCGGTCCCTATTGAGTGTCCATTAAAGCTGGAAACGCATCGGCTGCAATATTTTGTTGGGCGACGTCTTGTAACGTTTTTATACATCCATATTTCCCCTTCAGAATCAAATGAAACCAGCGCGCACTACGTGCAACATTGGCTCGCAACGTTGCGCAATGTACCGCGACAAGAGTAATTGAGACTAGTGCTCAGTCTTTCTGTTTCTTTGGAAGTGTGTTTCTATGTGATTTTTTTAGTTTTTTTTATTTGACATGGATATCGATGCGGATTGACTACTCGTACTGGATGAGACTCGACCCGCTATATATAATTACAATTTGAAAGATCACCACAAGCAGGGATGTTGTTAAAATATAATACGCTCGCTTTCGTTTTCTGCATCCAAAAACTCTAAAAATTGTTACAACAAAATATACACTTCTACTTGATTGGATGAAAATATGTAGAATGTTTTAGTAAAACTGACCAAAAAAAAAAAACACTTGTCGTCAGCCTTGACTGCAGATGATAATCATGAACTGAAATAATCTTGTTGCAGTACTACATTTTCAATTATTTATTTATTTTTTTTTTTTGCGATAAAAATGTTGCAGCTAGTGCATTTCCAGCCCCGGGGAAATTGGTTTCGAGGGGGCTCCGAGACGAAATTCCCGACCGAAGACGTGACGGGGACTTGTACCAAAGTGTGTCCGCAGAGAAATGGCACGGCGTTATCGTGCGCATTGGTCGTCCGTGTTGTCACGATGTTATGATAGTGTTGTTCTCGTGACTATTGCGGCGATGACGGCCGATTCAGTGAGAACGGATGATAACAATATACTGGGGGTGAAAACATTATAATATTATATTAATGGTCTCGGCCGCCGGCACGTCAGAGCGACGTGTAATTAACCGAAACGTCACTGCTCGCCACCTCGCCGACGCGGGCGCGCGTGTGCTCAGTCATCGTCATTTATTACAACCGACGGCGGCGTCCGTACACACGTCATATTTCAAACATAGCCGAGTTTACACCTGGACGACTCGCGGGAGCATGCGATGCTTTATAATAATACGTTCACCGGTACACGTATACATATTGTACGGGCACAGTGTACGGTATAAATAACGCGTATTTTACAATATAATGTACGATCGTGTGCATGTTATTATTTGGGGAGAAAAAAAAAAATAATAAGAATAATCACTATTTTTTTTTTCCCCCGCCGTTTCAATACGCGTTCAGTGACAGTTACAGCCTCGTCATCGTGACTCGTCGCCGCGCCGCTCTCTCATACCTCCCGGTGGACATATTATCATTATTATCATTACTATCGTTATTACTCGCCGTCGTATACGATATTATACAATGCACATTTCTAAATATTAATATAATGTACAATATATTATATAATATCTATACGTTATAATATTAATGTACGCGCGTCACCTCAATAACGGTCATTATTATTCATAAACCATATTATTACGGTTATTCATTATTTATTAATTTTCCACACTGTAACGTCAGAGATGGATGCTACATCCATCTCTGATGACGTCAGGATGCTACAGTGTCGCCACGCAAAAGCGCGCATCCATCCGTTCCGACTTCCAATCGTGTTTGAACGATAATAAGTATATTTTTGCAAGTATCCCGTCACAGTTTATTAATAAAATGTAAACATTTTAGGTGTTAATTTTCGGTATGCGCTCTACATACGTCGTTTTCTTCTATTGCTGATTCGCGTTCTGAATGTCTTCCAACATTGCGAGAAAAAGGTCAGGACTGTCTAAACAGGACGGCAAAGTCGCCAGCAATATTGATCAATATGGGACTACAAATGATGAAGAGGAACACCCCTAATTTTCTTCAATAATTTAATTTTCGTGTCCAACACAATGTTTTGAGTGGGGACTCCTGTATTTTTATCGACATATGAGCTGAGTTTGTGATTTACCGTCTTGTATACAAAACCTCGGCTTGTGAGACACCTATATGCAGCCCATTCTTCAGAATGAATTTCTGATCCTGCCCCGCATTCGCGTTCTATTATCAGTAGAAGTGTTTCTCGATCGCGTCGATGAACATAAAAATAACGGCAATCATTTACATTTTTTAAGCCAAACACCCAGGATTCATCTACCCGTACACCGTGATTTCCATTATTAATTACCTCAGCATTTATATCTGTTGAGGAGGCAAGAGCGTCTCCGGCTAATTATCTACCCCTATTGTACTTCGTTCGGCTAGTAAAATGATCTTCGTTAATCTGAATTGGATTTTATGCATTTCCAACCATTTTTCTTTTAGTCTTCAAAACAGTTGTGCCGTACTTCTCGGCACATGTTAAACCAGTTGGTGACGCACTCATTGCTTCTTCCTGTGCCATTTGTGTGGGCAATTCCAATATAAACATAAATACAAGTTCAACAATTTTACAAAGTGTTAACCCACTGTTGCAACGTTGGTTCAAATCAATAAAATGAAAAGGCTGCTACCAGCTCGTGGCGATCTTGTTGTCTGGCCGTCTCTTTTTAGACACCGAAAAATGGCCATTCAATTCCCATTACGACATTTCGTTCGTTTTACCTATCCTTTTTATATTTTAATAATCCTTTTTATACTAATAACCAATGACACACGATATCATTTGGCACTACAAACAAATCACAAACAATCAAACAATCACAGTATACTCGTAACGAAAAAACCTCAGTGGGCGCTATGTAACTGAAAAGCGAAAAGAAAACTGTTATAAAACTTACAGTAATAGAATTTACAATCAAAAATAAAATAATAAAGTCGAAAGAAATATCCAACATATCATATATGAAAACGAAGCAGATAATGTATATACATTCGTTGTCCAATATCCCCGTTCCAAACGTAGACCGAGTGACTAATGACTAAGATAGTACGGACTGGAAATGGTATGGTGGACGGCAGCAGGATCACCTCTGGGTCATGTGAGAAAGAAATACGACCAATTTGAGCTCTACCACTAGCCAATAGTAATTTAATTTGTCTAAGTCACAGTAGAAAAAAACCAAATGTTATAGACAAAACTATAATTTGTAGCGTACTTTTATTCACGATACACTCCTTCAAGCGATTCAGGAGTGACCCATTTAAAAAATACTCGTTTCTAGTCATTCCTATCTTAATCCGTGATTCCAACCAATAAAATGACAAAGTTTCTGATAGTATGTTAATGATTATAAATTTATATAATATATAACGTACGACCGCATCACGAACTAAAACCTCATACACAACATGATAGCTTCTTTGACGATAGAACCTACCATAATAATTTCAACGTGTAAAACTGTGATAGTAATTATTGAGCTATCATACTATCTCATTTAACTAGATAGTTGATAGTAATGACAGTAGTATGAACTATTATAGTCAATATGATAATGATACATTTCTATCATGCATTCACACTTCTTGACAGACTCTATCGCGAAAGAAACTACTTGTTAAACTATGATTGTGTGTATAAGACTTAACATACAGAGTTCTGAGCACGAGCGTTGAGAATATTTCCCCAAAATATATATTCAGTGGTTGTGTCCGATGAGTATTTGAACTTTTTGGTAGGTTAATGTTCTTTTCATTTGTTTATAAAAAATACACACTCCAATACAAAATAAATAAATTCATAGGTGTAGGGTTTATAAATTAATATAAATTGGAACAATGTAGTAAAAATTTTAATTTTACTTCCAGTACTGTATATACTTTTAGGGAAATACATCACACAGACTTCTGTCATATCGTATAGAGTCCTCTATATATCTTAGTTCGTTTCTTCCATAGCATTTACCTTATTCTGTGGTATTATATCGTACAAAAAAAAAATATTGAATATTAAAAAAGTACTCCTGAAAAATTTCGAAGTAAATTCCACGATAAGAACGTTTCATTCTAAGCCCGATATGTCAATTATTTAAATTGTTGTTGCTTGTTGTACAATACAATATACCCAATATACCTATAGTGTAACAAAATATATAATAATATTATTTTCCGTTCAATAGTAAACTAACCTTTAAACAAAATAACGAAATATATTGTTGTAAAATAGCCCTTAGTTGAAATCTTCTTTTACTTCTCTCTTATTTAAATCCTAAGAGTAATTTTATCCTCTTCAATCATTCATACATTATACTCTACGTTATTTTGCATTACGAGTATCTTCAGCTGGTTTTTATTTTCATGGCTTTCCTATACAATTTTACAATTTTAAAAATCGAATGTATCCTATACCTATAATCTTTTCATCCTATACCCATTACATGTTCAGATGTTGTGTAACGGGATATTGGCTTTAGATTTAAAATATCAGCAATAATCTTCTTTAAGCCCTGTGAATACAATATAAGAGTTTGTTCCTATTGAATTTTTTTCGTCATTATTATTGGTACTTAATCCATTTAATAGGATTTCTTTCATGAGAAACCATATATTATCGGTATAATGTTATAGTGTATTCTTAAAAATAACACGGTGTATAATCCCAATGAGCTACTTGTTTATAATAATATAAAATATAAATTACTATTTTTTTATTATTAATAATAATATTATGCTAAAGTAATAATAAATAGGTGCATAATATAAATAATGGTAATACACTCTTTATTTAATTTTGTTGTATATAGAATAAGATTTATAACTCGTTGTGAATTTTACTGGATAGATAACGTTCTCTTGACATTATTTTCAGTGAATTTCCAACGTGTTATATACATAATTCAGTAGATATATGTTCGGTATTTGACATGACATCGATCAACAGTGTGTACTTCAAAGGACTCGTTATAATGGGCAAGGAAAATACGTGTGACATTCAATCATTTCGATCCGTATCTTTAAGATCCATGCACTGTAAAGAAATTATGTAATATATGTGTGTATATATTCGATTAAATTAAAATAATCGATTTAAAAATCAAGAATAAAATAAATTATAATCTTTTTTATGCGTAAAAGTGATACAAACGACTAGGATCATTTTCATATTTTGACAAGTACCAGTGTATGTAGTATATATTTATCATTTACATATTTTAAAAGGTGAACAGACACGTTGTGGTGTCAAACCAACTTAACAACACAATTGTTGTAGATAGTGGCATATTTTGGGGTTGATGTATAGATTTCTAATATTTAGTCTATTACGTGAAAGGTACAGGTACAACATTACAACATAAAGTGTATTATATTGTATCAAAAGAAAAAACATTAATCGTGGTCAGATAGTATAATTTAAGTAGAAGTACAATATGGATTTGAAAAATAATATTATGATCTATAAATATTTAAATTAATCGTTATAATATTATATTTTTGGATATTTTGGATGTTAATAAAAATATAAACCATTTATTCCATTAATTTTATGACGATAATTGGATAGATATTATCTTATCATGAAGATACTATTTCATGAACAATATTTTTTTAAGGTTACACATACCTATTTATATATGAGGCCATATAGCGGAGTTAAATAATGTGTACAGCTCACGAAAATTATATATTATAAAGTGATAACGAAAACGATAAAAAAAAATTAAAATAATATTAATAATAATATAAATAGAAATCTACCCATGGAACGTGTGATTATCATAAAATTAATTATACCATTCGACGGAGTTGCGGTAGTTGATTACCTTGTTCGCGTGTGTGCAACAGACACACGCGGACAGCTGCCTAGTCTGAGTAATTATCGAAAATGTATTATTACAGCTGTTTGTAATATGCACTTTGATCCATTAACATAAATCTTTACCAGCTGACGTGGAATTTTATAACCAAACTATTTTGTTCGTGACCCTTAAGGTGACTGAAGCAGGGATGTAAATTTATAAATTTGCATAGAATGAAAAATAAATGTACTAAAAGGGCCAACTGCGATCAAAATCGTTCACATCATCCCGAAAAAGTACTCCTTACCTCCCGTATTCAACTATAGTATGTTTTTTTTTATAATATTATTTAAATATATATAATTATTTAAACCAGTGACTATAAATGTTTTCAAACATGAAACACCGAATTATATCTGAATAAATGATAACTCACTATAAATAAGTTACAATATTATTAAAAATATTAACAAATAAAAAATAGATACATAGGTATCGCCTATGTATATAATGTATATAGAAATTCAATTAAAGATTAAGAAGACGCATTCTTAGTGTAAGAAAATTAGAATGTGCAACGAGTCTATATTAATGATTAAGACCCAGATATGTGGTTCTAATTGAAAATGTGAGTTTTGTTTCCATATTTGCATGGAAATTCATACAAATTTCCTATTTTAGGATAATTACATAAAATTTCCATATTTTAAAATTATTAAATAGCTCAGATGAAAGGTATATAATATTATGAAGTAACTGATAATATTTTTTACACAAATTCAAAAACTATTGATATAAATAAGTTTATTTTCGAGTATTTATGGATATCATCTGTTTACAAATCTATGAACGAAAATAATATAAATAATTTTGATTGAATATTTCAATGTTTCATAAAATATATCTATTCAAAGAGTGAATTTTTTATAAATACTTTTGCATATTTGCGTGGAATCGCATAAAAATTACATATTTCTACATGATTGCACAAAAATACAATGCATCTTTTATGTATATCTTATTTTTTGCATATTTAACATATTTTTTTTATTTTTTTTTTATATTTTTAATATTTTGTATGTATATTTTGCATTTATGCAATAATAATAAAACAATTATAAATATAACATTATGATATGAAGATATATGACAGAAAATAAAATATAATGATTTCTAAATCTACCCGTCAATATTTTATATTTGTCATTAAAATTTGGCAAACACTCTTAAATGTTATTATGTATTCAGTTAGGTGTCTATAAATTTAGCGTCCTATAATTCATGAAAAAACTTCTCTGAATTTTTCATAGCATGTAATTTTAAATTTCGTCAGTTTTGATTAAGTTTAATGTCTATGTTATAAACTCTTAATTTTTTACAGCCAAATATCTTAACCATTATACTTATTAGTTATTATACATTTTTACAAAAAAAAATTTTCACTCATTTCATAACATATAATTAAAGTTCAAAGTTATATTTAAATGTTTCTGATTTCGGAAAATTCAGTTGCAAATTTAAGCAAAACTAAATATAATTTATTATTATAATGTACGTAAGGATATAGAATATTTTTTTAATTTATTATAATGAAGTAAATTAAGTAAACTAAGTTAAAATATAATTTTGATGAAAAGATTTATTACACGTAAAAAACCATGAGATGAAAAACAGTGCATAATTTTGTTCACTATGTATTTCAACTTTTCTGAAAAAATAAAATATATATTACTTTATAAAATATATATTTTGAAATAGAGATAGGTATTATGAATAAAAAATACGTTTAAAATGTCTCTACTTATTAATAATAAATTACCTATACATATTGATTTTATAATACTAATGTCAGTGAATTGAATAGCAATGAATCTGCATTTTCAAGAAATTCGATTAAAAAATTTCGTTTAAAATATTTGCTCGCATGTCTTCAATTTAATAATTTTTTTTCACATTCGTTGTAACTATTGAGTGACTAAAATCTAATATTTTTATATAAAATAATGTTATAATTTAATCTCACCATAGTACACTAAATGTTAATTTTATTTTTATATATTCGCAGTTATTCAGTCTATAGTAAACGTTTACCTACCCATTATTTTTAACATGACAATAATTAACTATATTATTTAGCGAATAAATGTATTCATACTTGTGCTAATAAATGTAATAAATATACTGGTATTATAAAAGAAAATCAACGTTTGTAAAGTTTTATTTGTATTAATTAAAACAAAAAAAAAAAATACATTATTTTAGTAATAATTGTTGTTTAATCTCGTCTAAAGCGTATTTCAATGTTGTTTTCATATTGTTTATGTATAAATCTGTAAAGCAATAACTTCTAATCACTCCCGTACGACGTACCTTTAGGCTACACTCATTCATCAATATGTAACAATAATGAATTTATATTTAACATTTATTATATTATATAATAATTGATCTAATTTGACAATAAATACGTCTATATATATATTACATTATATTATACAGTCTATTAAACAACCGCTTTTACTTCGTTATAAAATAATGATTCTTTCCTCAAATTGACGGGATAACATTTTCTTATAAACATGTTTTAATATTCGTATATCATAACAGACATCCGAGTCATATTTCAATATGAATTCCATTTTTAAATTTCCCGACATGTACGATACAGATACGAATACAATATATAAGTATAATGGATGCTGCGAATTATACGACATCTACTATTATGAATGCATTTGTGGAACTACTGTATATATATTCCGATGTCAGATTGTCTTGACTTTTCCCCCCTCCCCATTCCGGATTAACTTTGTAATTTAATAGAGCACAAATAATATACAAGACAAAAAGTCAATATACGATGTTTAGTTGACAAGTCCCCCGACCTAACAGTCGTAATAAATGACCCGAGATATCGAAATCATTAGATCATTGAACTCTGGTATATATAAATCGTTTATCAAGAAACAATATAACAGTTACGATATTATTTGAATCCTGTAGAATATATATACAGAGTGTACGAGGATTCACTCAATATAATTATTCTCCTAAATAAATAACAGTTTACAATGTCTGTTTTATTTTATTTATATATACATATAATTATTTGAGCTGATGACTAAATTATTTATATTGAAAATAAATATAAATAGAGTTCGGTCAATTCGTTTTAATAGTTTACATAATGTGTTAAGTAGTGAATTTATAGAGTTGATCTTATTGAAGTTACTGCGGGTCTACAATCAACATCCATATTTATTCAGGAAAGTAATTTTTGGGCACATAATCTTGAAAAAATTAAAAAAATTGACTTATATAGATAGAACATATTTTAAAATAATAATGTTATACAATTTTATTCTATTATTCAATCTGGAAATGTATAATATAAATATGGCTTGAAATTTACCACCTTACTTAGATTTTATAAAAATTGTGTTGACTATTAAAATTTTACGTTTTTTTTTAAATATTATTATTAGGTAATATAGCTTGTTGTTGAGTTAATAGATAATATTACAATGAGTTTATGAGTTATGTACTTGATTACAGGAAAATTGTGTTTTGTAAATGGTTAAAAATAAACATATTATGTTATGATAATCAAGATCAACAAAAATAAATTTGTTTATTTATTTAATTCTCATTATGTAACACACTATCACAGTATCCGTGATAAAAAATATTGTTTACATTTGAAAATGCCATTATAATGTTTTATAGGTAGGTATATACTATATAGGTATTAACAGTGTATTAATATTAAAACATTGACAACAATTGACGCTAAATAATTAATTTAGATTAAACATTTGTATTTTAGTATGATAGAAATATGCATAATATTATGTAATTATGTTAAATTTTGATGATATAATCAAATAATTTGGTAAAAATTAATAAATTGTTTTTTATATAGTTTTTTATATATATTTTATTGCTGGCTATTCGAAGATCTATTTAGCAACTAAAATTATTATGTTCATTATTTCTTTAACAAAATTAATTTATATTTTTTTTTTTATTGATGGGTAATTAAAATTAATTTTCTATAGTTTTTCAAAAATAAAAGTATAAATATAATTGTAATATTACTATAATTAAAAGGTTAAAAAATTGTGCATATTTTACATATAATTTTTTCGTTTGTTGTGCAAATTATAATTTCTCAAAAGATCTAATTGTTGCATTTTGATCGTGTAATGAGCGACACCATTGATTTACTCAAATTCTGATACTATAATCGACATTGAATGGATTATACACCAAATTTATCTATTAGTATGCATAAAATTATGAAATAATATGGTTTTGAATTTGAAAATATAAAACATATTATAAAAATATAGAATTAGTAAATAATGAAAATACAAAAATAACTTGGTTTATTTAAAGTAACTAATTTTGTTTAGCGAACAATGATAATATATTATAATTATTGTAAGCATTCGCTTTATTTTCTTCATAAATATTTAAAAGAAAGCTCAAACAAGTGTCCTCTACGAATTAAATTTACGGTATATGAATATATAGGTATAATAACAAGATATTTTTATAGTTTTTTGTTTCTAAAATAAATGCGTTTTTCTTTTTTAATATTATGTTTTAATTTTTTTTTTATATATATATATATGTTATATTAAAAAATAGATTAGTGATTATTTTAAGTTTTATCACCATTATGAACTTATAGTTTTAATTGGATCGTTAACTCAATTCAAAGTTTGTTTTGGTTTTTGGATTTTCATTCTTCTTCGAACAACTTTTCAAATAAATAAATTTCAATCTATCTCTTTTCTCTGCAGCTGCTTCTCTCCACTATAAACTGGGTTCCATCACTTAAACGCCTCTGTATATCGTTTATGCAGTCTTTCCACCTTAGTCTTGGCTGGTCTAAGTTTTTTTTTTTATCAGCACCTCTTCAATTGCTTCTTTCATAAATTATCTCAATATCACATATTTCACCATACGCAACTAGCTCATATATTATCTTAATTTTTATACTTATTTGATTATGTTTGAATATTAAAACAGGCTTGTCCTTATATGATGGTTTTTCTATTCTTCAGTTATAGAATCTAGGAATTTACACAAATCTCCATACAGTTGTCTGAGGATTTTTTAAATACCCTTATCTAATTTTCTCCATTTTTCTCAGAGGTCATACTTTAGAACCATATGAGATAATTGAATGAATCAAATTTATATACATTTGCATCTTTATTCGTTTCTATATTATAGCGTACTTGTACTTCAAACATACATTTATCATAACGCTGCGCATCTTTAGTAAATAATAATACCAGCAGTAGCTGCAGTAGTATGACAACAGAAAACCACACTGTATGAATTTAGTTTAAAGTTATTTTATCCCTACCAGATTTTGTGGACTTGATAAAGTCGACTGATAAATAAATCCTATTTGGTTGTAGTGAATTATATCGCCGTGGCCCGCTGGGCGTGTATGAATGGTACATATCGTAGCGAGGCATTCAGACATTCAGATACGTTCGGTCATAATACAGAATAAAAATATTGTATCTAATATTAATATGTAGATGTATTCTTGAAGCCTATTGTTCCTCGACCATGGTTTATAATCTCCCGACACAATAGATGCAGACAGCTCTCCATTGTGCTTGAGTGTATTGTTTACCATTATTATTATATATTTATTTTACTTTTTATATCATACCGCATCGGAAATACAATTATACGTAGGAATACATAATATTAAACCTGTCAACACGTTATGGCATAGCCAGTCAATTTGGTGGTTCGGACGGTAGAAAAAAATTCCAATTTCACGACTGATTATCCAGTGATCCGTTAGCATTTGGGGTAGTATACTTATGACTGATAATATTCTTTTTGTGTCTATTATATATTACGACGAGTAGCGTATATATACGAACAATATCAGTTATACCCATTACTATAGTAAGCCCGTCAAAACTAAATAATAAGATAATATTCAACATATATTATTACTTATATTTTTTAGTAGGTTTTGGATGACTAATTATTAATTCAAACGATTCGAGTCTATGGAAAACATTTCGTCGTAATTTATGTTCGCCTTATCGGAAGGTTATGTTCGTCAATTAAATAATAGGTCGCCATAAAATGCATTGTATTGAACGTTCTGACATTTCAATGTATATAGATTATAGGTATGTGTAGGTGACACATAGGCGAGAAAAATGGAAATATAAGTAATGATATATGCACCGAGATTTTCCGATGACATTGTTATTATTATTATTATATAATATGGCAAAAAACAGATAATTTGAATGATTTACTGCTCGTTGCACTGACTATACCCATACACATTATTTTGAGTGAATATACCGTTTTTGCTACGATATAATATACGAAATGTATTTAAACTTACGTATCACTATAGTATTAAACGAATTAATTTCAATTGAACGTCTTCCTGCTGTTGCAGCGCAGTTTGAATGGTGCGATTACTGTCTTTAAAATTGATGTTCGGTAATAAAATTTAATGACTTTAGAGATTGATACTCGACAAACATTAAGGGTTTGCTGTATAAATATTTTTTCAACCCATTAGTTAACTGAGTAATTTAATCTGCTAACAATCGTCGTGTACGGATAATTAATTATTATGACATAATAATATCATTTTATATTGCGATTCGCTCGTACACTATAATAATTTATATTTTGATTAGCGTGAATAAGCATTCTCGCCGTTCGTCCGATTGTTTTCCACCGCTATTTTCAGTGGTGGATTTGGGGATGGACGCAGGGGGACGGAACTACTCTTAATTTTTTTCATGTTTAACAGCGTACCCCTTTATTTATTCATACAGGAACGCAGGGGACGCAGTGTTCGTTTTAGCTCGAATTTCAAATTTTTTAAAAATTTAATTTTTCTTGGGAAAATAGTGAAATTACGAAAACGAATGGTTTTTGTCCTTGTTGCATAATAGGTTTTAGATAAAAAATCACAATTTTGAATAGTTAATTTTATTAAATGATATTGGAATCATAAGTTATAAATAATCTTCATTATACATGAATGCGTAAGCCTAAAAAGATGGTGAAATATTGGCGAAATCAATGCACCACCGATAAATTTCTGTTATTAGGTAGTTCTACTTCTACTACTGATCATTATGTATTGGGTTTTTACACATTATTTACAATAGCACTGACAAATTTACGTATTGACGTGTAATTAACAGAATAAAATTCTCAAAACTTTTTGACCACTTATTAGTAATTTATAAAAATAAAAAATAATATAAAAAATTACATTTCGTTCTACATATAGGTTGAATTTTTTTAATAGAGGAATGATTTCTTAAAAAAATTAATTTTTATCTAATAGGCGAGTCCTGGAACGCTGATTTTTTAACTAAGGCCAGAGTCCATCCTTATTTTTTTTTCCAACTCAACCACTGGCTGTGTTGGAATAATACACTCGTATATAATATCATCGCATATATTATAAACAATCAAAACAACATATTAAATTGAGTCATACATATAAATTATGGAATAAAAACAATAAGTCGCAACGACGAGAGTTGGTTTCGTATATATATATAATATATACGGTGCCTCTATATACAATTTATAAGAGTGTTTGACGGAGAAAAAAAAAATGAATCCAAATGTTACCGTATTGGTTGGGTGCAGTATAATATAGATTGTTATTTTCCATCTCGTCGCCGAGGACGTTAAACGTCAGGTTTTGATAAAACGAAGAAAATCCAGTGTGAATATATACATACTCTTTAGATCATTGATGACCCGTAACTTATTTTTCACCCCGCCGCCGTTGAGCAGTGGTAGCAGCGGGTTAGCGCGGCATTTGATGGATGCCCTGTCGGCGGGCAGGTGACGGTGGCGGTGTGTTACCCTCTATAATATATTTGCATGAGATGTCAGACTGCGGACGGGTGGAGAGTGTACGGTGGCGGCGGCGAGGTGAATTCCCGGCAATTGATGGCACTCTTTCAGGTGATGTATGACCCGCATCAATCAACCACTGTCATTAAACCCGTCCTAAAGGGGGTAAAAAAAAAAAAAAAAAATCGACGGTTCGACAAAGTTGACGGTGAGGGTGGCTGGAAAATCGGTCTCTGTCAAATGGCGGAAAAATGAGGCTATATATGCTTTTTAGTGGCGAATGGGCATGGAGGGTAAAGTATTAATTTCGAGTGAGTTTAATAGTCCGCCAAAAATCATCGTGAAAATTGTTCTACACATTGACCTCTGTGCGCCACCGTAAAAATACATCACCCATCGTATACCTAATATACAGGGATAAATATACCGCAGCGTGGCCATCGATAAATTCAATTTACTCAGAAAATGTCGTCAAATGTTCGAAATATCTATACCAACAGACATTTTTACTAATATAAGTAGTATTGTAGAAGATCATTGTATCATGATGTTCTTCCATGTGCGTCCCATGATAAGATTTCGATAAAGACAATATTGCCGTTAAGACATTTGCACATGGCGGAAAAAAAGTTTTAACTATTTGATAATATTGATATATTATGATCATATATAATTTATTAGGTACTACGAGAATGCAAATCCCAAAATTTTTATTTTATTTATTCAAACGTTTTTTCATTAGGTTTTGTCATTAAATGACGGTCATATAAATATATATTAATATTATGTGGTCTATAATAATTTTAAACTTGTGTTCATTTTTAACGGACTAAAGTTTAAAATGTATATGTCAATAGTTTTACAAAATCTGAGCTTATAAATTACCATCCTTATAAATGTATTAATAAATTATCTCCAAATAATTGCAATCAAGCTGTACATTATTCATTGCTTCTTTTGATTTTTGCCACATACTAAAGAAAAACTTTGCTTTGGAATTAATGAATGTACAGTATAGGTCGAGTTTACAAGGCCTTTTCGATAAATATTATTAAGAAAATGGACGAAATAGACAAAAGTTAATACTTTAATAACAGGAAGTACTCGAACTATATTATTTTATTTAGATTTATGATGCAACCAAATAAAAACTCTTCATAAAAAGTTTGAAATTGAGTTTAAAGCCCGACAATTTCAAATCATGTCTAACTTTACTCCTTGAAATGTTAGACAATTATTTGATGGCAAGAAATAACTATCCCAATTTTTAAAATTCGATTGCCATATGTACAATTTGATTTGTAGAAATTTAAAAATAATGCTTTACATGAATCCTGCAATAAACCAATCGAATTAATGGAAGTTAGTTTCTACGGATCGAATGAAAGAAACTGGGTAACTGACTCGTCTTCTTTACAGAAGTTTTCAAATTACAGAGGTTCGATTGTAATAATAACAATACCTACTACAAGTATCTAGGCAGTATTAAGTGCTTACGGGGTTTCACGTTTATTATTACATTTTTATAATCGGCACCTTGTGAAACGGGTTTAATACCTTTTTTTTTTTTTTGTACACGTCATATTACAGTACCGCCGTCAGTATAGTTGCCACTACATTTAACCGGCCGAATTACAATCGGGATTAAATGTAGCGTAACGTTTCTCATATAATAATATTTTTTTTCTTTTATGATTGTTATTATTTTTTATTAGCATTTGAAAAAAAAAAAAAAACCCGGTGAATCGAGGCTTAATACCTACCTTGTTACTATAGTCCAATGAATATCAAACACGGGTCTCACACATACTTATACTCCATAAGGGTGCCCGTCTAACTGTTGTCGAGTGGTCCGTATATTATTGGGGATCGCGTGGTTTCCCCGGGAACTAATCAGATTACGACACAGTATATGGTCACTTTTCCCAAAAGGTCTTGGTCGGCTATTGATAAATCTGAACTCGTTTATAAAAAAAAAATAAAAAATTTGCATTATAAACACTATTTTATTGTGTAGTCAAACGTATCGGGGTTAAGTACGCATATTGAATCCTTACACTTCATTGCGTGGCGTCATATACACGTACCTACTTTTATTATGCTACAAATTCGATTGTTCATAATGTAGTGTAATAATATGCGATCAAGATGCGTGATGGCAGAAAAACCCCAAAATATACTCGAAAATACAATGTTAAATTGTGAAAAAATTAATATTTTGGTTACCTATGGAAATACAACGAATTTCCTTCACATTTTGGATTGCGAGTTATACTTTTTATAATTTGTTTTTGGATTTAATTGTATTTTATATTGCATGTAAGCCTATACTTAATTCAAAAGAAGATTTAGATTAATTAATGAAAATATAAAACACATATAATAGTAAATTATTGTTTTTAAACATATTTATTGTTTATGCTACTTGCAATATACCTACGCCATTTTTACGGTTTCTATTAAATGTTTAAAATTGCATTAAAACCGTAAAATATATATTTAATTGGCATGTCTTAGTGTCGTACATACTCAGTCATGATAAATAATAGCCTTATAAGAAGATGGCAAACGATATATATATATATATATATATATATATACAGCGCTTAGTATAAATCCCTGAATGCATTCTTTATCCCAATTTTTTTCAAAATCCAATTTTTTTATAGCATACCTATATCATTAGAATTTTTAAAACCAATTTTTTAAGCTATAAACAAGATTTATATAATTATATGTTCAGTGTTCATTAATAAAGAAAATACACAAAATGAAAAGAATATCTATGCCGTACAAAAATATTGTAAATTTCTAAAGGAATTTTTAAAGAAGACATTGTGTTTTTCAAAATATTACGAGAAAATATTTAAAAATATTCAGAAATAACTGAAATGTCACAAATTTATGAACCAAGTCGATCAGTTTTTGAGAAAATTTGATGAATTGTGATGAATACTTGGGCCAGGCTTATTTAAAACGAAAATTGTTCGTTGTAAGTAGTGCTATTTTTGAGCCGATTTTATATGGAATATTCTAAGATCGCACTGGGTCGAAAAGAGTCGATACGTGCAAGATTTTAGTCGATACATTGTTCACATACGAAAAACATTAATAAATTTTGAAAAAAGCATAAAACGTTTAACACAACCCAAACACATACTTTCCATAAATCTAAGGTAAGATTTAAAATAAAAATTACCAATTATCTATACATATATATATAATACATAATTTAATTGGTCGTCTTAATTTTCGTATTTTAAGTAATTATATAATAAAAATTTAGCAACATATTTTTATGTTCCAAATGATTTAACAAATTTTAAGTATCTAGTAATGTAAAAAAAGCGTTTTTAGTTATATATATGTTGTAACTATTATTATATAATATGCTAAATAATAATTTAGCAATAAATGATAGGCAATTAATAATATATATACATATATATATATATATATTATATAATAATATTTGTAGAGTTATATTATTGTTACTATAACAATTGTTTATGAAATAAAATTGTGACGTTTGTTTATTTTATAATGACAACAAAAACAGAAGTGACGGTTTTCATTGTCTCTTAACAGACTTAACTCTTTTATATAGAATTATTTTTTTCAATTTTTTTCTAATATATACTAGAAATTACAATATATAGCTATAGTATCTTGCAGGCACAAAATAATATTATTTTACATAAGTAAATAATTGACGTTTAATAAGAAAATAAACACACCTAAAAACATTTTTCATACTATGCCACTGACTACAAATAATATATGAGATAAGTCGTTGACAAAAAAATTAACTTTTTATAAAATATTCATTTAACTACCTATACAATGTATTAATTAAAAATAAGGTCATAAAAAAAGTTATAAAAATAGAGTAGAATTTAAATATACAATTATGTAAATAGAATTATATAATTCTATAATATTTCAAATATAAATAATAAATTGAGAAATTTAAAAAAATTTAAAATACAAAATAGGGTAATAAAATGAATATTTTCTATAGTAGGTAGATTTTGTATACAAAATCTGATAATGTGATTGAATTTTGTGCTATCAAATACTATTTATATATGGCAATGAAATACTGTGTTTTAGAATTTTTTTCAGATCCTCCTTTTGAAAAAACTTTGTTGCGTCATTGAGTAAATAATAAATGACAATACTACATTTTCTAGAGAATTATATACACCGTTTATTTATAGGTTGGGTAATATATATATATAGGTATATAGAATACAGAATGCTAATAAAGGTTTAAATTTTAATGTGACTTTAGAACTTAGCGTTGCGTGCAGCTGTACTATTATTTTGTGGCCTTAAACAATAAAACATTCATAAGTGTCTACATAAAATTACAAAGTAGCATACAAAAAAAATTTTTTTTGATAAGAGGTCGGAAGGTAAAAAGGAGATAAAAAATGTATATTTGTCGTTACGACCGCATAATTACAGAGCGATGTCGGCTTGGGCGTATCATTGGCCTTGGAAGAAACCATATAGAGAGAAAAAATTACATAGACATTTGTAAGTCCCGACCACTGTGTACTGATGATTGTTATTACAATTTCTAGAAAAATAATGGAAATGAAAAAAACGGGTAAAAGAAATTATAGTGTACGTGCATGTATATATATTTATATATGTGTATAAACTAGAATATTATATATTATTAGCCCAGGAAATAAGTACACCCACAGCTCGTTAGAGCATGGCTTTTTGCCTGGCAGACGCACGTAAGTATCAGGTTTCGGGTTCGAGATCTTACACGCTTAAGCATAACTTTGAGTTTTTACGAAGAAAATACATACCGAAAAAACCGTATATCAATCAACTGTAATATAAATGTCTTAATAATGATGAAACACGAACATGCTCTCAAACATAAATACATCACACAGTAAAGTATAAATCTAAATCGTTCAAAAGCGTGTAAAAAATAAATATATCCTTGACAGTTTTACATAATAATATACTATTCACGCCTAAGTCTTACAAACGTCATATTTTTTTTTTCATTTTCAAAGTGATTTTACAGTAATATCGAGTATAATAAATTTAATGAACATTTACGCGCCAAGATGTATATAATATACAATTCATTATAAAAATATAATAGATACACATTTAGTTTTCTAAACCCCAAATTTAATCAACTTTTTGTAATAATAATTATGTTCTTGTTATATTTAATTAAGGTTACAAGAAGTAATTTCATAAATAAAAAAATATATTTTGTATGATTAATATAATTATTTTAGCGATCTGTATTCACTAATAGTTGAGAACCAAATTTCCACATTATAATATTATACAATAATTTATAAACAATAAAACATTATTTTACATTTTATTTTAAGAGAGAATTGTTGCTTGTACGGTTATAAGATAAATAATACATTATAAATAAATAATAGATAGATACGTATATATAATACAGTATTTAATAAAGTAGATTCTAGAAAACTACTTAGTATATTGAAGTTATATCTAAGTTATATTTTGATGGGATAACTCGATTATACAATGATCTTTTTAAAAAAAAAAGTTTTCCAAAAAAAACTTTGATTTTGTGCATAGTCAGAATTTTGTGAGGGGATAGAAAAAATGTTTCTTGCCTCTTCATGGACAAATTATAAGTTACGCTTAAGATACAAGCGATTAAGGAGCTGGACATTAAAATGTTCATTTTTAATTGTATAATAATAAACTAATTAATATTTTAATGGATAGGTACGAATAAAAAACTAAAAATCTTCTATTTTCTATGTGTATCTTCTTGAACCTTGGATCATCAATGATGAATACTCTCTTCTATGAACTATCGTCTATGAAAATACAAGCGAACTCATGTATACCGACTACTTATATAGTATATACCCATTTAGTAAGTACTATACATAGTTTAAGTGCTATGTATAGTTTGGGTTTAAAATGTTTAAATTCATATTTGAAAACGTTCTATACCGATGTTCAGTTTTAGTAAAAAATCGTAAAATTCTGAATAATACCATCATTATCACTCCTGCTGTAAAATACTTGAAAAATATATTAAAATTTTTTTTCTTTTTTTAATTGAATTTTTACTTTTTAGTTTTGAAATTCAAACAATTTGGTTTGTATTATAATTTATATAACAAATTCTATTTTGAGTTTGACTTACGTTACACTATTATCTGCAAAAATAATTATTCAAAATAATAGATGCAAATAAATTATCGACAATTCTCCTTTTTTACTTCATGATATCGTAGTTTATTAATATCATAGATAATAGTAGAAGATTTAGTAATGAAAATGAATAATCACATTCTATAATGATTATAATGATAACCATTGTGTGTGGTACTGTGTTGAATATCATAATATCTATGTATTATCTATGATTAATAGATTAATATAATTAATTATATTATATGTAGTTCTTACAGAATAATAAGTATGGTAACTATAATAACTAATAAACCATTTCACGGGGAATATAAAAAAATCGATTTATCGACGTTTAAATTATCCATAATCTATTTTACATTATATAAAATCTATAAAATATTATACCTATATATTTTCTAAGACTATGTAAACCAAGATTTTTATGAAGAAAATTACAAATTTAAGTGGCCTATATAATCGTAGTAAGTACCTATACTAAATATACGTAGGTATTGTTTTTTATTTCAATTTTTTCAATTATCGTCATTATAATAATTGGTCGACATTATACCACAATTACTGCTAATTGTATTTTCGCGTAATTGAGTTCAACACTTTCGGTCTTCCCTTTCCACGACGCCTCATAAACATTCTAATTGCTTGGGGTAAATACAGGTTAAACTTTACGTTAACTATATTAATTACAATCATTTATTATACTTCGAAATGAATCACTTTTAAATTATATTAATTGACAATAAATATTATCATAATAAACATTCTTTGATTTAAACATTTATTTCGTATTAGTCCTTGTCTATTATACGAATGATCAAATATCACTTCAAAAATTATAATGATATAAATCTATCTTAAGTATAGACACTTCTTGCAGTGCAATTATGCATTAACCTCTAATATTTAATGTGTATTCCGTAGTACCTAATTAAATAAAAATTTTATATCATAGTTGAAAATATGTGCAGTACACCGAAATTGACTACTATTTTTTTAACATGAATCCATTTTTAAGCTTTATGATGTATTTTTGTTATAGTATATATGAAATTTATGTACATTTTTATGGTCTTAAATGTGATTTATATTAAAGAAACATAATCTGTCATAAAAGGCAATTGAATTGAAATACCATATAATAATAGTATTTATATAAAAAGAACAAAACCCAACAGATAATTTCAAGATTTATTTATGCTCCAAAACACTGTAGGTTTTTTCCATGTATAATTTTTAAAAATTAATTTTACATATTTGACGTTATGTCAAATTATATCACTGCTTGACAAACTATTTTAAAGTTATTTATCAAGTGTATTATCAGAAAATTGTTTTCTTTATCAACTTGATAAGACTTAAATTAATAATAATTGAAAATTTAAATCATATACATAAATTATTACAGCTGTTTATTCTATTAAAATTCTTCTAAATTTAAATTTAAATATAAAATTAATTTAAATTAAAATTCTTTAGTAACTTGAAAAACGATCTTAAAAGCATATTAAGAACAACAAATAAATGTTATAAAGTATTTATATGTGAATTCATATATAACTAATAAAACATGAAATATTATCAATATTCATATTATAATTTACACTTGCAGAGCAAAACATAAATTTTTATATAAAAATTATTGTACGCCAATTTATAATATGCATTAAGGCGTGTAAATGAGTTTATTAACCTTGAGATAATTGCATACAGCCACTATAATTAAATATATCATATTTATAGTTTATATTATACGTGTACTTATAATATTATATAGTATTATGATATTTGAAAATGGATAAGGAACATTAATTTTTATGGGTTAAACTCTATGATACACACCTCGCACATATAATCAACATACAAATTGATACTTATAATCCTACGAGCGAATATAATTTAATGACGTATAGTATACATAAACATTCTAAACTGTGAATAAATTTGTCTAATTCGAATGTAGTTAGTTGTAGGTACTATAAACATTTAACATATTTTATGATACTGAAAAGCATATTATGGAGATTTATTTATAAGACACAAGGCGTTATTAACCATATACTGGTTATTATTAGCGATTTCTATATTTTTAATCGTATAAAATAAACGGTACAACGTTATTATTACAGTCCAATAACGACGTGTCCTCAGTAAATAAATACAAAAATTAACGATAACAAACATTTTATATTATAAATGAGTTTTTTTATAAGTTAACAAGGTGAATGTTGATTATCGTGTAGGTATCATAGATTAAGCCAATAATTTACTGCGATATGTTAGACTACACGAAACAAGTACCCCGCCGTTTACCCCTATAATCTAGTGATCCAGTGCCGAGAGGCTTACAAGTCCGAGATGCTTTACAAGACCATAAAATATATATTATATTGTCGTAACACAGAATGTCAATCCACGTGTATCTCGGTCATTTAAATCAAATATTATTCTGTTGTATATGAATTGAATTTTGTTCGGATATTCAATTTACTAATGTAGGTATACTTAAACTTACGTGTACTTTACATGTAATACACTTAAACTGTTTGATTATTTGGTATAATTTTGTTTATTTCTTGTAGTGTACAAAGAGGGTATACCTGCGCCTGGTTTCGAGTAGGTTTAACATAAAGTAATATCTACCTAAATTAAGTCGATCCCTTAAAACTTGACACGATGTGATTCGGCTCATATAAATAACCGTATATTGCTTATCTTTGCTTATATGCGTAAATTATTACATTTAATCGTTGTGATTTTATAACGTGGACTCGGATATTGCCGAAAACCGAGGACATAATATTATAATACAGCGTGTAATTGTATTCAATATGGCATTCTATATAGTATATGAGGTGTATATTGTACACAAGTGTACAATGCGTAATTTACGAATCTGATTTTTAAATTCGTTTAATTTATTTCGGGACCGTCGAACGAATACGATGGGAAAGAGTTGTGCGGTGTATGGTGTTTTTCATTATTATTTATTCGCAACAGCCGTCGTCGTTCAAACAGAAGCCAACCGAATTGAATTGGGACGTCGCCGGAGTAAAAAAAAAAAAAAAAAAAAACGAATAATAAATATAATAACGAACAAAAAAAAAAAAAAAGTACGAAACCGAACAAACTGGATAATTTGACCGGGTCGGCGAGGGAACATGAGGGAGGGAAGGAGGGATAGTGTCGGGGAAAAAGATCGAGGAAAGGTCTATAACATTACGTATTATAATAACGACCGGCGGCGGCCGCAAGTCAATATTATTATTCTCGTCTCGTCGTCGTCGGTCCCGACAATGGTCCGTTTTTAACGAACAGGTTTCCCATTGATGGATTTCCGAGCACCCTCCACAATGGTACAAACCCATCTAGTAACTCTTTTGCCCGTCATTCTCCTCTCCGGTCCATTCACTCACTCGCGCACCGCCACTGATCCGAAGAGACTATCTTGCAGCGGTGGCCGGCGGAAGGGCATACTATATTTGCATTGGGAAACAGAAAAACAAAAAAAATAAACAAATAAATAACAAAACGCGCGTATACGATTATTATTACGGGAACACGGAGAATATAATATAATAAACATGCATTTTGCATCATGTGCTCTGTCGGTCGAATAATATATCCATGAATGATTCATTGAATAAAAAGACCTTCTCGCGTGCATATCATCATGTGTACGCTGCACTTGTCTGTAAGCCTGATTTATCATTTCGTGTCCGTGTAATTGGAAATCCTCTAGAGATCGCCGTCACCGTACGGCAAAAATAATGTGCCGTCTTATAGGGATTTTTTTCACTCTCCCACCTTCCCTCCTTCTCTGAAATCCACTCGCGATTGATGGACGTTGACGTGCGCTGACGGGGCCGGTTGCCCGTCAGTGTTTGACGTCCCCTGTCTCGCGGTCGTCGTCAATAGTCGCGACTACAGTCGTTATCTGCCTTTGCCGTGACGTCACAACGAGCAGATTTATCTCACGTTTCGTTTTCTTCGCATTGTGCCGCCACCGCCAACGCTATAGTACCTATATAGTATACCCTCCGCTGGCAGATCGCGGAAGACGGGGGCTGTGTTCCACTGATAAAATTTGCAATTTCGAAATGCCTTCATCCCGTGTCGGGTCTACAACCTCTTATATATATATAAAGTATTTCAGTGGCAGCTCGTGTGCTTTGAAAGTGGGAGGGCGATTAAAAATGATTAATTTTTGAAAAGCATAGAATACAGTAATAATTATGTACCTACCAATTTAAAAGGTATATTATACCATGTATAATTAAATTAAAACCGTATAGAAAAACATAAATATAAATACATTTTACAAAAAACGAAAATTATAAAATAGGTAATAAAACTAATTCTTATTACGAGTGTACGTTTTATACTCAAAATGTAAGCGTCTATCTTTCATTTCACTATAAACAGGTCTTCCAAGTTGTTGTCGATTTTTTGTTAATATGATACTGAATTTTCATCTACTGTATTATAATAATATAATAATAAATATATATAATAAATAATAAAAATAAATAATAATATATAATAAATTAAATAAATAATAAAAAATATAGAAATGTGTACGCGTCACGAACACACAGTAAATACACGTTAACTTATTCCGTATTGTTCCGCAGTCCACATGCATGTTGGGCGATTACTCGTATCGCTCCGGCGGCTGTATTATTACCGAACTCCCCCTCCTATGTTTTTGTGTTTTGATCATTTATATATATATTATAGTTTGTCAACGAAAACATCCACATCCTTGTATTCAATCAAAAACCACTCCACCAACAAAGGTATAAACCTGGTATGGTAAATAGGCCAACAGCCGTCATACAACTAAACGCGACGATTGTCAACGTCGCCCTAGCGCCGAACGCTGTTGGATACTCGATAACCGCGTAGATGTATAATAAGTACCTACTTCAGCCGCGCTATTACCTATATATATTTTTAAAGTTCAATTACCTCGTAATGTTTTTAATAACAATAGAAAACAATTTTAATAATATAAAATGTAATTAATTAATATAATTTAAATAAATATTTTGAAAATGTATGACAATGTAAACATAAATAACTGTTAATATTTAAATCAATATCTAACTTGTTAATAAGTCATTTGTTAGGTACAACTTTAGAGCGGGGCGGTCGCCCCGTCGCCCCTACACATGAGCCACCACTGTTAATAATACTATGTTTTCCCTTTCCATCCGACATTTTATTTTTATATACGCTAAAGGTATGTTATCTAAATTTCACGAAAAAGGGTAATTTTTTCAGGTTTATCGATTGATATATAATATATATATATATTATATAAACATTAAATATATGTGTACAGGTGTACTCGTATAGTGTTCCGCAAGCATTTACTAGAATATAGGTGCTATTGCTAAAAATAATGTACAATTTTGCTTTGATATTGTTCATTAATCATGATGATGATCTAAAACTCTGATAGAATTAAAATACATTTAAAACAATATTAAATATTGTGACAAATTTTGTCTACCTATTGTGTTTTAATATACCTATACAAACAATAGAAACACGCTAGTTTTTACCGTTATAGCATATAAAAAATGTACGTGTAGGTACTGTAAAAACAAATAGAATAATAATTATTATTATCTAATGGTAATTTTTATATGGGTTCAAATTAGACTATTGTCACATACGACCTTTGGATTTAAATAATGTATTTAAAGAACTATAATGTATACAACTTACTTATAATATAAGCTATAGCCTTTAACATCCGAATGCCGTAATAAATTATTAACATAAAAACTGTACTGTACAATAGACTTACTACATTTATAATTTTTTTTTTAGTTAATTTTTAAAACTACTATTTTATATTTATTTTCGAGTAAAATTGATGTTATGAAAGTAGGACCACACCGAGAGGATCGGGGTAACTTAGGAAATAAGTTGACCATTAGTTGGTAAACTTTTAATGTCTGTATTTCAATCAGCAAATTAGTAAAAAAGTTAATTATTCACTTTTTCGGGGAACCGTAAGTCAGTGAAATTAAAGTATTGAAGTCAGATGGTAATATTACTTATTAGTCTGTAAATCTTAAACTGTAACGGTTCCTAATTCATCAAATCCTAGATCGCCGACTTCCAATTTGCTGACATAAAAACCAGTTAAATTTTTTTTTTTAAATTTCCCAATTCACTAACAAAAAGAACTTGGATTATTATTATACTCGTACTACTTATATTATATTAATACCGTTATGCATTTTATATCTATTATAGATAGAGTAATTAGTATTAATATATTTATAGATAGGTACCTATTAAACACTAAATAATTATTCAGTACAGATCATTCTAATTTAGATTCAGTTTATTTTTTGTATCGTTATTTCTTATAACAGAACATTTTACGTGGTTATTTTTTTCTAAATTAAAAGAAACTCGTCAGATAAGTTATTGATGGATAATACATTGAATTTGAATGTTTTATATACATAAGAATTATATGCACTTTAATTAAATTTTGAGCTGCAGGATATATTATAAAGGTATAGAATTTATAGAATTGTATATACAAACTAAAAAGTTATATATATATGTATAATAATAAACATGCGACGCGGCGTTTATAAAATGTGGTAAGCGAATTGGGAAGACACATTAAATTATGATGTTGGTGAAGAAAATCAGCAGGGGGAGGAATAAATAAAAATAATTCGTTTTATTTGATAAATATGTCCATCCTATAATTTACTTAATACATACAACCAACTTTTACTAATTATTTTTATATTTTTGACCAGTATTCTTTATTTTTTATAAATCAACATGATTATATAAAACTATTTTATATTACATTCATGTATTAAATTATTATAACGTAATACTATACTCTCCATTCTCTAAAATTCCCCGAACATTGAATTTATCTAAAGTAACGGATTTTCTAACTTTTTAAAATATTATTATTATATGTTATATATTGTTTTAATGTTATGTTATTAAAAAAAGTATTTATAGAGTTTTATACAAGAAGTCATGTTAAATATAATAATAATAAGCAGTGGCGGCTCGTGTGTAGGGGCGACGGGACGATCGCTCCCCCTCTAAAATTGTAGCAAATTATTTATTAATAAGTTAGATATTAATTTAAATATTAATAATTATTTATATTTACATTGTAATGCTTTTTCAAAATATTATATTATTATTGAACGTAAAAATGATTTTCCATCGTTATGATAACACTATGAGGTAATCGAAGTTTATAAATATATGTAGCCATGTAGGTAATAGTATGGTTGAAATAGGTACCTACCCTATTATTCATTTGCGCGATTATCGAGTATTGAACAGCGCTCGGCGTTGGGGCGACATTGACAATCGCTTGTCATCACTATACGATCAAAACACAAAAACATAAGGGGGAATTCGGTAATAATGCGGGCCGCCGGAACGATACGAACAATCGCCCAACATGCATGTGGACTGCGGAACATTGCGGAATAAGTTATCTTGTATTTACTGTGTGTTCGTGACGCGTGCACATTTCAATATTTCTTTATTATTTATTCAATTTATTATTTTATTATTGGTGTATATTATATTATTATAAAATAGTAGATAAAAAATTTAGTACCTATCATATTAACATAAAATTTAAATAAAAAAACTTGAAAGACCTGTTTAGTGAAATGAAAGGTAGACGCTTAAATTTTGATTATAAAACTTAAAAGTTTTATTATATTGTAATTTTCAGCTTTTTTAAAACGTATTTATATACTTGGTTTTCTATATAGTATTAATTTTGGTTTAATAAATACATTTTAAATTGGTACCTACATTATTATTTTTGTATTCTATGCTTTTCAAACATGAATAACTTTTAATCGCCCTCCCACTTTCAAGAGACTTTTACTTTCATAAGCTGCCACTGATAATAAGTATGTGACGTGACGGTGGCAAATTATGCTAGTGAATTAGAGATCGGCAAACTCTAAATATGTAATTGAATGTCGGTAAATTGGAAAGACACGTGTTTCTATATAGGTGCATGTATTTTATATATAATAAATGAATACTCTTACTATTCACTGTACACAAACTTGACTGAAAAAATACTTCAAATATATTTTACTGAATATTTAATTTGTTGAGATCTGTAAACATAAGTCATATAGTAGTGTCACGATTTGACGAACTATCTGTCATGGTTTTATCTTTTTGATTTTTTATGTTTGTTGTTGTTTATATTTATTATCACAATCTTATCTTGATGTGATTTTCTCGTGGTTATCTACTCCTTCCCCATCTGCACATTACTTTTAAATTATTATTTTATATTTGTTACAAATCCATGGCCGTATTCAATCAAAGATTATTTTAAAGGTAATTCAGGGGGGGAGGGAAGAAATTTTAAAAACTGTATACTCCCTTCAGAGTAACAATCATAACATATAATATACAATATAATGTTTATATTAAAACTACTTGTTCATATTACTTTTAGTAAAGTTTAAGTTTAAAACTTAATTTTTTGTTTCAACATTTCTCAAAAATGTTTATTTCTTAAATATTTTTAATGAAGACCCAATAATAGATTGAGGTAGTATTTTATATTGATTTTGGTTAGAAACATCTTAGTTAATAACACGTTAATCATGTTAGTAACAATTTGGTTAGATCAATGAACCACATTATTATATAGTTCCTATAGATATTTTTTTATCATTCATTATTAAACTATGAAGTAAATATTTAATATTAAAATTCAAATTATATTTATCAAATTTATCAAAAGTCGACCAATTTAAAATTCTTATAAGGATGATTTTATATTTCATTATCTAGAAGATAGTATATGTAGTATTATTGTGAAAGCGTGTGTTGCATTTTCATCAGATATAAATATTAAATGTACAACTATTTTAGTTCATCATAATTTACATAAGTGATATGATATTTTAAAAAAACAAGAACAGAAACTTAAATTTAACCCTATACTTATTTTATTTTTATTTTATAACTCTAAATATAAGTTAAAAAGCCCACTCTGTGAGCGTACTAAATTCCTGGATTAAACAATAAGCTATAAATAATTTGTTAATATTGTAGGTATTTTATGTTACTTTCTAGTGGCGTAGGGGGGGCCAATAAATACCATAATTAAAATAACATTTTTGTTTTTTATTATATTTAAAAAAGTAATATTAGAATTAATAAAATATTTACTAATTACTAGAATGCTTAATGCTTAGGTAACATAATAATTAATAACTAATAAATTATAGTAAATAAATAATATGTAATAAATATAATGTTAATATTTAAGTAAAAAAACTGAAAAATAAACTTATTAACTAGGCAAAATATATTTTATTTATTGTGTCTAATCTAACATTTGCATCCTTCTGGGAGATCTTTTGGAAAATTCCAACAAAATATTTTTCTCTATATTGTTATAGTTTAACTCATCTTTATTTATCTTAGTTAATGCCAAGCTTAACTCTTATGCTACTTTAAATTTATACTTATATAGCTATTAATTTGATAATTTATACACATTTAATAGTTCAATAAATTAGAACTTGAATATTAGAATTTGATTTAAATATTAGAACGGCTATCTATGACTATATATACATAGATAATACAATATCTTTTGCTTATCACATATTATCGTGGTTAACCTAATGAAACTTGGTTACTGAATTTACCAAACACAAGTTTTGGTTATTGATAAGATAATAAAAAACATAATTAGGTTTATCGTGAAAACATGCTTTATATACGTTAATAATAAATAAGCCATAGACCTTATACTATAATTAAAAAGCTACTATTGTTAAAATTATAGATCATATAAAATTGCTATAAAAAAAAAAAGCCCCATCCGAAGGGTCATGGCCCTTCTGCCCCCCCTGGCTACGCCACTGTTACTTCCTATTATAAATTATAATGTTCATTGATATAATTTTTAATATTATCTGAGTCTAATGCTCTAATTTTATTTTCTTATACTTTCTGGCATTATCACTAATCCAACAGACTTTTTAATATGATATATGGTTTTTATTATATTATAATAAAAATGTATAATATAGATACATTATATAAATAAAAATTAACCTATTATATTAATTTAAGTTTTTTCCAAGGCATTTTTCTGGGACTTTTTAATGCCAGTCCGACACTGGTGTTGTTATTATGTTGTATTGTATATAAAATGAATACAGTAATGGGTACTTGAACGAGTTATTGAGTTACGAAAAAAAACTACGGGGATTTAAGGTGTATAAACTTAAGTGTGTTTAGAAACCTAAAATCTACATAATACGTAATAGTATTATTCTGTATATGTGCATTGCACATGCAATTTCAATATTTATTATATATAAAAAAAATAAAAAAATTTAGATATTTTAAATTTAAAAATGATTATTAATGACTATGTTTTAAACGCCACAACCCCGCTGACAATCGTATATACAATATCCAGCACGCAATGTCACTAAAAATATATTATTTTAGGTAGGTAACTATAATAATGTCCTCCGTTTTTAAATGGCCAATGTCAAGCTGTCACACGTCACATAATACGGTACCAAATATAACGTACCAAATTATTTATAAATATGTGTAGTTTGTGCGCACATCAAACGATATAATATTGTACGTCTATAGGCCTATCGCGATAAACGATTACGCATATATTCGGGTCCCGTTGATGGATTTATAACCTATTAATATAATTTTAACCGCCGACACGAAACGGTTTTAACTCTACGCACATGTCATAATATAATATCGTGCACGTTCTAATATGCATATTGTACACAAGCGTTAAATTAATATCGCATGCACAATATATTATGTGAAACTACGATATGTAATAATGTCCGTTATTAATGTATAGGAGATATTGTGATCGCTGTGTTCGCGGACGTGTCGGGCGCCCCTTTTTTTTTGGCAACCGTTCGCGTAAAAGTGGAAAACTTTAAATTTATTTCCACCGTCGAGTAGATTGTCCCTGGCATGTATGCCTCGCTTACAGATACTCGTCAAAACGGGGAGAAAAAAAAAACAATTTCTCGTATATTATATATAATATATCGAATTGGATGATAATTTAACCCACCCCGTCGCCCACACACATATAGTACAACGTGACGATTAATGGCCAAACCGATATCTCGAATACGAATGCCATTCCACCTATATATGTATCGCCAAAAATCTTCGTTTTTTTTTTTCTTATGTTTTGCATCATAATTTGGTCATTTTGTGTCGTCCAGATTATCGATCGTGTAAAAATGTCCGATAATTCATTATTATTATTATCGTACCATTGTCACCAGTCGGTAATCCGATGACAATTTATTATTCCGACACAGCTGTGTACCGGGATCGGCTCAAAGTCGAACGCGTGGCCGCTGCAGGTGCTCGAAACGGTAGATTCATTCGTCGCCACAATTATTATTTCCTGAACTTTTTTCTTCTTCTAAAGACTTTTGTCAATGTTTTCCGAAAAAAAAAAAAAAACATATGAACACATAATATCGTTGGCCCGGGATATTAACAGATAGTGGTCGTTCAAACGGATCATGAATTTTCAGGCGAATATATTTGTGGAGCGACATTGCAAAACGTACTATTTCAAAAATTGACAATATTGAGTAATGTCTTCATTAAAAAAATATGGTAAATCGAACATTGTAATCAGAGTTTGTCTAAACGAACTATTTCCTGCGTTAAAATTAATTTAAATTTCATGACAGTCGTCAAAACGCACTATAAACTACAACGCTACAACATCAATACTGTAATGGAATTAGTAAATGGAAATAGTAGGTACATTTTGCAATTTCGCTCCGAAATTTCACGATCTCGCAGTCGATATACTGTTCGACAATGGTTGGACCACCCGATTGCTTTATTACCCGTGTCCGCTCATCCCAATTTTATAGGTGGATTTTTATCCCCGTGACGGCGGCAATGGTTTAAGCATCCCTGCGCGTGTTTGCCGCGGGAGACCGAAAATCCACCCATAATGATAAGGACAAGAATCACCCCCGGGACGTTATTAATGCTTCGTCGCCCTCAATATATTATAACGGAACACGCCACCTCTGTGAGTCCACCGACCTACCCTATCGTCCGTAATACCACCGCCGGTCTATCTGTCTCACAGCAGCAGCTTAATGCTATTTGTCCGCAACAGCAGTGGTAGTTAATTATAAGGGATCCCATCATTAACAGATAACCAAAAGCAAGACCCTTCCTGTACTCCTCGACCCTTTCTCCTTGGTCGTTGGCATACCTATATATTATATCTATATATACATACGTACACACTACTGGTAGAGAGTCATCAATTACACACCCATATTAGAAACTTTGGTCTCCATTCCTCCTGGTCTTAGAGGAGCCGGTGGTAGTTTGCAGTGGTGACGACAACGAATAATGAACTTAAATATATATATATATATATGATTCCCCACATATCATGTGCGACTATCCCGGTCGAGGCGACCGGATTTATGAGCTTCCTGCGGACGTGTAGTGAATTAACAACCCTCGCGTGATCCTCCGACTTTACACGCGTTATTATATTATTATCATTTGTGTGTGTGTGTGGGGGGGGGATGATTGTTAACGATATTCAAATGCAACAGCGTCTTTTACGAAAAATCGTCCGACAAACGCCTAACATCCGAAGAATTCTACGTGGTACATAATGAACAGTATAATACAGAGGACGAATATGATATGTTTTTTTTTTAACTTTTTGGTATAAATTAGAGCTAAACATTAAGCCACAGTCAGAGGTGATTTTAAGGGAGGAGGTAGAAGGTTACACACACACCATCATTACTGAAAAGTAGTAGGTAACATTTTTCGGTAATTTAGTCGGCAAAATTAGAAAAAGTTGATGACCTTTTTTGCTTATTTACCGGTTTTGAAAGAGTATTTCGGAAATAATCAGCAATACATTGTTCAAAATGTAGTCGGCAAATTATAAAACCCAAAAATATGTCTTAGGATCACCTCTGACCAACCACGGCTAGGATTAAGATATAAAAGTAAATTTATAAAATAATTGTACGTATCCAATATAAAAAGAATATGGATAGTATATATTATATATGTACATTGCACATATTCTTTATTAATCCTTTCTTCAATATATACCTAATATTTAATAATTATTGTATATACAATTAATTATCTTTGCAATTTCCGTTTAGCGTTAATAAATAAATAATAAATATAATAATATACAAGTGTATATACATCGTACATGTACCATTATTTTATATTCCAACATAATATTTCAATAGTTCGAAAAATGTTGTGTCTTTTCAACATTATATGAAATATTTGTGATCAGTTTTAAGTTTTGACAAATATTGTAGAAAATAATGTGAATACCTATATGATATCGTGTAAGTTTTCTATTTCGAGATAACTCACCTATATTCTTATGATTCTTTCTTAAATAAAAACGAAAATCTATTATTATAGTATTAATCAATCCTCAATGTAAAGAGTACAACAGAAAAAACACATCGTATAATAACACAAAATATAAACGAAAATTAGATTAATTTTTAGTAATAGTACGAATAGTTCATTATAAAATAATAATAGTAACTTATAAGCGTTTAAAAATATATAAAAATTAAACATATTATATAGTAATATTCAAAGTGTAGTTTTTTCCACGATCGTTAATAAATGGGAAAAAATACTTACTTCAATTTTAAACAATTCTTACTGTAATTAAAAATAAAAACAATCAAATTGTATGCATGATGCCTCATTAATGGAATACATATGTCAAAGAAGTCAAAGTAGCGGATTAGGATTATGAAATTATTTGAATAAAATATACACGTGGAATTAATATATGATTTACTTTATTGTCGTAAAATTATATAATATAGTATAATATCTATCGTTATAGAGATAAACATTTTGTTGTAACCGTGTAAAAACGAAAGAGTGTAAGATGTATATATATATAAAAACCACAATTACCCACATTAGCACATCATCCATCGTGAAATTGTCTTCAAAATTGAAGTAAAACATAAAAGTTACTAAAATTTTACTAAAATTTTACTTTTACCATTTTCAAGAACATCGTCTATTTTACTTCCATATACCGAAAACTTTTACAATTACAAACATATTCTATATATTTTAACTTTAATAATTTAATTTTTTTCGTATTTTTAATATACAACAATGTAAATCTTATAAATTAACCCTGCGAAATCCGTCACATAGCGTAAAATTACTTCAGTAATCGTATTACTACAATAAATTGTGAACTCGTTAATTAAAATTATTTATTACTTGTCGAGACAAAAATTTAATTTTTCTTAAATTTATTAAATTTTATAATTACAATTTAAAAGTGTTTATTGGTACCTCGTTATTAATATTTAATGGCATTTTTAATTTGAGTCTTATATAGTGGGAAAAAAATCCGATTATTCATGGTAACCATCACATACAAATTAATATGAAATAGTTATTATACAGACATTTGGCTGCATTTATATTAGAAAGCAACGAATGAATTTGGAAAAAATATTAAACATACATTTTTGAATAGAAGTATCAAGTATGTTTTTATTGGTCTGGAGAAACAAGGGATGGACGATGGTGATCAATAATTAATATTTTTAAATAATTTGTATTTATTATCACTTAGTAGTTATTAGGTATACACAACGTTTAAATGTCTCAATTGTATTCAATAGGAATTATTAAACATTTTTTTCTGGATGTTGACGTAAACTACTATAAAGTATAAGTACATATTACGATGAAATTCTCCAATTTTAGCACGACACTGGTTTATTTTATGCAAAGATTAACGTTTAATTTTATTTTATTTTTAAAATGTTTTTTATTAGAGTTTTCTTATAGTACTGAATCATATACATTATATAAATAAGTATCATCTTGGCAATTATTAAAATATTTAAAGTCGCTTTAATGAATGTAAATACATCATTTACATGAATTACGTGTAGGTACCTACGTTTTTACTGAATAAACATCCAAATACAAAAGTACATAAGTATCCGTGTCGAAAAAACTTTAACTTACGATCAACAGAAATAGAATGATTGTTGAAGTTCAATATAAAAAATTTTGATATCTTTTATATTTTTGTTTTTTTTTGATTTTGATTCAAAATAATAATCAGATATCTGTACATAAGTACTAGAATTGTCAGATTAATTAATTAAGTTTTAAATGGAAGTTTTAATTTTCACATAATATATCAACGACTATAAGGTACAAAACTACAAAAACAATATGTGTGTCTATATTATCAATTGTAATACTATAATGTTGCCTGCTATCTCAAACGAAATATAGTTCAGTAGTGCCCAGTATTTCATCATGCATTAATAAAATGGTATAATATAAACACGTCGATTTTGAAAAAAAAAAAATTGTGTTTAACAAACTTTTTCATTCTAATACGTGTAATATTGTTCCACTATACACGGTAACACTCATTAACAAAGTTAACGACCATGGTAAAAAAAAAAAAAATACGACTGTAAAAAGACATCACCCTACAATCTCCCGAGTCCTCTGCGTGTGGTATACATTATTGAATTGTTAACGAATGGCCTGTCGTGTGACCATATGTTTATATTACGTCATGTCGTGTATATATTGTAGGCGGATTGACAACAAATATTTCAAATGCGGGTAATTTAGAAAAACCTTTGCCATAAAATAAATGATAAAATGAAATTTAGAGGATAAAGAGGTAGGTATTATAAAATAAAAATACAGGTAAAAAATTATCAGTAGAGGTTGGTATTATTACATGGATTAAGTAAATTATAGGGTGGCTATATTTAGAAAACGAAATAACTGAACTTTTTGTTTTACCCCCTCGTTCCACTGGTTTTCTTTACCACCGACCTAATTTTATGTACCTTCCTAATTCGCCGATATCTTTTCTAGTAGGTATTTAAAAATTTATATTAAAAGTTTTAAATACAATTATTGTATTGCATCCTCGAAAACTAATAATTAATTAATAATTAAAGCCCAGAACGGTTTAATCTATTCTGTTTTGCACTAACCTGATTAACGTGAACATGCATTTTTCGAGAAATATTAAAAAAATTAACGAATAAAAAAACGATAGGTGTACAAAGTATAATAATATATTGTTGATACAAAACATAATGCATCTGTACCTACCATTAGGTATTATTTTGCCCTAAATTTTATCCGATCACTTATTTATGCTATACTGTACACATGTATATGATTTAATAACAGAAAATCGATTATTAAATAATAAAAAGGTTAGGTAGATTTTTAATTAATTTTTTGTATTACATAATACAGTAATATTAATACGATAATAATTTATATTAAATACATATTTCAAAATTAAAATATTATACACCTTGACGAACGGAAAAAAATACCTATAATTTATGGTTTTTATACCAGAAAGTACAAAAAAAGTACCAATTAAACTGATAGGTTTTATTTTTTAATTTTTATATGGTTTAATTATATCGTTTAAAGCTCAATCCACTCTATTATTGAGTACTTTAATCGAATAATTCGTCGGTGTATAAAGTAAAAAGTTATGCATGTATATAGATAGACATTCATTGGTTTGAATATGAATAATAATTAATCAATCAGAAGACTTTTGTCAACATATTCGCAATATAACAATAATATAATAATGTAGTGCCAATCTATTAAGTAAAAGGTTTTGGCAGGATTCTTTTTTAGGTCTTTCTAACGACTATTATTTCTAAATAATTTATAAAACAAAACCTTAACTAAATTTACCACGTTTTGACACAATTACGCAATTATACAGGAATAGCGTAGTGGACTTCCACATTTCCGAGGTGATCTAAAAAAATGGTACATGATATGAACAAACTTTTTATCTTTAGAAAGTATAATTTTATAAGGTTTTTTTAGTTAAAAATAAAAATTATATAATTATTAAATAAAAATCATATCGTCCTGCAAAAGATGGCCTTGACGAGCGGCGCACATTTGGAGCCGTTCTCAAAAGTTTTCCATTACTCCGCCAGCATATCGTGTGGAATTCGGAAAAATTCTTCATAGATGGCCTCCTTGAGTTCTTCAAGGGTTCGAGGATGGTGTTTAAAATCTTCAGCTTTGAGGTACCCCTCAATAAAAAAAATGTTACAGGGACTCAAATCAGGGGAGCGATGAGGCTATGTAACATCTTCCCATAAGGAGATCAGACGATCATAAAACATTTCTTGCAAAACGAAGTTTTTAAACATCGTCCTCGAATCTTTAAACATTTATGGAGGTCATCTGTGAAGAAATTTCCGGCATTCCACATGTTAGCTGGCGAGAGGGTTGGAAAACTTTCGAGAACGACTCTATATGTACGTCGCTCGTTATAGCCATCATTTAAATGATATAATTTTTTATTTTTATAACTAAAAAAAAACTTATATAATAGATTTTCTATAAATGAAATTTTTTTTTCATATATGTACCATTTTTTTTTAAATTTACCTCAGAAATCTATAACTATATATAGCTACGTGCTTCAAAAATAGGTACATCATAAAGCCAAATTTAAGAAAATTTTGTAGAATTACAACCATTAAAGATTATTCCTATAAAAAATTTCCATCGAAATTTAATTTAATAAACTTAAAACTTCAATAGCCTCCAAATTCTCTCAATTGAACTGTTGGACATTTGTTCAAAATAAAATTTTTGATTTAAAATCTAAAATATCTAAAAAAAAAAATAATAATAGTGTAAATAACACTATTTTGTCCGTGGATTGGACGAAAGACTAACATCCACAATCTCTATCTGGACAACTCCTATATTTTTTTATATGTATCCGACTATTTTATACAAATATATTTTTATAGTGAAAAGAAACATTATTACTATTTAACAAATGAACAACTAGCCAAAATTTTTATTTTTTAACTTTAACTTAGTTGTTATATGTTTTGAACTAATTTAAATATTACACTATAGTTAAAAACTAAGTACATTTCAAAGTGTATATGATATTTTTCATGTTTGCGCATTTAACACGTAGTTTCTGCGAATATTTAGTTTACAAAATAAATCAAAAGTGTGAGCGTCAACTATAGCTTAAACGTTAAAATTCATTGTTTTAGACCTTTTAATTAAACTAATTAAGTACTTTTACCATTAACAAACAGTTAAATTAAACTAGTTTAAATTTTCATTGTCTGGGATTCAATTTTCATATATAGTCATAAAGAATAATGGTACTTGTGAGTTCGTTAAATAATAATATATTTCAATTGAAATTCCAACATATATAACATTTAAAAACTTGTCCGCAATTTGATGCAGTACACACATCAATTTCGGCGCGCAATTTTTGAATAATATATCTCATTTTTCTCAAGAAAGGTAAATAACTTTTTTTAACTGAAGCAATACTTTATTTTTTTCAACTTTAAGCTTGACGAGTTTAAATTATTTTTCGTTTACTATTAACTTTTAACTAAAGATTTATAAATAAAGGTTAATTTACCATTACTAATTTTTGTTAATGGGATGTCAGCATGGATATTTACAAGGGGTTTTGTATAGAAAGTTTTCATAAAAATTCATGTAAATGAAAATCCAAAAAGTAAAAATATTTAAGTATATTTTTAAAATAATTTAAAAATAGTCCCGTATCCGTAATAATTTTAATTGTTACGTAATCACAATACATTCATTCGCAAACAAGCTTACGAAAAACAAACAAAAATGCTTCTAAAAAAATGGATTTAGAGTTGAAATGCCAATTATAAAATATTTAAAAAGATAACCTTTTGGATACAATCTCATAAGTATTTTTATCATTCTTTTAAGAGGATGTCAACACAAATAATTTTAAATGAAAAAATTATGTTATAGCATTTATGATTTTTAACAACTTACAAACATATTAGAAATATAAAACGAACAATAAATTATTATCTAGTACCCTATACGTAACATTTTTTGATATAACATTTTTTATGAGTTATAGTTATTTAAAAAATTCAAAAAATTAGTATTTTAATAACTTAGAAAACAAGTTTAAATTCATATATTACAAAACAGCTACGTAGGGCGTTATAGATACGGATGTTCTTTATCATTTATTTTTGTTTCATATTTCTACGATGCTTTTAAGTTAAATAAAAAGTGCTGAAGTAATATTTTCAATAATATTTTGTTAATTCGTAAAAAACAACCACAATAAAAAGTTATATATACTCGTAGTAATGGGACCAATTATTTTTCATTTTTCTTGATATTTTCTAAGAATTGCCTATATAGAATCCCTTAAAAATGGTCCTGCTCATATCCACTTAATCTATAGGCTTATAGAACAATATCAAATGTAAAGAATTCTTTTTTTTTCTTAGTTTTGAAATTGCTGTAATTTCTTTGTTAATCGATGTTTTGCAAAATCCCTATAAATGAAATCGTCTCCAAAATATTTCCTTCTTATAAACTTGATTATAGGGTGTTTGAACTGTAAAATCTAGTACTGAGTACTTAATCCGGATCAATCCGTTTTTGGACAACTAATACGGATCGATCCAGATTGATAACTATGTTATAATCCGTTTAATCGGGTTTACAATAGCAATCCGAATTGACGGATTACACGACGAATCCAGATTATCAGATTACACGACTATATTTAATTAATTTTGAGTTATAATTTTATTGAATAACTATTATTACCATTGATAATATTTATATATAGTATAGATTGCGCACTGCAATATAAAATATGCTGCACGATAAAAATTTTATTAAACATTTCATTTTCCAATAAACCTACTCATATATTGACGGATTGGATCACAAATCCGGATTACGGAGTTTGGTCAACGGAATGCTCAGCACTACTAGAATCACATTAAGAGGTCATTTCTCGGACGGCATGTTTGTGCCAGTATACCCATTGAAAATCATGGGGTGCGGGGAATCCTCTAGATCATGATGAAATAACATGGTTGGCCAGCAACCGAGTTCTGCGCATGGTGCTACGTCACTCGTTCCACTTATCATAATTATTATTGTTATCTACTATTTATTTTGATTAAAGACGTTCAACTCTGTAAACATTAAATTTATATATATATACATCACTATATTGAAAAGACTACAGATGAGACCGAGTGATTTCTTGGCATAATCGATAATTTGACGTATTTTATTCCATGACCACTCGTACCGTTCTCAAATGCGTTCGTGTCGCCGACATACCATGTTATTTCGTCATGCTCTAGATTATTTTTCGTTTAGCTTACCACACATTCGTAACCGTAGTCTGAGAACCACTACCGGGACCCGGCGTGCACGACCTATACGAACACCCTTCGGTGGCGGCGGCGGCGGTGGCGTCAGTGGCGGCGGCAGGCGTGAGTCACACCGTCCTAGGCGGGCGACGTGTTAAATGGCCCCGGTCGTTAATCTTACCGGAATTGGTTATTAGCCCGCGGAAAAAGGATATGTACAGGAGGCGTCGCGTACACACCGCGCCATCCCTCTCCGCCTATCGCCCGCGTGATAAACGGAACCCGTTAAACCGCCTGACGGTCCCTTCTTATTATTATTCGGCGGTCGCGTCACGGAAATATTACGCTGTCGCCTGTTCGTTATACGCTCGGTGGTTATTTATTTACGGTTTTCGTATTACATTTTTTTTTTTTTTTTCACGTCCCCATAAATAACGTCGCGGTTATGCGGCTTTTCGGCTCTGCGGCCGAGTGGTGTATACGAGTACCTATTTTACATTATATCGTGTCCCGTACCCGGTTAGCAATTACATATTTCACGACGTTTTGTCACAATCTGTACAATATAATATTAAAATGATCGTATTGTATCGGTGCTCGAATTGAACAATAGAAGAAGGGGTACTCTCCGGGCCTTCGATAAACCAACGTTCCCTCTACCTCTGTAACTTGTATACTGTAAAAAATAAATAGTGCTCTAAAAACATTATAGTATAGTAGAGAAACTTCGCCCCCTGCACTCCCCCACCCCTCAATACAAGCACTGCATACAATATGCATACATAAGCGCAACTAAAGGGGTCAGTGAGGCTTATTCCCCAAAATTATTCATAGCACCGCCCAAAAAGTAAATTGGTTTTCTTATAATTTGTATCAAAATAAACGAGTTTCAAAATTTTGATTGATTTTTGTTGTTTTATATCGAGTAGATACAGTTTTTAGACAATATATTATGGTGAAGATAAATCCCTTCCCCCCTAAGATCTTAGAACTAGTTCACACCATTGCAATAGTTTAACAATATAATATGCACGACAGCGTTCAGACAATATGGTCAGTTTCATATTGTGTATAGCAACCTTTCGCGGAAACATTTGTGAAAACATTTAATCAAAACATTGAATTACAAAAAGTAAGAGAGGGTAAATAATAAAAAAAAAAGAACGGTTTGTCGGACCCCCTCCCCATACTTGAGTGTTGTATGAAGACTTTTTCTCCCCGTGGTAACGGTCATACAATATCGCATACAGGAGTTAGCGACTTCGGTACCTAATCGTAGTTCACACAAGTTATTATGAATTTCAGGTACTTAACCACTGAGATATGTTGAACGTATAAAAGTCATAAATGTCCAGCTCAGAGTATTGATCATAGACAGCTGAAATATCTAGTGGTTATTCCATTAATGGCATAGACGCCTACTAAGAAAGACGTTTTTGAAATTTGACCTTTATGTGAGGGAAAGCGGGGAAGTAAGTTTTATTTTTTATTTTACGCCCACCCTGAACTATACCCACTGGTCGTAGATAGCGGACATTTTTAGAGAATATTTCTTCAATGATACATAGACGCCCAGTAAGAAAGACATTTTTGAAATTCGACCTTTAATAACATATAGAGATTCGCTACAGAGAAACTTTTCAAAATTCGACTTTTTAAATGGATAGTGGAAACTGGAAAGTGGGTTTAAATGTTTAGCACCTAGCTAGGTTCAATGCCTAGCTCATATACTATTTGACATAGAAATCTGACATTTTCAGAAAATACCCTTTTAATAACATACACGACCGCTATGAAAGTATTTTTCATTAAAACTGTTCACGAGCCAAATCGGGTAATTCGGCTGGTGTTAGATTTTTATTTGTATCGCACGTGGGAAATATCTACCGCATTTGCTTTAATAACCTAGTATAACCACTTCTGTCTTCTATTATCTTTCTTAAAATTAAAATTTACACATCACGTTCTAATGTTATTTTAAATATTGTTTAGAACACGAATTAAAAACATAATCAGCATATTTAAATACACTTATTTTCCAATGTTGTTAATAAATAATTTCGCAATATTTTCAAATTATGTTTTTATTTATATTATCTAAATAAAATACAGAACTGAAATATTTAAACATACATGTTTTCACAATGTTGTACAAAAATTTATGTCACAATATATTAAAATCGTGTTATTTTAAGTATTGCGTATTGAACATATTATATTTAACACATATCTGAAATATTAAATTTCTAATATTTGTTTATAAAATGTTATCATCACGATACCACAATATAGTATTTTAGGGGAGAAATTTGGTTTAAAACAGGTAGAGAACATATTTTCACAGTATTTATGTGTTCTAGGTGTATTGTATTACTATATTATACGACAATCGAGAAAAAGTTTTTTTATGTGGTTGATAAATGGGACCCCCATATGTGATATTTAGCATCCCCCCAAAAAAATTTCTGCATTAAAAGACTTTATTTAGTCACCTTTCCCCCACTAAAATAAAAGGTTATTGATTATGACACTATGTCCATGATGGTAAGGCACGAGCACTTTCCCCCCGAGTATCTTAATCATAAATAACTCGTAGTCCGAGGATGAAAACACATTTTATATGGAGATATCTAGTCATATTTGAAAAATATACATTTTAGTTCATTTCTATATGCAGTAATAAATGTCGAATTCTTAAAGCTATATATTAGTACTGCCAGGGCCGGATTTACATTTGCGGAGGCCTGGTGTCAATGAGTGAAGACCTACACCATACATGTGAAAATATATTGAAACACAGTATATTAATAACATTTTGTATTAATTTTTTTTTTTTTTTTTTTAATTCAATTTTCTTAAACATGTAAAAATTTCAAGGCATAGGGTTAAATTAAGAATTTCATATTTAATATTGACGTCTGCCAAGGTAGTCCCGTAAAAAGGTTTGTAAGAAATGACAGATCGAGATTATCTTTTCGGTTAGTAAGGGAGGGAAAGAAGGGAAGTTTAAAATAAGAGTTTATATTTAACACCAAAGAATACTCCTGAGACTAGAAAATTATTTCTAATTTCAATGCAATAAACCTTTAAAAGAAATGTGGAGCACCTTCCAAATTTAAATTGACCAATTTTTTGAAATGATATATTCATTATGGAAATGTTTTTTGTATAAGTATATCATTTCAAAATCAACTTTAACTGACTTCATTTTATTTTCAAATTGTAATTAGTAAATTATTTATTTTATAGAGGTTTTTTGAAATACGACAGAAATAAAATGAACAACCTTATCATTAATATACTTATTATATAGGCACTTAACTATAAATATCGAATAAAGTAAACCATCAAAAACTCAAAGAATTTTTTTTTCAAATTTGAAATCCTTTTCATTATCATGTGACAAATTACATAGAAATAATTTAAGATTATTTAAAATAAACAATTTGACTGTTGTGCTATAAGTCATAATTTATAACCAATATAAACGAAAGGTTATGACTTACGATGAATATAACTATTAACGCAATGTACATTGGGATGATAATAATAATATTAATATAACAGACGCTCTGCGCTCTTATAACCAGTATGGAAATGTGTCTTAATGCATGCCATATGTGATGAATTAATATCAATTTTTTTATAAAATAATATATATAGATAGTTTATAATTTGTTCTCAAAAACTTTTTTTGTAAATTAGATTCTAATGAGATTTTAATAACAGGTCGTTCGGACTGGGTCAATATTATATTATATTATATTATATATATATAATTTGTGTATATATTACTGTCGTAAGTATATAGTATCCACCTACTATAATGATATATAGGTAATATATTGGGAGTCTATAATTTACAGCAAATTATATATATGTAGAAGAATATAATATTATTTAAAATATAAATAATTTACATTGTAATTTGCATAAAAGTCTGAATTCGGATACTATCGTTTATCAAATACCTATTTTTTTCAATATATCTCTTCAAATAATATATATATATATATTAGGCCTCTAAATAATAAAACAAATTTCTCAAAATTTAGCAGGCTTGAAGAGTGTGTTTTTCCTAACGTCCATTTAAATATTCTTTACCAATATCAATATTTAACATTTTTACCAATTAATTTTATTGATGTTATATAGTTTTGTTACTTTCAATTTCTATGCATCTACGTAGTTGATTAAAACAATTGTTTATGGAGTTATAATTTATTCTTTAAAATACATTTAGAAACCTTAAATTTAGTACACTTTCGGTGTGAGCTTTTTGAACATACTTTACTTATTTTCATTAAATATTAAAAATAATGTTTTTAATATTTTCTAAAATATATTAATGAATCATTTATATAATAATTTATAGTTTATTTCTATAAGATATTCTAAGGAGAATATTTTTAAAATTTTGGTATTATTCTGTATATCCCAAAATGATCATAACTATCGTCTTTCACGCATACTAATATTAATAGCATACTCGTAATATTACCGAAAGAACAATCGATTTTAGTGAAAATTACAATATTCTATAGGTTGTTTATCTACAATGGTGTAAATTACATATCTTATAAATTATAATATCTTTAAAACTTAAATTTTTGACACATTTCTTAAAAATTGTATTGAATCAACATTGTAGTGAAATACGTACTCAGAACTATTTTCGAGTCTTTAAATTAATTTTTTTTTTTGAAATACAACTATATTTTATACAAAAATAAAAAATTTTGACCAAAAACTTTAAATAGCTATAAAAAATTATTACTATCGATTATTGACATTTTTTTAATATAGCCTTAACGTATATTCTCAATCATGTATTAAATTGTCAGATCTTTAAGCCCCAAAATTATTTCTTAAAGGACTTAAAAACTTTTAAATCTAATGTTTATATTTTATATACATGGTACATTTAAGAAAAACATTGAAAATTTAATCATGGTAAAAATTCCAATTTGATATATTTATATTTAGAATTGAAAAGACATAACAAAAGTCAATTTTAACGGAATCGTGTTTTCCTTTTTTACGTCATTTTTAGGAAGTTTTTCTTTATGTGGTTATCGAAAATGTCAATAATATATTACCTCCTTAAAATATATTTTCCTGATTTTATTTTCTACTGTAAAATGGTTTGATGACGTTTATTTATTGGATCAAGCCTTCTTGAAGTCTTAAAAAAAGTAAGAAAATTGCTCAAAGAAAAATAAAATAAACATCATTGTAAAATCACTATAGCTCCCTGGCTCCTCTCAGAATATAATTAAGTAGATTAATCAATATTTTTTTTACTTTTAATTTAAACAATTAAAAAACATATTTTAACTTTATTATAGAAATATAATATTAATAGGTATTGGTGCATATTTTAAACTTTTTATCATTTATAAATGAAAAGTATATTATTATATATATATAGCTGTGAAGTTTAGATTACTGGTGCTGGTGTCGAATATAAGTGACCAGAGAAAATTTTTTTATTTCAAAACACTACTCCAATCTTCTAAACATCAGATGTTAGTTAATAGTACATCGACGATTGAATATGCAATATTTGTATATTAATACACATTAAAATTTTTTATTAATTGTTCATTGTCAGAATACACACACAGAAATTTATCGACGAAATAAATGTTTCTTCTTTGAAACGGATAGGATATACGAGTACACATTCGATCAAATTTTCATATTAATAATTTATGAACTACTATAGTTGTACTATCATTAGTGGTGCAAAATCAATACTTATAGTCAAGTCCTAAAAATATATATATGCTAATATGTAGCATATTATAATACGTATATAGGCTGTAGCGTTTATACAGAAAGCACAAATGAAATATAAAAAGCAAACATAAGAATTAATACTTATATAAAGTAATATTATTGAGACTTATAATGTTCTGGTGAAAAATGCCTTTATTTCATAATATATCGAAATGATAGCATTTAAATTAAATTAAATTATCGCCGTTATTTCAATTTATAATTTTTGACATAATACCTATCGTGAAATAAAATATAATACTAGTGATATATTTTATTGATGTAATCAAGTGAATATTCCGTTTCGAAATATTATATAAAAATGATTTGACACAATTGTTTATAATTTAATTTTATATGATGACGTACAATGTTGTAATATATAATAACTCTAATGATTTATACTTGCATAATTTATGTCATTTATAATTATTACAATTTTATATACGGTATTAAATCCGAAAATTAAAGCGATTCAAATATAAAATGTAAAAAATGTCACATATTATATTATCAGTTATGAAAAATCTCATGTATAGAACTTAGAACAATGTATAAACATGTGTACTTTTAATATAAATATAATTTGTTAATGTTATAATGTCACAACAGACACCACGGGGAGATAAAAAAAATCTATTCTTATTTGTACGTGACTATAATGTTATACTTAATACACTTAAAAACCAAGATGAAGAATATATACTAAAATTAGTTTCAATAGGCATGAAGTAATTAAAATTTTTTAAATATTTTTTCACGTCAACAGTGCTACAGTTAATATTTGGTGCGAATTTCAAGTATCTAGCCTAACCTTTTATTAATACACATATATCAAAAATTCACTAAACACATTTTTTCAATCATTTTTCAATTTTATAATTTTTCCATAAGATAACTTTTCAGATAGGGAGAGCCACTTAAACATCCGTGTAGAACTCCAAAATGGCGACCATTAAAGATGGCCGTATATAGTCGCTGTATTAGCGCACTAAATTTGTTTGTAACTCAGCTTCTTATGATCCGATTTAAATTTCCTTTTTTTTTTTTTGAAATATCTTATAAAGAGTACACTTTTCTATTCATATATATTTATCCCTACATTTTAAGAGTTCTGCAGAATTTTCAAAAAAAATCTGAAAGTTTAATTTTTCTTGTGGACGTCATTGATAAGTAAGTTTTTATTGTGTTCAATATCCATTTATTTCCCGACAAAATTGGAGTAATGTATATGAGGTTACATATTATATGTCAAGAAAGATTTATATTCATAAACCAGTTATTTTAATTTTTTCAAAACATTTATTACATTAAGGAAATACATTTTTGTTTGAAATACTCTTACATAAATGAATTGTTTCTGTACAGCTCTAATGACTCTAAATTTTGGAATTTTTTTCTTTATCATTTAATTCATCTCTAGAATAAAATAAATATTATATATATATATAGCTATTATATAATGGAATTGGATTTACACCTGTGAAACTTTGTAGACTGTGACTTTTTGAAGTACAGAAAAGCTTTCTAATATGATTGACTGAAAAGTCTTCTGCGTCTTTGTATTAAAGCAAAATAGTAAACTTCTCCAGAACTTAAAAAGTCTTATCAGAAATAGATCTTTGTGGTAGAAATATAGCTTCGGAGGCTTCAGTAGCTTCAGGAAATGATGTCCACACTTTTCAGGCAATCTATTTCCCTTTCATTGTAAATGATGAAGTTACATTCAAGTCTGATACAGTAAATGCATACAATTCTCTCAATGCAACAGCTTTCTGTTTACTCACTTTTTGAACATGGCATTAATGCTCATGTATCTCTGACCCTTCCCGGTATTAAAGCAAATCCACATCTCTTGAAGTCTCGCAGTTTTGATAATGTGAAAGAAAGAGATATTGGCTATCTGTATATTATATATAACAACTATATCAATATCCATTGAACAAATAATTTTTTTTTTTTTGATCTGTTTAACACTGTATTTAGCGTGGAAAATAACCCTGCTATCTGCTTCTTCCTGTTGCCTTTATTTTACTCCATCAATTGAAATTTTATCTGGTCGAGATAAACGAATGATACCATCAATCTCAGTATTAATATGAGCCTCATTAAACTAAAAAAATGCATGTTCTCTAGTAATTTTAAAAGTTCTGTCTGATTCTGACTGCAGCAAAGGAAGTCATTCCAATTTTTTGATAAAATATTTCCTTGTACTACTTGGCGACGAAAACCAATACCTCTTTTATCTCTCACGCGTTTTTCAGACATGTTTTTGAGTAAGTATCCCAAGAAATGTGTATTCTGTTTGCATGGAACCTCTTAGCATCATTCAAAATTCTATTTTTGAATTCCATGTCACAATATTTTCCAAATGTCTGTTATGTTTTGGGTGGAAGAACATGTGCTAATGACTCACCACCGTAAATGATTGTATCGCAAAATCCTTCGAATTGTAGTGGATCAATGATTTCTTCCAGTATTTTTAAGTAGCTGAGACTTCTGACATTGTCGCAGAACACCATTTAAAGAATGCGAAGGTGGTATTTAAACTGATATTTTCATATTTAAAAAAATTTTTCAAATCCAAGTGACTATTCTGACTTACAATGAAAACCCAATAGAAAAACTCAACATCATTTCTCAAGTAAGAAATTATTGAGGAGGACACCTCTTTTCAAGCAAAGCCAAAAAACATAATCCTAATTTGTTTCAGAGGAACCCGTACACTGACTATGGCCTCATTACTCAAACGATTTTTCACATACTTGTGCAATAATAATAATAATTTACCACATTGATATCTTTATGTGATTATTGATAACATGACTACGATTACTGCGTTTTGCATACAGTCTAACTAATTTTATGACACTGAGCTTCCTGTTACATCAAGTGGTAAAATAATATATTAATAAATATTCTGTAGAAAAATAAAACTGGGTGGTAAATATAGCGACCTGTGACCTATAAAGAACGCCACCAATCATTATATTACAAAAATAATTACTAAATATTAAAAAATATTTGTTTTTCTTTTTGTTGTTTTTTTATTTTCAAGTGGTTCCCTATCTAGAAAGTTACCTTATACCATTAACTTTGACCACAGAACGTGGCATATTCAAATCAAAAGTTCAACTTTTTTTCTATCTTAATACACGATATACTATTCGTTAGAAATTTAAAACACTGCGGATACACAATTTCCGTGCATTTTTTTTCAAAACACGGATATTTTTAATGTTTAAAACTTAAGTACTTGTGGATTTTCATTTTATTATTTTGTCTAATATTTGTTTCTACATAATGTCTTTTTGATATAGGTATATTTGATATATATTTTATGTAGAGTAATATAATGTACATAATGGGAATTTGTCGTAGTAAAATGGATCGGCACACTTTACACTTTATATTTCAGCTTATACAATTATACCTATATTATCGAATAGACGTAATATTAACGTCATGTTGTCATATTTTATGAACTGCCAGCAAGATTCAAGATAATTTTATAATTCCACATGTCAACCAAAAAATTATGAACATGAATATATTATTATGTTTAGTAATAATAATAAATTAAAATGAACGTTAGGTACAAATCATCATTATTGCATTATAGAGATAACGGATTATATATCATAATCCCTGCCTAATATAGGAGTAATCGCGTAACCTCTAAACTATAAGTCAATTGTTTTGTCTTTATTTTAATGGTAAATTCATGATATTATAATACGATCCCTTCTAGCTTAAATTGTTATTAACCATCCGTTATCGCTATAATAATACACATAATATATACCTAGTATTAATAGGTCTTCGTTCTTTCTTCGGAATATTTGCGATTCCATCGTGAATAGTAGAGAATACCTCAAACTACAGGAGACACGTTGAATATTGCGAAATTTCCTAAGTTCGACACAACTAATAAGTCACTCAATTTCCCTCTAAGAAATGCCTTTATTGACTCGAAATAAAAGGTATTATACAATATCTGTGTTGGGAGTGGTGAGGCAAACAATTTGTGAATGTTAAGTAAAATATGTAGATGTAATATTATATTAGATAATAAAATATTTTTAAGAGGCACCAATACAATGAATACAACATATAATAATACATTGGAATGAAACAAAATCATATTTTATTCAAAATTGTTCTTTTTAATTAGGTAAATATATAGTTTTAGGTACCTATATATTTTAAAAAATGCAAATTAACCTATTAAAATACACGGGGATTCGCACTTAGTACATCACTCATCATAAACGTCGCATTACCCCCATAGATTAATAACATTGATTTGAACATCATAAAATTTCAAATAATTAAAGTATATACTGTAAAAATCAGTTAACTAAATTATTGGTATACTATAATATTATGTGTTCGAAATTAATTTATTAAAAATATGAATATAAATTGACTAATATTATAATAGAATACTAAATAGGTACTTATACTAAATAACAATATTAAGTTTCATTATAATTTTGAATGGCTCCGTGATATTGGAATATTTTGTGGAACAATTAAACCAATATTTATATGATATTTTGTCTTTTAGTATTAGAAATTACGCGGAATAAAGTGTATGAGGAAATTTTTTATCTGCCTCAGTGTACCGAATATTTCCAGTTCACCCCCCCCCCCCATTTGATATAAATTTTTTTATTGACCAATTGAAGTTTCAGAAATGTTTGCCCATCTGGCGTCTTTTTCAGTTTCCAGCGGACGGCGGTGCTGCCGTGACCCGTCTTAGATGCCCTCCACGATTATCATTAATATCTGTTATCAATAAAAAAAAAATTTTTACAACATTTTTTGAAAATTTCGAAAAATGATTGAATTCTTGAAATGGATTAAATTCATTGCAGTATTGTAAACGTTCACTATAGGTGAGACGGAGCCTCGCTTGCCTCATTCGACGAGCCACCACTGTTCCAACGATAATCTTTTACGGGATAATAATAGTAATGTATTAATATGTCGAATGGTTTTTTCCGATTATATTATAGTATATACGTTATACGATCGGCCCGAGTTTATATATTTCTCTACGAAAATATTGTGCAATGGCAAAACACGGTTCTATCGGTGGACAAACTTAGGAAATACCTCCTCTGTATATCTTCTATATAGGCCGTTCCTCGAAGGACGGCGATTCATTCTTTAGCGGCAATAAATTGCCCATTAACAATGGACGCAGTTCAGTGTGTATAGGGATGCAGACTTTTACGCAATAATGTGATTGGAATGCCAAGGCTAGAATATGACAGGAGCACTGCTAGCAATGTAAAATGTCTAACAATAATTATCATGCTACAGTGTTTCTGTAAGTAGTTAACAACTGGTATTTAAACGTGATAATATAGAACTTTCAAACACCATTTTCGGTTTGAATACTATATACCATTTGACCAATCCATTACACACGTCAATATTGAACATTTAGTTTGTTCAAGCTTATACGATTCGTTATTTAGGTACCTCAACAGTAGATACCACGCGGTATAATATATATTATAATATACAAACACTATTGCGAAGTGTAATAAAAACGTATTTTTGTCGTTTGTTAAATGACCAAAAAAAAAAAAAAAAATGAAAATGAAAATCTCGAACAAACTTATTGGCCGTTTTATTAAATCATTTTAAGTATATTTTTATTTTATTTATATTTTGCGATCGTTATACACGGTTGTTTATCGACATATTATATAGTATGCGCACCTATTGTCCGTAACGTATACGTATAAGTATAGGTACCTATGTTTATTTACAATAGTTTTTTTTTTAATTTGATAAAGTATATATATTTTTCCAATCATTTCTTCATTATAACGTCGGATTAGATTATAAAACGTATAAAGCTGTCTCGACATTTTATTATTTATACATTCATTGTATCTATACATAATAGACATAATATATTTTATCTATATTGATTAAGTCGTGTTAAAAGGCAGATATTATACACTTCATAGTAAGGTACAATTGAAAATAGCTGTGAGCCGATAGACGAGAAGACTATACGCACGTTTATATATTATAATATCAAATATGCTATTTAACTCTTTGAATATAAAACGCGTATTATTATTCAGATGTTATAGTATACCTAAAGCAGTATAGCCGGATGATAGAACGATGATTAATTATCGTTAAACCATCCGTTCCGCCGACCACGTACACACAATTTCAATTAGTTTGTTCGTTTCGAATAACAGCTATACGACCCATCATCGCTGTGCATGATTTAATAACGCACTATATTATGTTTGGACATGGTGAAATCGTAAAAAAATTAAAAATTACCGCGCGTTCAACGTAAACTACGAACCTAAATATGTAAACGCCATAGTATCCCGTACGTTTAGCAAATTAATGTTATATAATAACAGTGTAGTCTGTATGTTTAATAATCTGTTTGTTTGAACATTCAAAAACCAGTGAAATTCCGTTGAAATGATCGCCTGGCATTTAGAAACGAATTTACTGAAAAACCGTCCAATGAAATGTTATCAAAACTGAAACAATTTTTTTCCTTTTGTAATTTTTCATTCTTTTTGTACGTATTTTTTTTTTCGTAGGTCCAGTTAACTGGGAAATTTGGTTAATATCAACGGCTATAGTTGATAATTTATTTTTGTGGATTATAAGGTAAAAACCATAACAATCAGCGCAGTAATTAAAAAGTTATTGTAAATTTAATACGATAAAATAAATAACTGTGGTGACTGTAAACGAATCTGTTGATAATAATTCTATCTCACAAGTTAAAAAGGCTTTAGGTTACTTATATTATTTTATTTATGCGCAAACTATTACGGTAAACTTTAATATAAGTAATACTGTAAACATTTAACAAATCAATATTTAAAACATAATGCATTGTAAAAAATGACTTATATTATGATATTTTAAAATGCTTATAAAATATACAATTTTAGAATATACATTCTAAAAAATTTAATTTTTTAAAACCAGCGTCCATATTTCATTACTGTACCTACGTATTCTGAGTTGTGGTTAGTCCTTAAATATATTATCCTTTGATTTTCTTAATTTAAATATAATCAAATTTTTTTCACTATCCTATAGATTTCATGATTTTCTGACTCATTATATACAGTTTACTTGTATTATACTAATTTATGAATTTACTTTTTCAAATTAAACAGATAAAAATAATTTTCTTGGCTCAATGTAGTTTTAGATTATAGCTTAGAACGAGCTTTCTTTATCCGATTTCACATATACAAATACTTAGATGTCTGAATTGTTTACCTATTTATGACGATAAATCTAGGAAGGATTAGACAACTAAATAATAGTTGAGTACCTTTTTGGTACCCATTATTTTATAGTATTATATTAAAAACTAAACAACTTAGGTATTGTCATATGAAAAAAACTGGGATATGGTTTAAAAAAAAGTATAATTTGTATAATTATTAATAAAGCGATTTAATATTTAATGTACTCGTATGTTCAAAATATTTTATGGTTCAGTAATAATTGTAATGCAATATTTATCGAACCTTTCAATTTCAATACCATAGACATTTATATGGTTGTACAACAATACTTCTATATGATCAGACTCATTTTTCTGACATGACATTATTTGTATTTCCTTTGAAATTTATTTGAAAATGTTTACGTCACTGCAGGTGGCTGGGTCTAATTCGTTATTTAAACGATATAATTTGCAAAATACTTGTACGTCACTGCAGTACATGGTTTCCATCATTTTTTATATTGTGTAGGTATGTAATATGGCTCATTGACCATAGTCGTAAATTACATTATCAAATGGTTTATTATTATTACATATATATAATATAGTACGTATACAGGACGTTCGGCGAAAACAGCGATTGCCACGATTTATGTCTCGTTGGATTTCACATATATGGAAGGGATGAGGGGAATGATGGGTAAAGCTCTCGGAGAGTGGTGCATCCCAAGGAGTAAGTATGGGCCTGCATGTATTATCGCGCCACCACGTGCAATAACCCTTCGAAAATCACGTTTACACCTCAGTCCCTTATGCAGACCGTGTGATCTGTGTACGCCCCATCGGTGCGTAAATCAATCACGAAGACATTTATTCAGACGAGTAATCGGTAGGTTAACCGCTTGACGTTTTCGATCCTAACTTATATACAGCCTACAGGGTGATCAATATGTCATGTTACAGTGATTTTATCGTGTAAGTTTAAAATTAGAGATAATGTATAATACAGAAGTGTTATTATTTGGAATAAATTGCGGCCTCCGAATGAAAACCATTTTTTACCATTTTAATTTTATTTTGACTTTTCTGTATATTATTATATTGAGTTTTAAACAGTGCATATTTTAAGCCGGAAATTATTTAAATCTAACTGAAATGAATGAGATACCTAAAGTTGTAGGTTCTATATCTCTTTAAAATTCATAAATTTATTAATTTGGCTTTTATTAGACAGAACCGTTTTACTCTTCATTTTTGCTTGAGAATAAAATAAAATAAAATAATATTCTATAAGGAACGACGAGTAATTTGTTTAGAGTAAAATATAGTCTTATCATCTAATATTGTGACCAAAACCACAATAATATATTTTGTGATAATATTTGTATGCAATAATTTTATCATGGCCTAATCATGTGAAATTTTCTTATCAATGCTATAATCGTGTAATATAATGTTGACACGTACCGTGCAAATATGTTTATTGTGAATTCGATTTATAAATAGATATAATATGTTATAATTATTATTGGGAACTGTCAGGAAAATATTTTAAAGTCATTTACAGAAAAAAATTCAAATATTAATAATAATAATAATAAAATAAACATCGTAAATGTATCATTTTATATTATTAGAGTATAAAGTATGAAAAAAAATGTATGTTATAAAGTACCAATATTGAACTCAAAATTGTCAACCTAAAATATTAGTAAGTACCGATGTATTTTCTGACTTCACGGAAAAAAAGCAATCGAATAAATTTAAAATTGTACACGTTACATATTTTATATTATTATGTTGGTCTTGCTGCTCGAAATTATAAAATGCATTATAGATTAAAACGGTTCTTTATATTATAGAAACTTTTTACTCTAAACATTTTTTTTATTTATTTAAGGAGATATATATGTAATAGGTAATGTATTTACATGTTATATTATTAAAGAAAACTTGCTTGACTTTTTGGTATAAATTATGGAAAATTTGCCTAAGGTAGAAAATAAATATTCACAAACAAACCTTACAATTGCAAATTTTGACATAGAACCTTTTTGATTAATTTATTTTTAGATTTACATAATATGTATACGAGCATAATATATTAAGTACAAATTGTTTAAAAGGCAGCAAGTGTTGACTTGAAAGGACAGTGTTGAGACTTATCTAGATAAATGTTAATTTATCTTTTGTCTTATCTAGAAAAAATTGACAAGTTATCTAAATTATTATCTTAGATAAATTATTGATCTATATATTTTTTTTTAATTATTTTGATTTTCATTAAATTTTCTTTATAATTTTAGTTATGTTTATGAGTAGGAATATTTTAAATTTAATTTTCTAAATTTATATTTTAAATATAAAATTTGTTGTTTCCGAGTAAGAACATATTAAATATTAAATGATGTTATTTGAAATTGAAATTTGGACCGGTTGCACGTGGCCACTATTAATACGAGTAGGTATGCTATAATAATTCTATTGTCGCCCGTCAGATCAAATAATCTAGACATTTGACGGCCAACTATAACAAACAACAATATTATATTACTATTATATTGTATACTCGTAAATAATAATACAAACCTGCATTTTGTATTAAATATAATAATATTTTAAAAACAGATAAGCAAGCCGCTTCCACCTTCTATATAGAGGTGCCCGCACACGTTCAGTTTTTCGTTCAAACTATTTGATCAGTTCCAGACTTTTCAATTGAAACTTATCGTTGTAGGCGAAAACTGAAGGTACAATCAGTCCCAGGCGCAGCATGAACTGATCAAGTCATTCTTGATTTTTCGTTGGAGCGAACGAACATTGAACCTTTATCACCCACACTTGTCATCTTTTCTAATCTTAATAAAACTAATTTCTTTAGATTTTTCTATTTAAATTTTATTTTTATGACATTATTGTTGTATTTTATTGTATTTAAATGAATTTTTTATTCCATTTTACGACCATTTTCTTGCAAGAAAAAAAATTCCTTTTCATCCATAAATAAAATACCATTTACCTCCAAATGTGTTTTCACCAATATATATTTTATATAAATACACTTAAAACGTATGTAATTTGCAATAATATTTACTCGGCGAGGTATTTCACTGAATAAAATGTAAGAATATTTTAGAGGAGCGTCATCGTAATATCACAACGATGCCTCGACCAACGATTTCGGGTTATCCAATAAATAAATGCAAAACGAGGTTATTGCGTTATAAGGTAATTCGTTTATTGTGTTAAGAAAAATAAAAGAAAATAACAGTCGGCCAACGACTGACCACGCAGGTAATTCAAACGAGGTGTCGTAGACGGCGGAACTAAAAAGGCGATGAGTGAAAGCAAAATAGTACGCGAGATATGCCTACTAGAGCGGCTGACGAACGATAGAAAACTCCCGGTCGTTAGCGGTGACCGACCGGCATCGCCAAAACAATGTGACCAACGGCTCCTACCTGCCTACCGACTGCGGGGAGAAATTATGTGTTGATGGCCCACCATATTACTCCCCCTCCCCCGGCGAAGAAAAAACAAACTTATTTCATTTTGAAGTTAGAAGGTGGTTGACTGATCGTATGGCATAGAAGTGGTCGGTGAGTGGATCGTCGCGTAAGATGAAGGCGCCGACTTGAGTCAATCCACAAAAATCCAGAACGTCTGGTTGCCAAGCTGCAACTTTAAGTCCTTGGGACGGTACTCGAGCACTGTGTATAGCCCCTCGTAACGGGATTGAAGTTGCGCGTGGTGTGCATCAACTCGGACGAAGACGTGGCTGACGGCGTTGAGTTGAGTGAGGGGCACGAAGATGCGTTTGGCCAAGTCATGGTCCACTCCCTGTATGGGTCGAAGTCGGGCCATTGCACTTCTCAGAGTGGTGACGAGGCCATGCGCCGTTGATTAATGTGGCGCCTAGTGAAACATTTCTCCGGACAGCCGGGGGGATGTCCCGTAAACTAACTCCGCAGGAGTTGAGCCGACGTATTACTTGACGTTGTTCCGAAGCGCGAGGAGAACGATCGGCAGATGTTGCGTCCAATGTGGTGACCCGTGTGCGGTGAGTGCTGCCTTGAGTGACCGGTGGAAACGCTCAACCATGCCGTTTGCCTGCGGATGATATGGAGATGTGCGGGCGTATTGTATTGTGTTAAGTGCCCTCATCAGGTCGGACTCGAACTGCCGTCCCTGATCGATTGTGACAATGTTTGGAACTCCGAAACAAGCGATTTAGTTCGACACGAGAGTGGATGTAACGGTGTATGCGCACATGTTGTCGACAGGCCAGGCTCCCGGCCAACGCGTGAAACGGTCAATGCAGGTGAGCAGGTACTTAGCGTTGTTGGTAGTCGGCAGTGGGCCAACGAGGTCGAGGTGTATGTACTCGGACCGGCGGTTTGGGGTAGCGAACGGCAATGTAGTGTGTTTGTAAACCTTAGCTCTTTGACATTGTTCGCAGGCTCGGACCCATTGGCCAATCTCCCGATCCATCCCAAGACAGACGAAACGTGTCTTGATGATTCGGCCGGTAGCTTCGCGGGGGCCATGAGTTTCCCCGTTGAACGTTGTGAAAACCACGCGTCGATGGCGTTGAGGAATGAACAGTTTCGTCCAGTTGAACGCTACGTCGAAGTAGACGGGCCCGTTCGCTGCCGAGCGTACTTCAAGAACTAGCGAGGTTTTAGTGAAGCCGGAAGTGATTTATCGGAGTTCCGTATCTCTCGCTTGGTCAACTGCCTACTAGTTGAGGTCAGGTAGGCCATCCTCGAGAATTGCCAACTCGAGGCGTGAAAGGGCATCGGGCACCACGTTACTCTCGCCACTGATGTGTTCGATGTTGTGGATTAACTGGGACAGGAAAGCGACATGTCGAGCCTGACGGTCGATGAGTTTTTCCGCTTTTTGTGAGAACATGAACAACAACGGTCGGTGATCGATCCTGAGTGTTGTGGGCCTGCCCTCGATCGAGTGAACAAAATGTCGGGCCGCTAGGTAGGCGGCGAGGAGTTCGTGAACGTACGTGCTGTACCGTGTCTGCGCGCCGGTGAGTTTGCGCGAGACAAAATCAAGCGGCCCTCCAGAGAACTGCTCGAGAACTCCCCCTAACAGTGATATTTGACGCGTCCGTGCTAAGACGTAACGGTGCATCGCGAAATGGGTGCACGAATCTTACTGCGTCGGCGAGAGGTTCTCGGCAAGACTGGAACGCTTCGCGTGCTGCGTATGTTCATGCAAGTGGGCCTTCGCGTTTCAATAGCAGAGCAGCGATACCATAGAGTGGTATTTGAAGTCTAACCACGCCCAGGATGAATCGGTGGTAGAAATTTAGTGACCCGATAAAACGCTGCAGCTCTATTTTGGTGTTTGGCTGCAGGCCACTGACTGATGACACTGACGCTATCCGGGTTCGGGCGTAAACCCTGCTCGTCGATGACGTGCCCGAGGAACGGGCGGCGAAAACGCATTTGGCCAGATTAATAACAATGCCGAACCTTTCAAATCGACCAAGGACGGTGCGAACGTGCTCGACGTACTGTTCTGCGTTTGTGGACGCGATAAGAACGTCATCGACATAGGCAAAAACGAAATCGAGACCGGCTAGTATTGAATTGACGAAATTATGTGGTGAAGGCTCGCCACACTATTATAGATTTAAACTGTGAGAGTGATCCGACTTTATATAGGTGACCCAAAATGAGTAGGAATGTATATATATTTTTTACCTATATCTATAATCAGTGGAGGACAATGGAATATTAATTTTTGAGGTTAATAGTTATGGTAATTTCATAACGATGTATTGTATTGTTTATAAATGTAATAAGAATCTTTAAAAAATATTAAAATATTTTCATTTGTTTAATTTTTACATGTACAAAATAAAATATAAAAATATTTTTACTCGATTTTTATCTCGATAAAAAGTTATTTCTTTCAATAAGTCCTTAATTTGTATAAATAGTCCAAAATTTGGAAAACCCCATTTTACAAATTTAATAACGTTAATATAGTAACAAATATCGATAACGCACCTTTATTTCATTGTCATAATATTCACGAATTTCATAATTCGCCATTAATAATTTTACAAAAATATTTTGATTATTTGATGAACATGATGAAATTTATAGTAATTTTAAATAAATTTGAATGTTTCTGAAAAAGTAAGGTAATTTCGTGATACTGGATAAGAAATTTCGTGAATACGAAATATATTAACTTTTAAATTTATAATAAGAAATTATAATGACACTTTTATAATTGTCATTATTTAGGCATTGAATTCATGAAAAATGTAATTAATCACATTTTTATCAATTAAGTAAGTAATAATTAATTATTAATATTTTATTATTAATATTAATTTATCAATCAATGATAGTTTATTTTGTTTATTTTATTAATTATAATTTTTCACATTGTTGTCATAGATAATATTGGTAATTATTTTTAATAAAAAGCACAGTTCAAATGTAAATTAATTTAAAGGAAAAATACTAAGAAAATTCATAAATATCTTAAGGGTACCTCAAGTTATTGGCAATTAATTTGAAAACAACAATTTACCGATTACATTAGACATGATTTTAAATTTAATATACATTAATTTTAATGCACTAATCTTTAGTTTAAGTTAATAAAAAGAGCATTTAAATAAACTATATTACAATGTTCGAATAATACACGTGTAAAACACTTATCAGAAAAATATAAACTGATATAATATATAACAGCGAGAGTGTCCCAATTACTCAAAGACCGATGCGTTAATCGACCATTGTATCTCAAGTAATAATTTATGGCTTGAAGTAATTTTGTAATCGAAGATGAACACATATATTTGTCAAAAACGTTTGAGTAAATGTCACGAATTTACCTATATCACGAACATACCTCGATTTACCCAAAATAATCATTTTTGTCCAAAAGCTTTAAAAACAAAATTGTGACTAATAATTTTCATGACTTTTTCAATACCAACAATAATTTAATCTTGACATTTTTAAGTCTTCAAATCTAAAATTAACCCATTTATAACTTTAATATATTACAATTTAAAATTGCTATAAACAGCTTGAAATGGGAAAATGTATTTAAATAACATAATAGTAAAATAAATACATAGTAAAAGACTCAAGTCTTTAGTTTATAGATCCATTATTTTCCCAAAATTACTATTATACATGTTGTTGACAAATTTAAATATCAATTCAAAAAATTTAATTCACCATTAAGTATATTTAGAGGATGCTATACATGCATTTTAACAGCATTAAAATACGTTCTGGTTTCTATGTACAACCTCTTTCTTAGTTATCGTAGATTTAACATTTAAACAGAGTATTATAGATAAAAATAGTTTTATAGTATAACATTAAGTTTTTTTTAAATTTGATGTTTTTCAATCACAAATTTTAGATATTGAAATATACTTAAAGAAAAAAAACTCTTATATTTTATTAAGTGTAATTATTTCCTTTTTATGATAATTTTTGATTAAACTGTGATCAGAAAGTCACAAGTAGTTTTGAACAATAAAAATGGTACAGTTTGAGACTATTTTTTTTTTATTCTTTTAATTATATTTTAACATTTTTTAATTAATAAATTATCCTTATTAAAAACTTATTAAAAATTTATTATTCAAAACGCCCTTAAAAATAGATTATATAGTGTCATCATAAAAAAATTGTGTCTACCGATTTTTGACATTTTTTTTAATATACATAAACTGACGTACTTTTAATATTGTAAACATTTTAAATTCTAAAAACCTAAAATTAACCCTTTTATGACTTAAATATCTCAATATTAAAATTTGTTATAAATTGGCTAAATAGAAATATTCAAAACAGTTTTTACGCAAATTTTGTATTTTAATACATTACGGTGAACATTTCAAGTCTCCCGTATCAGTATTTACGGAATTACACAGATAAAATCATATTCGATTTAAACAAAATCGCGTCATTGCCGTTTTTCCTTAATTTTTTAGTTATTTTTTTCTTACACGTTTATCGAAAAATTCCCTCTCTATAATACTAACTAGATGTAATTTGTTACTGGAAACAAGGTAAGCATGTAACAATTGGAGCACTGCTTCTAATACGATTTTGGATTAAGGACATGAAAAAAAGAACACTCATCATTATCAAACCAATAATTATATACATTCCTGTTTTCGTGGAAACTTTTTTCAGATACTACCGGTTCTAAAAGATAGATTTTCTTTACGCTTGAGAAAACTACTGGGAAAATCAAAAAAAAAGTCTTCCAAAATACAGAACGGACTTACTATGAAAAGAAAGTTGACTCTTACTCAACTCCTTCTACCCGATAAGTTTTTTTCTGAACAACAAAAAAAAAAAAAAAAATCAACATCATCGTATAAAACCAATATTATAATCCGTACTGCACATGATGTGCAGTTTATACTGCTGTAGTTATGTAATATTGTAATATAGTATATGATTGTATACGTTATATAGGCGTTTGAAATCTAAAAGAATACGACGGTGTGTCGTCACGTGGTGTATATGGTGATTAAGAGGAAAGCGAAGAACGAGTATAATAATAATAAATACCGTACGATACGACAACGATAAGAAAACATGATAATATGATAATATAGGTAGTATTGAATAGGAAATAAATGGGATTTCGACACCCGGTTTTTATCCTTCTGTCACACGCACAACAATCGTAATAATATAATAAGCCAGTGTTTATTAAAACGGATCATCCGCAGTAGTCTCTGTGTGCTCGCAACCCCAACTTGTAATGACCAACTATATAGCGACTATAGAACGTGTGTATATATATATTATATTCATCGACGATGACGTGTAATTTTCCGACATATGGCTCAAGGTGTTTTTTTTTTATTTTTATTTTTTTTGTATTTACACTGTGCAACTACCCCGACAACGAGTCCTCTCATTCAACCGTCCTCTCGCCGGATAGGTATACACTCGGGGGGAACCTGTCAACGCCATCCACACTAATTTTCCTTTTAACCGCAGAACATCTTTTTTTTTTCCCCCCGACCGTATTATACAATGAATTCACGTGAATAAAACGAGATCTCTAATTAATTCATATTATAATTTCGGCTCGGCGAAGGGCGGCCACTACTCTTTATTTTTTTCGTTATAATAATAATACGAATACCTACTCATAAAAACCGTATAGGCTCTTTGGACGGCCGACACACATGAGAGAGAGGAAAATATATGTGGTAAGGACATCATGAAAATGTTCGCCGTTTCAGAAACTGGTTCGCCGTTTGCATACTAACGGCGCGTTAATGTGCACACGTTTCTCTACGTTATATTTGTACAACGTGTACATATTTCGGCACAGGAAATAATTTGGACATTGTTCTGTGTAGACTGTTTTTTTTTTTTTTTTTACGACCGTAATAAATACTACTATACGCTTAATGAATGGCCTGTTGGCGAAAAAACATTGTCAGCCGTTCGCAATAAATAACGCCGAAGGGTTTCAATTAAAAACTTCACATGGAAACACGTGTGCAACGTGTATACGTTTTTGGCGTGAACTTCACACCGAGACGGTCACCGTGGCGAATGACGGTCAGGGTCGTGCACTATATATATACAGTCATGCGTATTGGGGGGTGGGGGGTAAATAAGGGTGTGCTGCATTTACACTCCCTGCGGTGATCCCGGTTTGGTATAAATTATCGCATTCTTTAACCAACTATGACACTGTCTGATTATAATTTTAAATTTTAACTTCGTTTTGGATTTCTAAACACAAGTTTAGACACACTTACATCCCCATCATGTCCGTCCGTCCATTTATTCATAATTACTATATTGTGTGTACATCAGTGGCGGCTCGTGTGCCTTAAAAGTGGAAGGGGCGATTAAAAATTATTCATTTTTGTAAAGCATAGAATACATTATTAACTATGTACCAATTTAAAAGGCATTTATTAAACCAAAATGAATGCCACATAGAAAAACAAAAATATGAATACGTTTTACAAAAACCGAAAATTACAAAATAATAAAACTTATACGTTTTATACTGAAAATTTAAACGTCTATCTTTAATTTCAATAAACGGGTCTTCCAAGTTGTTTTATTTCCATTGTCTGTTAATATGATACCTACTGAAATGTTATTTTCTATATATTATAATAATATAATATACACTGAGAATAAAATAATGAATTAGATAAATAATAAAGAAATATAGAAATTAGTGCGCGTCACGAACACACAGCAAATACACGTTAACTTATTCCTATTGTTCCGCAGTCCACATGTATGTCGGGCGATTATTCGTATCGCTCCGGCGGCCCGGCGTCCGCATTATTGCCGAATTCTCCCTCCTATGTTATTGTGTTTTAATTGTATAGGCACAGAATATACAGAAGGGAATCTTGAAAAAAATTACATGGGTTCTTATGGCCCCAAAAGAAGTCGGCCATACTATAAATTCATCAGGGGTACAAGAAATGTAATACCTATTTCCTTGTTTTTAAAAATTTTTGGTCACATTGTCTCATAAATATAGTGAGTTTTTATATAATAATAATTTTTGATAATAATTTTTAGATATGTTTACATTAGAAATGCTGATATCCATAGATATTTTATATGTCTATGTTGATATCACAATACCATGCTTCATTATCAGTATGACCAAATACCATAGAATAATGGGAATTTCACACACTATGTTGAATTTGAGAATTTAGAAATTATCCAATATGTCTGTGAGATTTCCTTCTATATATTCTGTGGTATAGACATGACGGGCGATTATAAACATCGCCCCAGAGCAGAGTGCTGTTCCGCGTAGATAAATAATAGTTAACTACCTATTTCAACCGTACTATTACCTACATAGGTATATTTTTAAACTCCGATTACCTAATGGCTAATAGTGTTTTCATAATAATAGAAATCAATTTTTACTTTCGATAATAATATTTTGAAAATGCATTACTATGTAAATATAAATAATTGTTAATATTTAAATCAATATCTAACTTGTTAATAAGTTATTTGCTATAATTTTAGAGGGGGACCTCGCTCTGCTGTCCCTACACACGAGCTGCCACCGATGTACATAGATACGAGGAACATTGTCGATTTGACAATCGATTATCCTTACATTTTATTATTCCTATAGTTACTGAATATTCTAGGGAGATAGAAAACGATAACCCAGTACGCTTGAAGGATGTGTTTTTCAAAATGTCCGCCTATCTGTCCTTGAAATTCGTTACAATTTACAATTATTATACCAATACGTATACAATGAGTACTTGTTCGTTTTTTTGGTTTTAGATTTCTATTTTCTATAGTAAAGCTTAGTAATTTAATCCAAATTATTTGTAAATTGTTTATGGAATTGTTGATTATACAGAGTGGCTTCATGAACTTACAGTGTTACCTATACATATTTTGTATTATATGATTTATTATTTATTTATAGAAAATTATAACACTGGTATCAAAGACTATCTTTGTTGTTTATTGAATCAAACAAAATTATTTATTCTCTTTATATATGATTACAGTGATTAATTAGTTGGTTAAAATAATTGTTTACACTAAACCAACGATTTTCATCAGATTTTCCAAAATATACCACAGAACATTTTATTAAGGATGAATTCACCAAATGTATTTATCAATAGTTCGTAAAATTCATCAAAATTAAAAAATCACTTAATATAACGAGATTTAAAATTTTTATTTTGTATTATACGTATAGGGAATAGAGATAAGTGCATGACCATATATTATTTGATCAAATATATTTTAATACCATTATAATGTATTATAATTCATTTTATAATATTTTATATAATTATTAATAATATATTATTTTATATATTTATTATATCCATAGGTACTCCATATCGAGTGGAGCTTCAGTACATTATTATTATATAATATGTAATTTTTATATTTTTTTAAGTAATTGGTAACCATGACAATTTTATTTGTTATTTTGTATATTTATGAAATCTGACGAGCGAAATATTTCAACACCCTATTGACTGATTTTTAGGTTTTTAAACATAAGTTTAGACTCCTTCTATTCCCGTTGAGTCCACCGGTATGACTGTAGTTACCAGTACACAGTATATTTATTTATTTAAGTGTATTAATGTCAAACGGAAATTACACGTGACATAGTTAGGCACAAATTTGTTGATATAGTTACCAAGATTATAGGTATTATAATATTATAATTATTTAATTAATAATAAATAATTTTATAATATTTTTATTACATAGTTACGAGGAACATTTCTGATTTAGTTACTCGGGAAAAATATACCTATTATTCGTTTTTTTTATAATATTTATAGATTATTGTTTAAAATAATTTTAGAAACCGGGAATTTAATTCGCTCGAGTAGGCTTTCCTAACTGGTTTAGGTTTCTAAACATAAATTTATAGATACCTTATATCCCTTTTGTGTCTATACATCCATAGTGTGGTAACTATATTGTTAATTTGATTACTATAAGGAGATAGATATTTATAAAATTAGAGTTTATTGTATAAAGGACATTTTATAAACCTAAAATGTAGTACGCTCACAGAGCGTGCGGTTTGTTAACTTGCTTATTTATTGATATAGCCGAAATTGGTCAATTTTTTCACGTTAATAATGTTAACATTTTTCATATGAATATCATGATACAAAAAATTCTGGTATCATTTTAACCAAAACGGGTAAACATAAATGGGTAAAATTACCCCTCCCCCCGTTAACAAAAAAAAATTGGAGTAAAACTGCAAAAAATAGGTCGACCTTTTTTCTTTTTTTTTTTTTTCGCTTATTACTAATAAATTTCCCATCCCACTCAGAACATTTGTATCCGTCATTGACCCTAAGCAACACACTTACATACGCCGGCCCTGACTATATGACTATATAACGCGCGCGCAAGATTTACTAATGTCCATACATGGAGAATACTATTGCAATCGGACACGCGTTTTATTTTACTTCATTATTGTTTACAGAGTATATTTCATTTTATTTTCGTACTTTATTAACGCCCTAGGAACATTTTAAAACGTTGTTTATGTGACGTTTTATGTATGTCAGAACAAAAAAAAAAAATACTTTTAAACAGCCGTACTGGTAAAACATAATGTTCATAACTCAGTGAAATACGCATTAAGTGAAAACATCCATAAGCCATATTCAAAAAAAAAATAAATAAATAATACAAAATACAAAAAAAAAATGGCCGGCGATCGTGATTATACATGGTTTTTTTTCTTTTCTTTTGAAATACAGCAATACTGTCGGAGTACGACAACGGTGGAACACAATATTTTAGTCTGTTAATAGGGTGATTAAATGTGTATAAAACCGTATTCATTATATGGTTTGTAATACTATATACCGTATATACATATATATAGTATATACTCCAGGGATTACCCGACGATGTGGAAATTTTACGAGTCACGTGTCGTGGAGTGCTTAAAATCCCTTGTCTGGTTTGTTGAGAGGGCGTGCACCCCATAGTACATCTGAAACTTTTGTCGTATATATTTAAAAAAAAAAATCGATATATTATTACTAATTAGGTATTAAGCCGTTGTAATCGCAAACTTCTCGAGGATGATACTTGAAATGGTTATAATGTACCTATTGCAATTATTTTTCACGTCATGTAGTACATTAATAATATAATAGTAAAGTACAATGGTACTATATAATATATTTTTATCTACGCTGACAGGTACTTTAAAATCGGTTTATGTATATACACTAGTAAGCCCATTATAATTAAAAACAACGGTTTAATTAAAAACGTATTTCTTAAAAATTAATAAGTATACCAACTGATTATATAAACAACTAAGTCATAGGTAGGTAAAGTCTGTTTGGATTAATTTAATCAAACATTTTATGCAATATACTTATATTACGTAGGTACTAACATTTCAAGTGATATAGTATTTGCTGCGCTTTGAATAAAATATCGTTTCGTATAATCATTTATTCGTATTATAGGTTAAAATTACTTATAAAGAATTGTTAACACTCCAATATATAAATTAAACTCTATTTGATATTGTATTATAACCTTAGACATTATATCGAATTCAAAACGAAAATGTTGAAAAAAAACAATTTAAATTTTAAAACGAGAAATGTATAATCAATATAAAGATTTCGAATTATAAATAATTGTTTTATTTAAATAAGTTTGTAAATTCATTTATGATTTTTAATATAATACACACACATCGTGGTGTTTGTAATTTTTAAATAGTTAATTTTATTTTAATTTCTAAACATTCTTGATGAGCTTATAAATACATTTTTAAATGAATTTACTCGCCATTTTATGCTGCAGAGGTATATATTTTCATAAAACGTTTTGTGAAAAACTTATAAATATTTGAATCTCAGGGTATATAAATATTCAATGAAAAAAGTGTCTACGTGTACATGATGTTATTACGTATAATAAATTTAGATACAATGATTTATTAAAGAGAAAAATCCGAACGTTTATTTATCTACGCGCGTTAATGCTAAATTTGTGGTAGTGGTATAACGTATAAATCACTAGCAAACTGTAACTATACATTTTATTATCATTATTTTATTAACTGTGTTTATTTATGATATACTACCTATGAAAAAAAATTATTATTAAAAAAGATTTTCAATTATTAGAAAATTAATGAAAATCCTACTTGAACTATAGAACCTAATAACCTATATTATACCTAAAATACAATAATAGGCTCACTGATACATAATTATAATATAGTTACATATTATGAAAAAACATTATAATATGTGATTTGAAAATATAAAAAAATTGTTTGAAAATTGATTTATTTGATTCATATAATATTTTAAGAGAACACAACACCCACACAGAATTAAAATATTTTCAGAAAATTTATAATATTTTACTACTTCAGATCCGTGTATGTGTTCGTTTTACTAGTATATAATATAATATGTTATACAATGTTTCAAATATACTATTAAATTATTAATTGTACTCGGGCGTGGTAAATATCTACACCACGGTTATTTTCTTTTATAACTTTAATTTGTTTATAATAACAAAAACTTAGTTATTTATTACTTTTTACACAATATTACGTCATAATTTATTATACTTTTTGCTGATATTTATTGTAATGAAATCTGATAATATTATACCGATATGTCTTATATATTCACCTATAACTTGTTTTATACTACGAACAAATAAAATATTTTTGATATACTCTCCAACCACCATCGACGAAGCGTAATTAAATTTTTATTTTGTGGAGGGGAGACTAAAAGACCTTTTTTCATTTTTTTTTTTTTTTTTTTTTTTGCTCATATTTACTTTTTTTGGGTGCAATTTATTATTATTGTGTACAATTTCTATTGGAATGACTCCATTATACTCGAAATTCTGAGGGAGTTAAAAATCACATCATATGAGCTTAACCTCCATAAATACGTTTAGTATTTATATACTATACGTTCCCCCAAACACAATTGTTATAATATTATTATTATTATTATACGTTGTTGTTTGGTACAATAAGCAAAATAATTTCTTTAAATGTAAATAAACGTGTGTGGCCAGTTCATTAATGTAGTATTATAACTGCCCAAAATTATATTTTTAGTATAATTTAAAAATGTTCACAAAAGATTTCGTTTGGTACATTTTTTTATTAATTATAATAAAATATTGCCACACAATATTTTGTCTAAAATATTTTCTTGTAATCATCAACAAATATTTCGAAAATATTTGCAAACAATTATTTTTGGAATATTTTTCATTAATCGTCGTAAAATATTTACACAACATTTTTTCTAAAATATTGTCTTGTAATGATCAAAAATGCTGTGTGGGTATAAATATATTATTAATTTGTTCAAATTTTATACACATTTTATTATAACATAAGATATGTTCTAATATTTACCTATTATTCATTAAATATGAATATCATATCAAGATACATGATATGCCATTATGGGATAAAAATGTTGTCTGTTTGTTGTATTATACTGTAAAATTTTCATTGTATTTTTCCATTTATTCGCAAACATTTATCTGGTATCTGGTTGTTTAATAAATAATTTTTAATCGAGGAATAAAATACGTAATAAAATATCCACAATGCTTTAAATTATAGAAGGTATTGTGTAAACACATATCGATTATAAGTATATTTTATTATTATTATTATTTTTTTTTTTCAATATAATTATATTATTATGTCCTTCATTTTATCCTCGATTTACCTGTAATAAATCAAATTGATTTCTCTGTGTAATTTAGATTCAGCGATTTTTGTGCTATCGAGATAAAATATTTTTGAATTAATGTATACAATAGAAGGTATACCATTTTTAATTATGTGAAAATATTGGATATGGGTACTGTCCTTAGTATTATATATATATAATAATGACAGAAATTAATTCTGTTTTATCGACATTAAAGTATAGTTTAATAATTTCATGATGGTTAAACATGAATAAAATCCTAAATGATATATTTATATTATCGTATATAATACATATCAATTCAAATCATTCTAATTTAAATAAAAGTATGATTATAAACGTTGGTCATAGAAGTGCTGTGATATTTTACCCATTCTTAAAATCAATATAAATAATCAATAATATACAATAGTGCAACGTTACACTTACGCACTGTCTATTCACATCAAACTTCGTATTAGGTATATACCTAATACCTATATAGTTTAACATATAGGTAGTCTGTAATTTTTTTTCATAAACATTAACATAACATATAAAATTAATTATAAAGAATAAAGATATTACTTTAAGTATAACAATCAATATTATTGTTTATTAATACAATAAATACGGAGAATACAGTACAATAAATGTTTATAGATGATTAGAAAAACATTATTATTGGTAATAAAATACTTATTGAAAATGATGACTTTTATGAAAGTGTGTTTTACGAGTCTATATAAGATACAAGTACATATAATTTTTATCGCGATCATTAATACCCACAAAGTTCAAGTGTATAGAAAATATAAGTATTAGATTAATTTAAACATGGTTCATTTCAGTTCTTTAGAACACGATGGTATTCCTAATCGTATTTGTGAAAATTCGATATCTATTTAGGTATTAACGGTTTACGATTAATACGACCAATTCATATTATTATAAGAAAATTGGACGCATAAAGGTGACTTAAACATTATTTTTATCTGGTAGGTATATAAATAAATACGTAAGTATTATAATTTTCAATTATGTTAACTACTACACGTGTTATCATAAATAAAAAAGATAAGTTTTTTTGGGTACCTATTGAATATTTCAAACAAAGAATATGAGATTACTGTTGATATAATATACCTACTATAACTACAATAAATCAATATTATGTGTTAATCTAAACAATAATTATCGATACTTGTATGTTTACACTTGTCTGGATGTCGTGATAAAATGACTTATCTTGTTGATGCATATATGTATATTAAATATAAACTAATTTTATATACCGACCAAACTTAACTACCTATATATATATATATATATATATAGCACCTCCATATTGATACAAAATCCTAAATGCAAGCTATTATAAAGAACACTTGACTAAAAATTACTTCTGAAAATAATTTATGATTAATTAATAAACCATTGTTATATGCAATATATTATTATTATTTTTCTCCTTTGCCTTTTCTCCCAACTATTTGGGATCAGTCACCCTAGTTCTTAACTTCCACAGAACTCGATCTCTAGCATCCTCCTCACTTATAACCACCCACTTCATATCATTTTCTATTACATCCTCCTACCTCATTTTTGGTGTTCCTCTTCCTTTCTATACTTCAACAATATTCCCTTTTACTACTGTTACTTCATCTGTCTCCTCTCTCCTTAAAATATACTCTAGTTATCTCAATCTATTCTCCCTCATTTTGTCTACTATTCACACCTATATATTACCTTTTATATATTAATTTTTATCTAACCTAACCACCATTTTTCTATAGAACAGATCCTAAATACTTAAAGCTCTTGATCTCACCCATAAAATCTCTACTCGACTTCATTACTTGCCTTTCCATATTACCCTATGTTCCTTTTCTCCAAAATCATACTCTGTTTAATGTTCCCTTCCTCAAGACTCTTTCCGACCAACACTACATCATCTGAAAACAGCATACACCATGGTATTTCACCCTGTATATGCTTTATTATTTCATTAATTACTAGAGAAACTAAATAAGCACTCAAAGTCGAACTCTAACGCAGTCCTACTTGGACTGTGAAATCCTCAGTTTCCCCACAGATACTTTTTACTCTTGTATTTTTCCCTTCATACAGTGCCTCAATTACATTCAGGTATATCTTCAATAACTCTTTCTTCATTAATACCCGTTTCAAAATATCTGTAGAAACCCTATCATACTCCTTCTCTAGATCAATACCATACACAATTTTTACTTCTTTTCTCTAGACTTCTCCATTAACAGTTTTATTCGAAATATTGGCTCCATTATTGACCTCTCAGGCATATACCCATATATACTGATATCTGCTAACAAAAATCTCAATTCTTACTCTCTTATCTATTACCTTAACTTAAATCTTCATACCATGACTTATAACTTTTATCCCTCTATAATTATCACATTTCTGTACATCTCCTTTATCTTTAAATATTGGTATCACACAACTCTCCTAAATTTTCCCTTCAACTAGTATTTTATTAAATAACATTGTCAGTCACCCTATAGGTAAATTCCTAAATGCTTTCCATACTTCTTCTGATATATACCATACTGTCCTCCGCTTTATTAATATTCATTTTTCTAAGTACAATTCACACTTTCTCTTCTCTTATTAAATCTACCATACCCAAATTCCACTCAACTCGATTTACTGCTTCTCTCAGAAATAAAAATAATACAAATATTCATTCCATCTATTTATCACCTCTTTGTCTTTTGTTAACGCCCTCCTATTCTCATCTTTTATACAACATATATTTTGAAAATTCCTTGATTGTTTTCTCTTCCCTTAGTCAGCTTGTACACTTCTTTTTCCTCTTCTTTTGTTCCTAATTTCTCATACAAATTATCATATTTTCCTAATTTAACTTTACTCACTACACTTTTTGCTGTTTTGCATGAAATAATATTATTTACATATTGATCCCTCATCCTAGTTTTTACCATTTCTTAAACTATGTTTTTTCTTTGATATTATTTCTTTTACTTCTTTAGCCCACCACCTTATTTACTTATCCTCTGGCATACTACCGCTACTTTTATCAACGACTTCTTTAGCTACGTTTTTACCATAATTGCTACCTATTCCCACATATTCTCCTCCGCACTCTAGTCTTATTCAGCTTCTTTTTAAATACTTTTTAATTTTCCACAGTTTATTTCCACTACCCAATTCGAGGAAATCCTAGAATCTAGGTTCTTTACCTATATTTTTCTTTTTGTGTACTTTCTTTTTTCAACACTAAATATCCAAAACATTTAACCTATATTGTGTTTTTACACTCTTACCGGCAGGGCCTGACGAAAGGGCAATGCAACTAAAGCCGTTGCTTAGGGCCCAGCGAAATATTAATATATATATATATATATATATAATAGATAAAAATATTAAATTAAAATATTCTGTGTTATATAATTTGTAATTTAAAAACTAAAAATGGTCCATGTGGGTAATTTTCCCTGTCTTTCTCCACATTTCACTTTATTTCTTGTACACAGCAAATGTTCACATTCTTTCTCTTCAAGACGTCTGCTAACCATCAATGTTCCTAGTCCTACATTCTACGTACCTAATCTCACTTTGTGCCTATCCTGCGTACTCAGTTGTGAATCTATCCCAAAATAATTTGGTGCATTCCTTACACCGTTGACATCACGGCCGTTGGATAACCTATATCACAGATGACTGATGAAAAAGTTACCGCACCTGTTGTATGGCTGGTACTATACTCTGTTCCATATTAGTTTGGAAAAATGTAAGACTAAAACGGGTTCATGTACACGCGGGTGTGTCACGTGGACTTCCGGCAGCGTGCGCTGTTGTTGCCGATCTGGCAATACATTGTTATATACAGTATGACTGCCTTGACGCCTTCTCACAACACTGAAGGAACTATACACTCCGCGTACCTCATACATACTCCTATATACTCCGTTTACGTATACAACACCGCCATACACTGTGATCGCCATTTTTTTGTTATTTTAACATTTTATATAATTTTTCAAGATGAGTAGTAGCGATTGTATATAATATGTAAATATGACTTTTTAATATTCGTACATAAATATGAAAAGTATCCTTTTTGTAATGAAAATACTTTTTTATTTTCGTAAGTATGAATATGAGTATTAAAATTGTTTTAACAAAAAAAAAATAAAAAATATGTATCGGTACAGATACATGCATAATATAAGATACAATAAAATTACAAGTAAGATTTTAAAATATTTAGTCAAAAAAATTATTTTTTAGATTTTTTGACTTTTTATTTATTTTCTTTTTTTTAAAAAATTCTCAAAAATTTTATATTGTTGACAAAACTTGGTTTGATTATTATTCTATTATTATTACTAACTACTGTAAATATGTCAAATATCATCCGTAACTTTCAAATTGTCCATTCTATTGTACTCAATATTCATCGATAAGAACACGTGTTCTACTGCTGTATTTGAATCAGGCCATGTAAACGAAAATTCAACCTCCATAAATATTGCTTTTATATTAAGTTAATTCAAATGTTTAAAAGCTGAGAAGTGATAACCAATGATCACATTTGAGAATGATGTTTTTGAATTTGACATTTTGTTCTTTAAACAATTTTTCAAATATTTTAAACCGTTTAAATTTTTGTCGATATTTATTAAAATTACAAATTTAATTTATAAAATTAATATTCACCAAAATTTTTTTATGTAAAACCAAATAATAACTGCATATTTTTGAGTAAGTATAATATCTATGCCTATGTGAAAATAGATATGTATTTCTGTCAATTATAACATTTTCAAAAATGTGTTTTTTTTAGTAAAAATTGAAAAATGTTAATATTAAATATGGAAGTTGAATTCCGGGACAATTAGCCGTCCCGGATTTTTCGGGACACCGGGTCGCAATGCTCAAAATCGGTAGTATCTCGGCTAAACCGGGACATATGATAACCCTATTCTAATCCCCTCAACAATATAGAATATTATAATTGTCAAAAATAATTATTCATCAATATCAAATTACACAAATATTTATTTTAATCAATTAATATAATTTATTAAATAGTATTTAATTATAGTTTTATTTGGTAATTAAGTATTCCAAAAGTTTTAAAACCATCGATAGATACAATAATAGTGTTTTATTTGTAAAAAAAAAATCAACATTTTCAAAAAATTAAGAAATATGATGCAATATAAACATGTATCTATCATTGTACCTATTAATATTTATAAAATATACAAATTAAACGTTAAAAATATTTCTGGGATTCAGTTATGTAAACGATTGAATAATATTAATAATAATATCTAATTATACAAAATGATGACTGATAGGTATCTATAATTATTTTGTACTATATTTCTCAGCAACATTTAAGATTTTAACAAATTACTTTAAGTTACTTTAAGTAGACAAAATACGAATGATTGTGAATACATAAATATCGATTAGTTTTAAATAGAAAAAAACTTATTCTTATTGATCCATTTTTAAGGAAAATTAAAAACTTTATTAAATTAAGAAGTCAATATTAACATTTTAATGGATTAACATTTTGGGTTTTATACATTTTAATAACAAAGTCTATTCAAAAAAATATGAATATTGAAAAAAATCTCAATTTCTGCAAGATTTTTTTATACAATATTATGACAATATGTTATTTTCTAGTATTATATTGTTCAATAATATATTTCTAATTTTAAATTCAAGATATTACAGTTTAAAAAGTACCAAAATGTTAAACGTTAAATTTTTTTAGAGCCCATCTGGTCTGTACACCGTTGACCTTCTCGCGCTTCTCCCATATGACTGTGCCCATCACGATATAACATATTTTGTTCTTTTCAATTTTTCGTTGCACTGCGCAAAATGTACGTATTTTCGGAAATAATATATTGCACTTGGATGTACCTATATTATATTGTAAAAGCATCATTCGCCAAGCGAACCGGAACAAATTTAATGATTTTTTTTTTAAAACTATTTTTTTGTATACTCCCTATAGGTATATCCGATTTCAACGGGCACGTATATTATTACGGATTTTCTTTTATGTTTTTTTTTTTTTATTATTATTTTTTTAGCTTATTTGCTCGATGTCTACTATTCTCGCGATAGGGGAATTTCCGTAAAATAAAATAAAAAAAAAGCACATAAAACATGTAATAACAAATCGACACGTAAACAATAATAAGAGCAGCTGATGTCACAGCATAATATTGGATATGCGAATCTTTGGGAGAGGTGTTTTTTTTTTTTAACTTTGATGATTAAGCGACTATACTAATAACTGTCAAACAGTTTTCGACACCCAACTGTAAATATTCTTGATATAGAAGGTATAAGGTACCCTACATAATAAATATCTGCCAAACATATCGCGTAATACGATCCATAGAACACTGTTTCCCCCCCCGTTCATTCATTGATGCATTCACACATTCATCGATCATTTACAATGCACACACCACGGAACAGCGTACAGTACAATATTTCTTTTTTATATAATGCCTATATGTATATAAATTATCCGTTAACAAAATATATGAATTGGATTATTGTGGGCCACCCAAATTTTGGACCTTTTTGATCGGTGGCCAATAACATATAGTACGATACTATTACGGCCATACACCCTATACCACCGCGGTATGTACACATTTATAATGAAATGTATGTGAATTATACTATATATTATATATATATGTGTGTCGGTACATTTGTTAATAATCATTTTTGGACCACGGGCATGACTGTCCAAAATGATTGATACAACACCGACAGATACCGCGGTTTCATGCACGGTAGGTAGGTAACCATAATACAGAATGGTCGGAGTCTCCATAATACGTATTCGTATTTTTATAATAATATATTATTCGTACGATTCGATTACCGTACAGGTTACAACAATAGAAGAAAAAAAAACGTTTAATTTACCTGTACGCTGAGATCAGGATGCATACAAATTGAGTCCCACAAACACCTTAAAAACCGAATGCAGTGTCCTCCGGGATGTTTAGCATACATACCAATTGAGTCCCGTACGATTAACATTGTAATACTAATTGAGTCCGGTTTTTTTAACTTACCGAGTGCCGCCAAATAAATTATATAGCTTTTTAATGTTCCATCGTTGTATATTATATCACACGCAATTAAACATTTTTAATTAGTAGCACACGAAAATATAATAATATTTTCTGTTGCGTCATTTATCAGTAGAAATAGTTCATCATTATTCGTCATCGGATAAAACCAAAACAAGCTTTATGCAATTTTGGTTTTTTGGTAACCCTGGCATTATGGAAGTTCTAGCATGGTGTATATTTTTTCGAATTCATTTTAAGTCATAGTATAGTTTATCTACGTCATTTTGTTTAAGATTTTTTCTAATAATTTTTGAAGGTCTCCCAATTGGATCATCTAAAGCTTTGCGTTTCAATCTATTGAATATTTTTCCGTCTATTTTATTAAAGATTCACTCTGTTGTTCATGATTATGATTTTTTTGTTTTCAATATTATAGTATTAAATTAATTTAATTTAAAAAATGACCTACAGTTTTTTTGCAACAAGTCTAGCATTGAAGATTGTTTGATAAATTTTTGTTAAACCGAAACTTTTATCCATTAATAACAAAAACACTTTTGTTTCTTTCACTCATCATTGTAGAGTCCACAGTGCTTGGTGTAACTGGTAGACTAGAATGTTAATGTTACAAGATTTAACTTAGCACGTGATATAATTTTCGTATTTATTACATTCCTATTAACGGTAAAATTAATAAAATCCAAAATTCCCCACCGATATTATCGGTATTTGTCGATTATGTGTGGGTAATGTGATAAAAATTATCTTTTTCCAAGCGACTTAATTAATATATTTTAGTTCTGCCCAGCGTGGAAATTGGTATATTTTTCGTTTATATCAGGGAGTACGATTTCAAGTTTTTCCGGGTATTGGTAACGGGTTCAAAAACGGTTTCGAGTTTTTTCGGGTTTTGAGTACTGGGTCCGGAAACGATTTAAAGTTTTTTTGTATTTCAGATCTAAAATGGTTTCAATTTTTCCGGGTTTCGTGATTTGGTTCAAACCAGGTTCAATTTATTCCAGATTTAAACTCGATTTCGACATTTTCCGGGTTTCGGTAATGAGTTTAAAACCGTTTTCTAAAATTTCCGGGTTACTCGGTTTACAACCCGTATTGACTCCATGGTTTTACCAAGACTGAAATTAGTATATTATTATTTTTTCATTCGTGTGTGGGACTCAATTAGTGTACTGTACGCCATAAAATCATTATCGGCAACTGATGTATCCATAAATTGGACGGACGGGATAATTTTCCTCCTAAAATCAGATTCTATTTTCCTCCACTGATCATTTTTCACCAAATATTTTATTTATTTATTTTATATTAAAATAAAATAATAGGTAATACAGTATGGCTTATTACCACAATTGTAAATTCGGAGTATTCGGTTGTTGTTTTTGTTTTACAAGTATTTTCAAACAATATTAATAGATGTGATATTTCATAGGTATAATTTTTTTAAGTTATAGATTTAATAATAATGTATTGTTCATAAATCATATTATATATATATTTACCTATATATTTTTGTTTAAATTAACTATTATATTTTTTATTTCAAATAAATATGTAATTTGTAGGTACAAAATTAAAATTTAACTATAAAAGATTTAAAAAAATCCAAGTTATTAACTTTAGATTAACCGAATCGAGTTAACCAAAATCTGGTTTAATCTTTTAACTTTAACTAGTTATATCATGGAAGTTCGTTAACTTTTAGCATTTAACTATTTAAAAAAACTGTTGTTGTAAACTTAACTTTATCTAATTAACTTTTTCATTAACTTTGCCCGTCCATGCCCGTTACTCGCCCTATATCATATCAATCGAATTTCCACGACAATACAACCGCGGTACGGAGTATCCATACGCTCGCGCATTAAATATGCGGCGATTTATCACTGGCGGTCCCGGGCGCATGATGACGTAATTTTTCAAACGAAACTCTCCCTTCCCCCCACGGAGGACGTTTCTCGGGCACGACTATAGGCGACGACGACGATATAATGTTATTATATTATACTGCACAGTGCACAAGTATTGTTCCACTCATTCTTTCCGAGTCACCCGAAACAATTTCAAAATTTAAACACACGGCATGACAAATAACGTGATAAGATCGCGTCTCATTTATTCGCCTGCCGACTTTGCCCCATTAATCTGTACTCGTTTACCACTATACTATACCTATATATATATATATACTTTACATCAGCTGCCGAGTGCCGACTGCCCTCTGCTTGGCATAACGTCGTCGTCGTTCCGGTATATTTGTTTTCGCGAAGCGCCGAGTGTAAGACGCCCGCCGGATAATGGACGCCCATATAATAACGACAGGAAACGTATCGTCGTGACTAACGTTCATACCGTTTACGAATATTGCGCTCCTGCGATAGGATTGAAAATAAAATTGATGTCTCCGAAACGTAGTTTCACAGTTTGAGTGTATAATACCGTATGTAGAAAAAAAAAACCATTTTTGAAATACGTTGTGACCTATATCGCGATATGGCCCAGTGGCGCATAATCATTTTCTACGAGGGGTGTCAAGTTGACACTGTTAACACACTTTTACACAACGTGCCCGCACCAACCATTAAATACACCTAAACGATTTCTGTAATCAATTTTGTTACTTAAGTTATAGTTTATCAACAAAATATTTGAATAATATTAGGCTTCCACCCACCGCCCATTATTATAGGGGTATCGACCGAAATCCCTGTATCCATCGCGTTCGCCACTGTCGATATCGATTGAAGAAGGGCGAGTAACTAAGTAGAAATATTTCAAAAATAAATTATCAGATGAGATTCAAATCTCGAAATTCCTGATTATAAATGCATATATAAGTACTTATAAATAATATTTCAAAATTATTACTTACTCGTATTTACTATTTTTATAATTATAAGATTTATTTGGAAAAATATTCTCGATTGTATTTATTATATTATAATACCTAATTAGGACGCTATACGTTCGTTTTAACTTCATTAAAACACGTTCTTGCTTTATAAGTACAACTTCTCTCCTATAGACTAAAAAACAGAATAGGTATGATAGATGAGAATATTAAATATGAACGACTATAGACTTTTTTAGTTTCAAGTTTCAAAATCAGAGAGGATTTAAGTGACTTCTTTACGGAACACCAGAAGTAACCACACAGGAGTCAGAAACTGAATCATTAATTATAACATGTTGAGTGCTGGAGGTAGTATTGGAGTTTATCCAAGACAGTAGGGGGTTACCAGTGCCAAGAGCATTAAGCTCCCTTAGAAGAAGGCCATGATCAACAGTGTCGAACGCTTTCCTAAAGTCAGTAAATATTACATCAACTTGCTCCTTAACATCAAATCTGTATAGTATGTAGGATGCGAATATAACACTACTCGTAACAGTAGACTTACCGGGTCAAAATCTGTGCTGTTGATCAATGATAACATGATTGAGACTTCTCTTTATATTGGTAAGGGCTATAAGTTCAAAAATCTTGGATAAGAGAGTCAGGATGGTAATTGGTTCATAGTTAGTAACATTGGATGGGTCACCTGATTTTAGAATGGAAGTCACAGATCCAATTTTCCAAACACTAGGGAAAACGCCCTCTTCCATAGAGCGTCTAAACAAAAGAAAGGTGGGATACATTAGCGAGTAGCGACAGTTGTAGAGAAAATTTGCAGAAATACCATTAGGCCCTGAAGAATTATTGCTTTTCAATTTGTAAAGTGCATGAAGAATGTCATCGGGGGAGATGTAAATATTAGATGGAAAGTCATATGGGGACTAGGCTATAATGTAGAGCATAAGGTATTACAGATGGTAATGGTTCATTGTAAACCGAGGAAAAATAAGTGTTAAAAAATTTTATCAAAATCAGTATCGATAGTGGAAGTAATGTCGTTTAGGTGAACCAAGAAAGGAATAAATGGGTTTTGCTGGAGTTCTTGACATACTTCTAGAAGTAGGTAGGTCAGGGTGAGAGGTTGAGTTAAGTTTTTCTGATTAGTAGTCCGATTTCGATTGACATTTGCATTTTGCTCTCAACTTAGAAAAAGTAGAGTAGTCTGAAGCTAGCATCGATTGCTTAAAATATATGTGAGTACGCTTTTTAAGAAAAATTAGGTGTTTTTAGATTAGGAGAAACCCAGGAAGAGAATTTGGGTGTAATGTATGTTTTTTAGAAACAAATTTATCGATGGCATTATGAATTGCTTCATAAAAGACAGAAGCCCCGTCTTCGATGGTATAGTATGGAAAGGTAGCTCCCAATTAAAATTCAGAAAGAAATTAGAAACGCAAGTATAGTCCTTTGCTATAATGTCATAGTAGGTTCGAGATGTAGTGCTTTTTGTCGTAATAGTGAGTGGATTTTAGATTAATTTAAAAAATTTTAATTGTTAAATTTTCATTATTCAAAAAACTTCTTAAAAATTGCCTATATTATAGAACCCCTTAAAATTGATTGATAGAGTATCTTCTAAACCCGCATTTTCTTTCTGTATCTAATCAACTGAAAATATAAAATTTACATTTGGCATTCTTATCACAACTTTGTTGTTTATAATATTAGAGTAAATTTACTTATTACCAAATTTATAGATAAGATCATTTTCTATGCCGTAGGGTGGTTTTTTTTTTCCAAAATTTCATTTTTGTAAAGAAATGTATTTATTTTTAAAGCCTAATAATTTAAATATGTAGATATTTCTCTTTAAAATTAAAGTTTCACAAAAAATACAACGCTACGGCCGCGGTATAGACAATGATTTCCATTGAGCCTAATATTAAAAATTACGAAGTTATGATACAAATTCCGAACGTAAATTTCCAATATTTTCAGTTGGTCAGACGGAGATGCACGGAAATGTGGGGATAGCATTATCTTATACATTATAGTTTATTCAATATATCCACCTACAATGGATACTTTGAACTTTGATATTTTTACTTTCCGTTATTATTTCCACGGATGTTTTAATTTAGACCCAATCCCCTAATTATTATAGGTGGTTGTAACGAGCGCTAATAAGCTTTAACATGACGAACGATAATATAATGAAAAATCTTACGTTACAATATCTCTGATATTTCTTATGGATAAAGGGGAATTCAGAAGTTTTCACCGGGAACTAAAATATTTAGCAGTCGGCTTGCACGGGGTCGGGTCGAAAAACAATGATGATGATTATTTTTATCGCGATCAGTTTGCCAGCTCGGACGCGAGAAACATTTTCCCCGTAAATAATCGAGACCGGTAAACTATACTATATATACCTACTGACTATATGCAGTATTCACTGAGACTCAGCTCGAGCTTCGACGACCATATATATAGCCATATTATTATTATATTTTATAGGTACTAATATAAACGTTATAAATCGCCACCTCCGTGACTTACAGGCCGCGTGTGCGGAAAAAAAAACGCAAAACGCATTTACTTTCTTTCGGCGTGTATGCACACGCAAATAGGCCTGTATAGGGTACACGATTTATAACGATATATGTGTGTACATGCATAATATACGACCCACCCGCCGTGCACACTTGCACGCGGTGCCGACGAGAGAGTGTTGGCCGAGTTGAGAGATGATGATAATGTGACTGTCTCGTGTGATACGTATAACATAAGCATGTATAATATAAAATATATATTGTAATATTATATATATATATTATTATACTATTGCTTCCAGTGCATTAGTCGGGGCTTTTAGACTTAAGTTATGGCCCAGTTGTAAATCCGGATTACGAACATTAGTCGCGGCGATTCTTAATAGGTTTCGTGCGTTCGTCGCTATCGCAGCACATAAACTAGATTAATTTACACGATCGCATAATATGTATAATATTATGAGATAAGTATACCTGCGCCTACCTACGTAATATTATATATATATATATAATAAGGAGTCGCGTTTATCTAGATTTTACACGACTCCGCTTACATCATTAACCGCGACGAATAAGATAATCTCGCGGTTTTTTCTCTTTTTTTTTTTTTTTTAAAAAAATATTTATGTGCGTCAAAGTAATACTTATCGTTCGACTTAAAAGTAAATATATATTAAAAAACGGTAATAATCGTAAATTATATTGAAAAACACGCTCACACACGTTTACAATATATGGTTACAACACACGTTTACACACACACACACACACACACACACACACATATACATATATATATGTGCGTGTATTATATAGTTGTGTGTATATATTATTTTCACGACTCGTATAATTAGAGGCGATTCTATACATGCTTTCCTCCGTTAATAACTCCAATTTTATTTAAAAGTAGTTATAGCCGATGGGTATGATTTTGTACTACCACTGTATAAACACAAGCGCCTAATAAATAAAAACAGATTTATATGAGTACACGTACAAATAAATTAAGTTCGAGTAACAGTAAATGTCTTCCCATTAATATCTGATCATATAAGATTAATTAAAATTATTTTATCTGATTGGTAAAGCTAACGTTAGGTATATAAAATAATACTAATAACTTAAAACCTACAAGAATTATTATTTTTGGTTTTAATAATACGCATTTCGAAAATATGTATTATAAAATATGATCTTGCAATATGTTTTATCTGTATAAATATTTAACAATAGTCATGGAAAACTTCATTTAAGCATTCGCATGGGATCTAATTGACCCTATTGAAAATAAAAATAAAATAATACATTGTATAAAAGTTGTATAACTACCTATAATTAGGAATTGGTTTATATAATAACTTTCAATATTTAGTAGTTACCAGTGTAGTATGATATCTTGTAAATATACTCAATATTAACGGAAATTGTTCGATCAAGAAATAGAAACAATGAAGCCCATGAAAAAAAAATAAAAAGCTGTTGATTTGTATTTTAAAAGAATTGACAAAAGTAAGGTAAGTGATACAATTTTTCACCATAGAGCACGAAAGAAAAAGTAGGTAGAGTTGATAGGATTATTAAACTAAATATTTTAAACTTAAAATTTAAAAAATTATTCAGCAAAGGTATTTATATATTTAATAATATTCCTAATATGTACATAGCGCCTAGAGACTAGAGCCCAAATATATTAAATTAAGCGAATATATACTTATATCGACTGTGAATATAGAAATTCATTTTAGTTCATTTATTTGACTTTTACTGCTTGAAGTTTAAAATTCTTTAATTATCTACTAATTTACCATTATTTATTATTGTATTATTGTATTGTAGCTTGCAATGCTTGCATTAAATAATTTTTAAAACGGCACTAACCTTATTTATATATAATGTACTATTTGTCTACTTGCATACTAATATATCTAATTTTATTTGAATATGTTTTTTTTGACTAGAAGTATTTAATTTGTAAAAATATGTTATTAATAGCATAATTTATATATAAGCTTATATTTATTTCTTTTTCTCTGGTGCCCCATACTGATACATACATATTAGTTAATTAGTGGACATAAAACCATAACTATGAATTTTAGGCTTTAATTTATAGGAAATATCAAATAACATATTGTAGTGGTGAAATTTGGTGTATGTATACGTGATTATGATTACACCCCCCCCCCCAAACCACACAAAAAAAAGAGTTGTAATTACTAATTACGCCACTGATTAATTCAGAATTAAAATTTTGAAAAAATAAAGCGCTTTAATGATAAAAATAAAATAAAATATATAATAGAAAAGTGCATTTTTATAAAAAAGTTACATAAAAATATGTTAAATTTGAGTTTTTTTAAATTAAAAAAAAAAACTTTTTATAATTTTATTTCACATTTTTGGATATGGGATTTTATATACACCTATGATCCTATGACACGTGCCTTCTTAAGGGCGGAGAAATAACACAACTAAATTTACTCGACTGTACCTATTAGTCAAATAAATACTTGCCTTTTATACATACGAAAACAATTGTGATATTTTGACCGTAGAATGTTATATTAGGCAATACAACCTTAAAGATAAACAATTAATAAAATATCAAGAACGGACGTTAGTTGTTTATCATATTATTATTTCCATTCATCCTACAAAAACGCGACAACCATATAATAAATAGTACTGATACCTTAATTTTCGATCAATCCTACTTTAATCTTCAGTTTATATTACATCGAAAAGTTACGTTGTATTCAGTTGGTGGATCGTATATTATTGTTTTAGAGTGGCAAATAAACCGCAAAATAACAAACAAATGTGCGGTTACTCGTAACTCAAACCACCAAATCCATATTACAAATACGGTTTACAATATGAAAAGCCAAAATTTAATATGGAATAGGTTCCTAAAAAATAAAATTGTAACTAATAATTTTTTTGGAATTTCGATATACTGACCACGTGTACCAAATATAATGCAAATATAAATCATATTTGGAAAAGTTGATTATATTTCTTATAATAATTTATGTTATCGTAGATGACTACTAGTAAGTTATCACTATGGATTATAATATAATATAAGTAATATTGGTATTCATGGTTACTGGTTATCACTACTATATTATACACTAGGGCCTAGGTATAAAAATGTAAATAAAAGAAAACATTTTCATAAGCTAAAAATGAAAAAGTTCTATTTCGTGCAAATGGCGTTAATATACCTATAACAAATAATGAATGAACTATTATATAGTAAAGATAAAATCCTATATCGTGTAGATATTTACTAATATGTAAGTGTAGACTTTAAATTGAACTACTTAGAACAAAAATTTGAAAACAAAAAAAAATGAATTAATGATATACTATGTAAAAATATATAATACATTTTTAACCAATGTCATAATATTTTTAAGATACACAATTATAAATTTAACGACAATTGAATTGCAATTTTAAAATAAAATAAAATACAATTTTGAATATACTACAAACAGACTGTGTAAAAATAGGAAAAACAATATTATTTAAATCGTTGAAAATTTAGGAATATTCATATAGAAATTTTTACCGTGGGAGGCAACTATACACATCGAAATGTTACCATGATCTGTAACGATACAATGTCACTGACTCGTTACTTTGTGCCTCTCTAACATGGACACACTCCATCGTTATCGGAAAATGTACACACATATCAAACTCTGAATCTCTGTTATAGGTATCGACCCCAGTAATGTTTATTGTATTTTTTCTTTTATAGGAAGTTGTGATTCTATGTAATTTTATTATAAGGTCTCGTCATTCATCAACGACAAATAATTTAGCTATAGTATCTAACATTTTTTTGGTAAAAACAAAGGATAATATGAAAATTGCCAAGAAAAAGAGTATCAATTTAGAAATTTAGGTACACGTGATATTTAAAAAAAGAGAAATTGTAAAGAAAAATATGCAACTTTTTTTCAACAACTACAGAATTACGAGGTCCATTTTTAAATAAGTTCCTACATCATAATATCAGAAATGCAGATATCAGTTTTGAATTGTCGACTTTATACTGTATTTTCAACTAAAACTACATATCATTATCGTATTATATTTCAAACATTTAAAGAAAAATGTTATTTAAAAAAGTATTTAAAATACGTTTATTCAAATACTTGAAATACATGAAAATTTTAGAATACTTAGAAAAATTTGATCGACAACCACGTATATTTAGAGTAAAGAATAATGAAAATTATAAATTTGTATTTAGCAAAACTAAGTGCAGCCATAATAATCACAAACCATCAACAGATGTCTGAACAAGTTCTTAACAGAGAATAAATATGGATTTAAAAAAAAGATACTACACTATATCATTGAAGTCTTTTTTTACGAAAACACGTAAAATGATTACATATATTTTCGACAATGTTTATGAACCACTAATCGTTTTACCGGACAATTCGTGTAGATCTTTTGGGAGGTAGGTAACTGGTATAATAATAAAATTTTGAACTACGTGTCTGATCTTTTTTGTAAGAATGACATTTTTATTTTCGATAATAGGAACCGGGCAATTCGTATATTTCACGACATATTTCACATAATATGTCCGCTATATGTACCAATGCTCTTACATCATACCGTCTGAAACGGACTGGTAAGTGGTATATTTCCAAGTACAATGAAAAAATATCAAACACACCGACCTCTACTCGACACAGATCGTTGTAGTCTTGATGGTTATATTATATTAAAAATTTGATCGAAATTATTATGTCAAACGCACATAGTATTATAATAATGATTTCCGGGCAGCACAAACTGTCCCGTGTCGTATAATAATAAGTTTCAAGTCGTTTCGAGCTTTACGTGGGACGAAAAATAACGTCACGTGGACAAAAAACAAGTGAACATAATTTACGATAACGGTGTTGCGTTTTTGTGTTGGTGATCGTTTGGATTCACGGCTGGACGTACAACGCGATGAATTCAAAGTGCCGAAATACAAAGCCCGACAAAAAGCGAGCCGGTGTGCTTATTACTATATTATTATTGTCCGGGCGGGCCGTGTGGATCCGGAAACGAACTGTCCAAATAAACACGCGCCCGCGCTATATATTATATTATTACAATTTTTTTTCTTTCTTTCTAATTTTGTCGGTCTGTAGCCGTGCAACACGTACGAAATCCTGTACCGCATAAGTGTGTTGTTACCTTCACAATATAATAATGTATAGTCTCGAATATTACTCGTATATATGCCAAAATATACACTGTATATGCAAATACGCCATAATTGCTAAATATGTGTAATTTATTTCAAATATAAAATATATTTGAAATAAATTAATCGACGTCTCTCGATCAATTCTTTTATGTATAAGTAATTTTAGAAATATTTTCAAGATATATGTTCGACGAGTAATGAAAGTTAAATACGTTTAAAGAGTATTTTATAAATGGTCACATGGCAGTTCATATTTTTACCAATGTGTTTAGATGATGAAGTTATTATTTGCATAATAATATTCAGAAGACTTATAGATACACTAGATACACCTATTACACCTACATATATCAATACGCTCGCAGAGAGACAAGATATATTAATATTGCATTATATATTTATGTAAGATTCAGAATGAAATATAAATCCACGTTTTGTCGTTTTTTTTTTTTCTAACAAACATTCTGTTATAAACAATTTTACACTAAAATTATTTTCAAGATTATTTCAATGTTGTTTTTTTATGTATAAAAAAAAATATTAAACAATTCATCGCATCAATCATTATATTACATATGCACTAACGAACAGTTAATATGCTTCAATCCTCCAAATGTGTAGATATTACACTATGTAAAATAAAACATACCTAGTCGATGATAATTTGTGAAATTATATGATTTAGTGATTGCCCTTGATAGTGTATGGAATCTACAAAATGAAATATAAATATACAATATATACGCTCATACAAATGTTCGCCATCGCAAAGAAGTGCTCTCGCGTGACGGCGTACAATACAATTCGGTGCATTCAAATAGAAATGCCTAAATAAAGAAAAGAATAGGGTGTTTCAAAAGTCTTCATCCGATCGTTGATTCATTGTCGATCGCAGATGAACGAGTTGTAACAGTAAAGAGCGGATCGTTTTTATTACAAACAAGAGTGTATCGGGTACACCTGAAATAAGTAACATGCTCCCATTAGTTTTAATAATAATATGGTGACATGATCAAAATCAGATATTTTGAATATTTTGCACAGTAAACGTCCATTTTTAATAAATTTCACGTGCTCTTTCCAATGGTATACAGATCATTCACCTACGACCAATATTTGTATATCTATAAAAGTTCGTAAATGGATGAAGACTTTTAAATCACCCTGTATAAGTGTACAAAGTACATTTTATACATTAAAATTGTATATGCGATTTAGCCCGAAAACCGAATAGCATGATTGTAATTCGCGATGCATACAATACTAAATATTGTAATGTACAAATTATTATTGACTAAGATTAATTCAAGGTTAATTAATCAGTTACATAATAAAAATAATTTATTAAATTAGAAGTTAATCTAGAAAAAATTTAATTTTAAGAAGTAATAAGTTAATTTTAGCTTTTAGAGCTATATAAAAGCATTACACCCGCATCTGCTACCTCCATCTATCTAATGAGCAATATACAAAAAATACACTACTTAATACAAAAATTATAGAGTTTTAATCAAATTTAAAAATTCATAAAAAAGAGAATATATTCGAGTGCATTTCGGAATTTTTTTTTCGTAAAATATCGTTTCATAAAAAAATCATTAAATCAAAATTAAAACGCTATAACTTCTTTATTAAAAGACATTAATACAAAATGGTACTGAGATGCCATCGAGAAATTATTCTTTTTACATTTAGTAATAAGTATTTTAATTCTAAGTGTATATTAAGCGTTACCATTCTCATTAGACGGAAACAGCTAAAATGGGTGTGACGTATTGAAAGTGGTATCATTCGTTTGATTCGTCTGGTTTTTTTTTTTTTTTTTTTTGTTCGTTATTTAGACCATTAGACGGATAATATGCGAATGTCAATAAATCACAATTCCAGCCACTCGGTAACATTTTGTTTTTCTCCATAATGTATAGTGTTGTGAAATGTGAACTAAATAGTTTTCAAAAGCAATTGTCTTTGAGTATTTAAGTTCCAATGTGATGTGTACACTACAGTATTATATTATTGTTTGTATTTGATCGAAAAGCGTAAAAAAGTGCTCGCCTCGGATTATGTTTACGTGCACTCCAATACAGTGTACTGAAACGAGAATATAATAAACATTTTAGAATTTTTCGTATTGAATAGACGGAACAAAAAAAAAAAAAAAAAAAAAACGAAAAAAAAAACCGTCTCGTAAATACAAAGTTTCGTGGCGATAGAGAAAAAAAAACCACAGACGCGGCAGAATTATCCCGGAAAGGGTTGCGGCGGACCGATCGATTGATTGCACATTTTTCGTCATTGTCGTCGTCGTCGTCGCGCGCGTACTGACGCAGATGATGGATCGACGACGATGGCTTTCGACGGATTTTGACTTCTTTATAAGCACGATTGAACCCGGTTGATATATCCGGGCCATTATATTCCATGTACATACGTTGTACACATATACACATAAAACATTTACCGGGTGTCCAAAATGATGGGTGGCGGCGGCGGCTAGGGGGAAATGGATATATCGAAAGAAGGAATGGTCGACGTGGACGCGGAGAGGAAAGGGTTCGACACCTCGGGCTGACGCGGTTGGGTGTGTGTGTGTGTGTGTGTGTGTGTGTGGGGGAGGGGAATATCGGAGATGATGGATGATGGCTCCCGAAAGACGGTAAATGATTTATATTGAGTGCGGCGGCGGACGGCCCGGAGTAGAGTGAGTGCGAGCGACCGACAGACGACGGGCGCGGGTAAACGACAGAGGGAGAAAGATGGTATATAATACATGACTGGCAGGTCGCGAGCCCTCCGGCGGTCGTTGGCGCGTCGACGTGGATTGATGAAGTTTGCCCGGCACGGAATAATGAGCTCTGCGTGCACCTACTAACGCCCGTCTTTCGCCTGCCCGTCGCCGATTCACTTTGCGCGGGCGCGCGCGCTCTCTCGTCTCTTGTGACCCGGCGGCGGCCTGTGCGCACGAAGCCAGCTCATACGGCCGGGGCCGATGACGACGATGATTATATCGTAATTGTTTGTTGGTTCACCGTATGCTGTCGCTTCCGGCGTATGGGGGGGGGGGAGAGGCTCGGGCCAACTCAGCATCCCTCTGAACTCCTCCGTCGTCGGTCATCTGTCTTCATCAAACGCCGTGGCCGGCACCCTTACCCGTGTATCCCCGCACCGACGGTCATCTATCATCGAGCCCGTCTGCCGTCTTCTCTCTCCCTGTCTCTCCTTCACCGCATCGTTTGTTGCGTTGGCCGTCGTCTCGGACATAGACGATATTTTGGCAAACGAGACACCGCACATAATAATAATAACGCTGCTGCTGTTTGACCATCACCACCCCCCCCCCCATTCCCACCGCCGGTAACTTGACGACCTCACCGCTCCATACGCGCATCATCTTTACCGTCCTCCCAACTACTCTGTATTTATTATAGCGATATACAGCCCTAGACGTGCGTAGAATACATATTACACGAAAAACCTTATAATCGAGCAAAACCATTTAGGCCTTAATTGAAAAAAAATCCTAATATAAGCAAGTTTTTCTTAGGAAGACGTTACACGGACGATTTTTAGCGATAAACTATCAAAACGGATTCATAATTTATTGATAGAGTTAAAATACCTATGATCAAATCGATAGAAGACCAAATTTTGAAGTGAACATATTTTAGGATTTTTTATTCATCGCTATAAAAAAAGTTATTAAAGCTTAAAAAAGTAAAAAACATTTACTTTTTTAAGCTACAATTACTTTTTTTTAATTAATCAATTTGAAAATCGAAATGAGGGTCACTCCAAAATATTATTTTTATTGATTTGATAAGAGATATTGTTACTCTTGCAAAATTAAAAGAAGATGACTCTATGGCATAGATAATATTATCTCGTCTATAAATTTGATTAACATGTCAATTTTCTGTAATATTAAAAAGGAAAAAGTTATAATATAATTGCTGAACCTAAATTTCGTATATTATTATGTAGTTAGATGAAGTTAGTAAATGCGAGTATTACGTCAAAGGGTTAAGGTATGTGTTCCAAGGTGGCTGTAGCCGCGTGACTGCTTATATGTATTTTCTATAATCTGTATTCCAAGACACGGTTATAGTCACACATTTGTACTGTTTTTGGAACAATGATGCAGCTGCATATCTGAATTAACTTTGACCGCCGTGCATCGCCGGTAATGCTTCCGATATTCTTGCTTCCGAGTTGCTTTACAATTGAACGTCGAAGGCGGACAATGCTTACCAAGCACTTCTTGGGGTTTGGGGGCTTGTCCCCAATTAGAAACAGAGTATATCGTTTATTAAATAATATTATAATTCCAAATATACGGGTATTCGTGGACAAGAAAATGTTATACTTTTTATTTATTTCCGCGGGCCGTTTTCCGTTTGAGCGGGTATTTTCTTTTCCGTTTCTATCGCTGTCGTGCTTTAGATTTTCGATTTTTCCGTTCATCCGTATTTCGACTTTTCCTTAAGATTATTAAGATTCCTTAAGAAGATTATGTACATATCGCATACGCTTTGTGTTCATCCTATAGATCATATGGAAGGAAACCGTTTCACCGTCCATTTCTTATCGTTTGAGTGTTTCCCACGCTATCATCTTGTCATCGCAAACTCCCGAAATCAGTGTTTGCTACTGTTTTCCGACGTTTTTTGATCGGAATCAGGTTCCCTGGACATTTAACCACACGACTGAAAATTTCTTTGTCTACGAATCGTCCCTGTACAACCGGGACATTTATTCTGGATATGTACATATATTATGAGTCGAAATACGGTAGGTAACGGCCGTTTTCTGAATAATTTAAACACGAGAAATTTCGACCATCTTATTATGTCGATTAGATATCTTAGTGATATAGACCGTCGATTATTAAATGAACTTTTGATACTTTTGTACCTATTAAAATTCGTATATTATAGCTCGTATTTTCTCGGACATTTGTAGATTTCCATATGGAGACAATAGTTTTATAAAAACCGAGAACGGTAAGTCGAACCGACTGACTCACATAGTAGGTACATTTACCATATTTTTATATTTCATACTCATGAATTTAAAATCTTTGGACTTCCGTAGTATTTTTCTCAATTTTAATTATTTTTCTATTAATACATTCGGGCAAACTTTTATTGGGAGGACTTTTAAACATTTTCAGAGAACGATCATTCCAATCGAATTCACATATGCAAAGTAGGTACCTACTATATCTTAATATACCTATATCATATTTCAAATCGTTGGACTTTTATAAAATTTTTAACATTTATATTATGTATGTTGCGTGAAACTTGTTACACTTGGGCGAGAACGAGCGAAGCGAAGTTCAAGTTTTTATAAAAATCTGAGAATACTAAGTTCGATACATTTTTCAATTACCTATTTACTTTATCAACCTATTCAACAGAAACACTTAATATATGAAGATTATGTTCAAAGAAGAAAGCGAACGTCTGATTCCGTCGAAGTCGAATATTTTTAAAATTAATTAATTTACAGTATTTTTTCTCAAAAAACTTAAGCCACTGTTTATTCCGGATCCTGATAAAACATATAATACGAGGTGTACGAATAACACTCAAAATTAATTCCACGTATGTGATATTTCACTCAAAAAAAAATGTACACTCTCAAGGTGTCATAGGTACTCAAATGGGGTTACATATTTCACTCAAAAGATGTTAAACGTATAAAGAGTCTCATTCAAAATGAGTTACACTTACAAGGAGTTGCACCAGATAGGTGTTGCACTGAAGCTAGTAATTATAATAATAAAATAATAAATAATAATGTACCTATACATCTGAATAAGTACATTATATATACAAATTAGCATAAATTCAAAGCAGTTTTTCGTTCATTTTTCTAATCTTATCACAGTCTAATTAATAGAAATGGGGTTCCCCGAAAACCGTATTGCTCCAGGTGCTCCTATTTAGCTGCGTAAATGCGTAATCCCCAAGCCCCCGGACACCATTCCATCTTTTAAATACTATGTAATGATATGTTTATAAATTTATTATTACTATTTGTGCTATATATATTATTAGGTTTTACGTATTTTTAACAAAAGTGTAGGGACATATTAAATTAATGTAATATAAAACTTTTTTAATATACATAAATCTTGAAAAAAATTGTGCTTTTAGTATTTACTATATAAATATATAAATAATAGTATATTTTGATAATTGATAAAGTGAATATATTTAATATAATATTATAACTTACATGTGTATACATACAAAAAAATTGGAGCACTGAAGACAGTTTAAATGAAGACCGAAATAACCATGAAACTAAATTATGATAATATTGATAATAATGATACCAATTGTAACATAATTAATATAAAATGGTTTGTAAAAACTGAAAAAATATTTGGTATGATCAGTGTTAGTATCGATATATCATTACATATAATATTATATCGTGTATGACCGAATAATGCAAACTATAAAAAATATTCCTTGATAAATAATAAAATCCCTTATCAGCTATAATCAATTTTTGTAAAAATATATATACAAATAACTTTTGAATAATTAATTTTAAAATTTGTTTTTAAATTGATCAGTACAGGTCTGATACTCTAATGTGGTTAATGTTACCAAAATCATTAAAATGTGAGGCCCGGATCCTAGGATTTCTGAATCCGGTGTAAATATGGGCTTGACTCGTACGTTAAGAAAACGCCACACTATCCATTTCTTAAGAGCTTCTGTATAGGCAATTTTCAAGGCTTTTTTTAAAAAAATTAAAATTAAAATGTTCTTAAAGTAATCTAAAATAGTTTCATATTCATACCACTTTTTATTGTCTTGTAATCACGTTATTTGTTCAAAAACATGTTTGAGAAAAACCAACAAAAAGTAATTTTAAAATAGTTTTAGAGGTAATATGTACACAGCTACTATAAAATATATAAAGGTCGATATAAGTGTCTTAATTCTAAAATCTCTTTAAAAATTATTTCGTGGACACGTTTTTTCTTTATCTGATTATAAACATTTTTCTCTCCTTCGTGCCAAATGCAAATTCTTATCTAAAAAATTTTATCGTGAATTTATCTCCCGTACCGAATCCAATCTTTCTCTAAATCCACATTATTTTTGGTCTTTTGTACTTAAGCATCATTCTTCTCTTCTCATCCCTTCTCAAGTTACTTACAATGGTGTAATCAGCTCCAATCTTACTGATACGGCTAATCTATTCTCTCAGTATTTCTCTTCTATTTATTTCTCACCTTTGTCTTCCTCTTCTCCACCACCCATTAATGCCTCCTCCCAATCTTTTCTCTCTAGTCATGTACATATCTCCATTAACAATGTCTCCAATATTTTGACCTCTCTTTGTAACCTTAAGTTAGTTGGACCTGATGGTATCCAGGGTAATTTCCTTTTCAAAATATCTGATATTCTTGCTGGGCCCTACAAGCCCTTAAACTAAGCTCGATCACTCCTATTCTCAAATCAGGTAACCCAAGCAGTGTTATAAACTACCGTCCTATTTCAATACTCCCTCGTCTATCTAGAATATTCGAAACCTTGGTTCTCAATTAAATTCGTCCACCTCTTAACAATCTTCTCGTCGATGAACAACATGGCTTTTGGCCTGATCGCTCAACGACTACATGTAATCTTGTTTCCACCACCTATATTTATGATTCCTTTCATATGCACAGTCAATTAGACATGATCCACATGGATTTTACTAAAGCGTTTGACAGAGTCGATCACTCATTACTTATAAATTCTCTTGACCTCCTTGGTATTGGTAATCCTCTTCTTTCTTGGTTACACTCCTGTCTTACTGATCGTGTTCACTTCATTTCAATCCATGGCTCATCGTCGAAAGTCTTTTCTCCTTCCTCTGGTGTTCCTCAAGGTGCAGTCCTGTCATCATTATTTATATACTTAGTTAAATCCGCCGGTAACTCCATTTGTGACCTTGGGTTCACTCTCACAAAAAATCTCTGCCCTTTGCTTCATATTGAAGTAGCCTGCTGCAAAGCACTTAAACTCCTCGGCTTCGTTAGCCGTATATCCCAAGATTTTCACCTCCAAACTCCACTTGAATCCCTTTATTGTTAACTTATTCACCCCATTATTGAGTGCGGCTCTGTGCTCTGGGATCCCAATACATCTGTTGCTAGCAACATGATCGAGCAGGTCCAGAGGAAATTCCTTCGCATGGTCGCTTTCCGACTCAACATTCCTTGTCCCCCCATGATTATACTCCCGTTTTGACTGCGTTAGGCCTATCTAACCTTGCAAATCGAAGACATCAGGCAAATCTTCTATTCCTTTCCAAACTCTTATCTAATCAAATTGTTTCCCCTTCTCTACTTTCAGTTATATACTTCAGTATCCCTTCACATCACACTCGATCTTGTGCTCCCTTTCAGATTCCTCACTTAACATCCAATTTTCTTTTAAATGCCCCCCCCCCCTGGTACGCCTTCTTTGCACTGCAAATATCGATCCTGATTTCTCAGAATTTTATTAATTTTACATTAGTTATTTCTATTTATATAATATTTTTAATTTATTTTTTCCTTTTATTGTCTGCATTATATACCGTATAATTTTATTGTTATTAAATATTGTTAAATTGGACTTTGTCCGTCATGTTAATAAAAAAAAAAAAGATTATTTCGTGTTTACTTGGTTTGAAATTATGATAACTGAAAATAAAATTGTCTAAAAACACACGTTTCGAGTATTCGTTGTTGGCGAATTTTTGTACGAATTGATAGTCGGCAAACTGGAATAACAGCTAGGTACACGATATGCACGTATCTTGTCGTACGTGAAGTTACGGCACCACAACCATAACACACTTCAACGAAATGTCCGTAACAAGTATGAACAGGATTTGCTAGACGTTGTTAAAATTTGTCAGGCCGTATTCATTGAGATATTCACATATATGGTGTCATGCGGTGCCATAACTGACGTAGCAGTCGTAGCACCAAAACGTTAGTAGTAGAATCGTGTCTAAGTACCGTCTCAAATCACTGTTTGCGGTTATTTTTTTTCGTATCCTGCGGGGCTGAAGAAAATACGAACAGTGCCGAAACCGGGAAAAATGTTAACGGCCCTCCCCGAAATTTGATTTCTGCCGGGGACCCGACGGGCAGTTTTCTATAGTGTCTATGACGAGGGGGCGAGTAGGTACCGAGACGGAAGTCCGGTGGCGGCTCGGGCGGCGTGTGTTACCTGTGCATTACGGGTCAGATAAACGACAAGCCGCGTTCGCGTATCCGTGAGATATTTTTTTCGCACCCAACAGGTCGGACATCCGGCGGAGCCGCGAAAAGAATTATTACGTTTTCCGGTCAGGCATATACGTATAATATGATATGTACATAATAATATAATATGTATATATATATATATATATATTATATAGTTTCGACACCGTCCACGTCGCGCGCGTAATGTTAATATAATATTATAATGATAATATATCATACGACGGTTATAACCTGTTATCAGCGGACGTCACTCGCCACCCCCGCGCGTGCACCGTACACGTAAATAATATTATATATTACGTGTTCTTCCTCTGCGCCGTCACGGTGCGCCGTCGGACGTCGGGCACGTCGGCCAGACGTCATTATTAATATTGTGCACGCACACACACACACACACACACACCATAATATAATATAGTATACGTATATATGATATTGTGTGTGCAGTGTAAACTGGCGACAGGAGGCAATTAAAGTGAGCGTGTGTGTTACAATCGCACACACGCTCACCATATATACACATATACATATATACACATATATAGGGTTCGACGGAAGTCGTAAGTCACGATTTTCAACGGGAGAAGGGGAAAGGGGGTAGAACACACGCGCGCGTACGGTAAAACAATGCCGCCACTCCCGCGCACACACGTCTGATGTACGTATCCGATGTAACAGCGTGTGTAAATCACGCGCGTCGTTGATTTTTTTTTTTTACACACACATATACAGGTATATTTCAGGGGTGCCCCCTTCACCGACCGTCACGGAAACTGTCGGACATAGCTTTACGATATATCTAAACCACCTGTGTGTTACGTCGTACGTATGCGGTCGTGTGCGTGTACAGGACGTTTACACGACACGGTCGGTCTCCGGCCGTATATCAGCGCCGATCGACGTCTGTGTGTGTGTGCGTGTGTGTGTATGTGCGATATTCATCTCGGACGATGGCGAAAAAAAAATTACCGGACGCCATTACGATAATGGCCACTGGCGGTGGTGTATAGAATAATAAGAGACGCGAACGAAAAAACCTCGAAATCGATTCCGTCTACCCGCGACGGACGTCCGGCATACCGCCAGTCGGCCCGTCGCCGTTTCTCTTCGTACCTATTTCATGACATCATATTATCAGTGATGTTGCAAACCCAGATTTTTGAGATCGAACCCGAACCCGAACCCAACTTTTTCAGATTTTAACGAACCCGAACCGAACCGAACTATTCAATTTTTTATTCGAACCTGAACTGAACTACCAAAAAAATTAAAAATCATTAAAAACAATTTAGCACTTAATTGATTTAAAAGTTGGCAACTTAAAGCTTCTTTTTTCCCTAAAAAAATGATCATCAAAATACTGAATGCTGATATATAATTTTACCGAGTAGCAGTGTATTAACAATAAGACGAAAAAACAATCTATTTTTGTATCGTACCACGAATATTGTTATACGAATTACGAATAATCAGTAATCGATTGTAATTAAAAGTATTTTAAATATTTATAAACATCGCTCTATATTTATAGCATACTATGGAATATGTGTATATGATTCGTAAATAATTTTTAATAAGTACATCATATCATATTATATTGATAAACGATAACGAAAATTCGTCGAATATATATATGAGTACCTAGTACCAACTCATATATATTACGAAAAATTTATTATCCATCTTAAAAATAGAAAAAAAAAAACAAAAATTCTAAGATCAAGTGCACTTTCCAAACTGCCTACCTGATGTAAACACTGTGCAAATATTAAGGATGACGATGACTTGAAAATGAGAGCCGTAATAAGTGATTCAAACTTCTTGAAATAATTGAGGTATTCAAATGCAATTTTATAGCATAAAACTTGGAAGTTTCAAGTGTAAATTAAATTAATAGGACTTAAGACGTATTATATAATTTACAGTCATTATTTTTCTTACTCTTTAAAATTTGACGTTTTATTAAAAAGGACCTCCCCCGGGGGCGTATCGAAGTAATTTATTTTTATGTTTTATGAGTAAAAAAGAAAAAAAAGGTCTACACACTATTTAACAATACGATTTGGCTGACTGAGGGAACTTTGGGAGGGGGGCAAATTGACCCCTCCCCAATAGTTACGCCTCTAGCCCCCCTTAATTTTCCTAAATGCATCTTTAGTTATTTATAATAAACGAATAATGAATATAATAATATTTCTGGCGCCTGCAAGAATATTACATAAAAAGAGTTAACTTTATACGTAATGTAGAATATTTAAAATATTTAATTACATTTTGAGAGCAACGACGGAAAAGCGGTTTAGGTCTTATGGACATTCCTGCGGTTCATTAGACCCTTAATCGGGATCTGAATACACTCATTAGTTAAGTTACCTTACCACTAACCACGGTAGGGTTTCATTTCAATACGATAATATAGTATTAACCCATCTAGCGTCCTAATTGTTACCACCACAACCACCGAGCTTACCACATGATTTAGTCGCATCGTCCGGAAACTGTAATTATACCTACATACTAACTATGAAAATAATGTATAAATTTATCATGTTCGTGCGATCTAATACGGTGAAAGTCTTAGCATATTTTATTTGCCACCGTCCCAGTTGTTTGTGACATGTTACATACTAACATTTGATATTTATCTGTTAAAAATAAATACTATATTGTCTTTTAAGACCAAATGTCAACTTGTAATTTATTTTATTTACACACATTAACATATTAACAAGCTGTATGTGTTGTAGTAAACTATAATTTATAGAGTCTAATTCATTCAATTTTCAAGTACATTTTCAATTTACTAAAAACCACATTTTTTATGTAGGGAGTTATAATATAATAAAATATATTAAAAATCAAAACAATACTGAGGATATACTCTATATCCACTGCCGTATACATATTTATTTTGATTATATACTTATTGAATTGATTATAACGAATCTATGAAGTAATTGAAAACACGATACAATTTAAATTACTAATGATAAATGTTAATAATATAATTTATTATATTTCATATTGCCTTAATGTTTGTTAAGTTATATTGTGGTAGATACTATCGCACCGAATCTAAAATTATTTTATCATTAAGTTGTGAATTTCATATTTTCCCTAAAGCATAACTATTTGTATTACATCCTGCATATCTTGAAAGGTTTTTTATGTTATGTCAGGAAATAAATCATTTTTTGAAAGAAAAATCGTCAGAATTTTCATTATTAACAGTTGAATTTGTTGAAGCTATTTCGATACTTCAACAGGAATTTAATAATCAATTTCAAGATTTCAAACGACATTCACAATATTTCCAATTACTCGTCAATCCATTTAATTTGATTAATTAATTAATTTGATGTTGATGATATCCCTGTTGTGCTTCAAATGGAAATAATAGATTTGCAGTCACAAGATATGCTAAAAGACCCATTCAAACAACCGTCTTTACTTTTTTTCGCTGAACTTCCTCCATCATTTTCAAAAATTAAAAATATAGCGCAAAATACTTCAGTAAGTTTGGATCCACTTACATGTGTGTTTCTCATATAAAAAAAATTAATCATCACGCTTAACTGATGACCATCACCACCATGTACTTAGAGCGACACAAGTAATTTTAATGTGGAAATTGAAAAAATAATAAACAATATCCAACAACAAAAACAACATTAAACATCTTACCAAACAGTTGTAATTAATACTTTTATATTAAAATCATATTAAAAACTGTAATTTTTATTTATAAATTTTATTATTTTAAAGTTTTAGGCGGAACGCACACCAAAGTAGTGTGGCGGTGGCGTTTTTACGGCACACCACTTGCAGTGAAAAATAACTATACTACTCATGTATTCATATGTGATAAGTTATCACATAAAATTTTAAATCATCGATTTAAATGTGCGTTATCACTGATAACGCACACCGATGCAGTGTGGCAGTGGTGTGGCGGTGGCGACAAATAGTACGCCACACGAACCGGGCATTGGTGGTGTTTTCGTTGTGTCGGTCGTGGTAAATTTTTAAAATATGAATATTAATACTATGTATGTTATAATATATAATATATATAATAATATAATTATTAATATTTAACATCTCCATAGTTTTTAATATGATGATAAGTGATAACACTAATAATAATATATGATGACAAGTTATATAATTAGTTGAAGTCACCATACCATGTTTTGTTTTCACGTGTTTGTAGATTTGTCTAGTTTGTCTATTTATCTATAGTTCTAGTAGAATTAAATAAGTAGCATTATTATTATTTTACTTTATTTATTTATATTGTTATAGTGTTAAATTTATATTAATGTTATTAATATTTAGATAATAGGGGTGACTAAAGAATTATGCATTAAATTAGTGGAAACAGTGGAAATGTTTCCATACTTACATCATTATAATATTAAAGAGTATTATAATGAAAGGGCAAAATCAAATGCTTGGGAAGGTGTTGCCAAAGAAATTAAATTATCAGGTAATATTATGAATAACGTTTTTGATTTAAAGTACTTGTGAAAATTTTAATTTAAAACATCTCAATTCAATATAAAAATATATTGTGTTCTATAATATGTTATTTATAATGACTATTTAAAGGGTTAACTATGTTATCTCTGTTATCTTATGTTATGTTATCACGGTATTGCTTATGCTGCTTTTTCGCCACCACCACACTACACTGATGTGTGTTGCGCCTTAGAGTTTGAGACAGTATTTTTTTCATAGTAAATAATATTTAAATAGTAAAATCATTTTTATTTTTGTCTGGCACGCGAACTCTTTTTAATTTGTGAATGTAGCCCAAAAGTCCAAAAAGGTTGCCGATCACTGTATTAAAGTCTAAAAATTTAAAATTGTTATTCTATTATTTTGTAGAAATTGTTACCACGATTCTATATTACTTTAACTGAGTTTCCAGTCATAATATACAATCATACCATTATTTAATTACTGAACACTGAACAGTGTTTCTACAATCGAACATTTAAATTAAATTTATTCTATATTCCAATGACACAATATATGTACTTCAATTACATTAAGTATAATATCGAGGAAATAATAATAATTATATATTTAAAATATTTAATTTATCAAAGTCAACTCAGGATAATGCTCTTGAAAATAAATGGAATAATTTAGTTTAATTTACTTTAAAAATATGTAAATATGAAAATATACATTGTAAAAAACATATATATTATATACCCCAAGTCACAATATTATACACTTTTATTTTGTGTATACGTATTTCAACAACTAAGTGTATAATATTGTGACTTCGAGTATATAATATAATAATATTATAAATAGTCACAAGTACTCATTATATATAATAAAAAACATATAGCTAAAATGATATTAAAATGGTCTGATAACTATTATGATGCATCTAAGTGGAAATGATTTGATTTTTTCGAGGGTATATACGCGCAACCCTTTTAATAAAATTTAATCCAAATAAGGTTGTCACTTTTAGTTAGCAGTATATAATATATATATATATATATATATACTTATGAATATTAAAAATGGGACAATATGATTTCGTTCCGAGTCTAATGGACGAGAGAACAAATCCTCATTCGATCATAATGATATAAAACCAGGGAGTGGCTATAATGCATGATACGTGAGGCATGGAAAAAGATAAAGCGACATGGAATCAGTAAGGTTAGGGACTTTCTAGTGCATATTTTATAAATATTTTTTTCGAAAAACAGTTACTTTTCTATTATAAATTATCTGTAGCTCAATATGTAAGGAACCAGAATTGAATTTTTCATTAAACTGGAAAAAAAATATAATATTATATTTTAATAATTTACCTATTAAAGTAATTAATTAATTGCAGTCCCGCACTTGGCTCCCGATGCACGCGCATCTAGCCAGTATCCGTATGCTTATCTATCAAACATACTATCACAATAATAAAAATAAATTAAATTAACAATTTTACATCCTCATTATTTTCTAAACATTAACATGCTTCGGTTTACACCTTACCATACTAGAAGAGTCGTATATGGTTCTTGATAGCTACGACAAGCATATAGCTACCAAATAATTGGACGAGCATGGTAATTATGGCTGGGTTGCACCAGAGATCAGATGTTATCAGCAAGATAAATATCATTGGTTACCTGGGAGTCGAACCAGGAACCTCGTGTGCCAAAACAATTTAAATACAATATATTAATAATATGATAATTATATATTATCATATTATTAATTATACCGAATGTCTCACGAAGATCTGACAAATGCAATAACTTTTGTTTGTTGTATATTTTTAAGTTATTTTTTTTAATAATTAGATACTAGAACTCTGCGCTACAAATCGTATGTATTAGATTTTTATTTTTTTTAATAGCCATTTTATAAATTAATTTTAAAAAAAATGTTTGGTGTTTATGTTAAATTATATTAAATGATTAATTAGATTACACCATAAATTTTTAAGCAATTATTAAAGTTTGTTCAAATTAAAATGTATTTCTTGCTAATTAACATTACAATTTACAGCAATATATAAAATGATAAATAAGTACATAAAATTAATAATAATTTAAAAAAATTAAATTAATTAAATTAATTTAAAATAATTCAACTGATAAAAATATTATGACACTAAGAATGATATTTTTTCTTGGGAAAAATTTTATTTATGTTATTTAGTACCTATTAGTGCGACTATTTGTCATTAATTAAAATAATTAAAGTTTAAGCAAACTTCAAAAAACTGTCGAAAATCGATGACTTAATATTAATAAACATTTCTAACATCGAAATTTTTTTTAAAAATTAATTTATAAATAAAAAAAATAATAAAAATAAACTATCTTTAATTATAAAAAAAATGTTAATAAAAAATTAAAATTTTTTATTTAGTTGTAAAAAAAATAAAATATATAATATTTTTTTATAGCGCAGAGTTCTAGTAGTTATTACAAAAACGAATAACTTAAAAATATAAAACGGAACACAAGTTATTGCATTTGTCAGATTTTTGGGGACACCCTGTATATATACCATAGGGTAATTAATCATTACTCTACTTATATACATATTTAAATATTATATTACAATTTATATTAAATTATGAACCTATTATATATTTTATATACCTACCTGTAATTTATTTCATTTACTATAAGCTTTTGTGTTTCTGCCTTTTTACCTTGTTCCCTAGATGAACTATAACTATATAACTATATATAACTATATTATACTGTAAATACCTATATATAACTATAAATTAGAAGGAGGTCAAAAAATATAACAATACATACAACAACGTATAGCAGTGGCGGATTTATGGAGGCCCAGAGACCATGCCCTCCAAAATTCCTAAAAAATGTATAATTGTTTGGATTTATACCCTTTTTTTTTGCTTATTTACGTGAGGTACATATAGTTTTCTTTGGGGTGGTCCTGTTATAGTGATCTATGGCATCTAATAACCTAATAACAGAAAAAAAATGAAAATAGTCATCAATTCAATTTTGGCCCTCCCCCCAAAATTAAATGCTAGAGCCACCTGTACACACTATGCTGACATAATAAAAATAATAATGGTTACTGCGTTCCACTGTATCTTTGTATCTTCCCATAAATCAAGTTTTTTACTACCCTTATATTGTCTTTCTTGCAAAAAAGACAGTATAGGTATGCTAAATTGTTAGTTTCAAGAATAAAAGCATTTTATAAATTTGTTTGTAAATTTGATAAAATTTACGAAATAATTAATAGATTCGGTGATTTTTCTAAAACATAAAAATACGTCCTGAAATTTTAAATATGTGTGTATATAAAAATTTCATTTTCGCATTTATTTCAGGTATTATATATTTACTACTGTAAATTCTACTATCTTTGTATATACCATGTAAATTTTAAATTATTGATCACTATTCACTAGAGCCATATTAGTAATTAGATTTTAGTTTTCTTTTTGTTTAATTTGATAAGAACTTTTCTGGCCACTTTTTACTGTAGTCTATCATAATCCGTCATGCAACCATTCTATCTACAACTGTGATTATAATCGCTGGATCGCCTAATCAAAAAGTTAATATGATATAATATCACATTTTTACAGTTTAACTACATAATAATAGTTTGGGAATTTTTATCTTTTTATCTGGTTAATATGTCGCTCTACCTTATTGCCTGCTTCAGATGGTGTATAGGATAATTACTTTAATATAGAGTATAGCCTCTCTCCTCGATATATTCTTACTCTATGAATAAAACATACATTTTATTGTCCACACAAAAAATAAAATGTTTAAATGAAACTATGCAATATGACAGTATTAGGATAGAAATGTTAATTTACGTTTAGCAATAGGTATATAATACATATTAAACGAGAGTTGGTCAGAGAGAAGAGACTTGTGAGCCGCAAAATATAATAAAAAATATGTTAGAGCTAAGAGTAGAAAAAAAGTTCTCAACTATCGTAAAATACAAAAATATGTTGGGCATAATTTCTCCAATTTTTATTATTATAAGTTAGATATAAAATATGTAAACATATTTTAAAAAACAGTAAAAAGATTTTACTTTTAAAAAGTTCTTTTTTGAGTGTTCATTTTTGATGTTGGTTGTTTGAAATCTGGCTATAATTGGTAAACGCAGTTCACACGAGTTCTTTTAAATGTTTATTTGTTAGTTCAGATCGATATTTAGATCAAATGAACATTAAGTACAGTGAATCACACACATAAATAGTCCAAAATATTTAGATAAGTCTCTTGACATGCTCCTTTATTAGTGAGAATTTTTCTTCTGGAACCTTCTTCCAAAATTCTATGGCCAAAACGTCACTTCGTTTCAGTTCTAGGAGCATCAACTTTACAGCTACTGTATCCTTTGTAATCAGTGATGAAACCGGACAACCATTGACCACACCAACAGCAAAATAATTTTCCAGGAATGAAAGTGAAATTTTAAATGTTCCCGAATAATTAAACCTGCCATTGATTTCTTCAGCAAGATCAGACATTTTACACAAATAATCTTTTGTTGCCATCTGAATATTAGTAGTTTCTTCAATTATTTTAAATGAATAAATGTTTTAGTGTCAAGATATTTCTGGAAGAGTCTAAATTTACTATGAAATCTAAATACCCTATGCGCTAAATCAGAAATAAGTTTTTCTCTTCATTGTAATGATACGTTTAACATATGTAAATGCTGAACCACATCTATAAAAAAAAAATAATAATAATCCAAATCTAACAACCACTGGGGATCATCAAGTAGCCATGTCCACAAGAAAGTGGTACGCGTGTGTATGAATAACGTTGCCTGGTCATTACAAAAGTTAAACGTTGTCAGGCTGACAGGATTTTCATTTAATTCTATTTAATATTTACTTTTTTAAATCTGTATTATTTTATTCTTGGTCTCAAGAGCCACAAGCTCGTATTTTACAATATCACTAAGCTTTATCTCCATATTAAAATAAGAAAATTCATATCGTCTTGCAATTCAACGATAGGAAAATGTAATAAAATAACTGAAAAAGACTACTCTGTATAAGTTCTCAAAACCTCATTTTTTTCGTACTATATTATCATGAATAATATCTAAATAAAGATGTTACATCGTCCCTTTAATCTTTGGACAAGATATAGTGTATTATATATATTTTACCTACCAACTAGAATCGGTTTCCTATTGAAATAGCTCTTTACTCCAAAACTCCTGCTAGACTCCTAATAATCAAAAAATAAACACAGACATGAAAATAACCATAATCTTAAAACCAATACATTCCTCACTTCGCTCAGAATCATAAAACACCTAATTCATATTTTGGTGCAGGTATATAGCTAATATTATAGTACAGGTATGTAGTGGGTATATATTAGACTCAAATTGACACTTATTTAAAACATTCGATGAGACACTGTCGTACAATATTAATATTATAATAGTGTGATGAATACACGTTTAGAATGTTTATAAAACGATACATTTTTAATGCAGGAAGGCTCATATCAAATTTAATCTAATGAAAAGCGTATAGATAAAATTCTATTATGCAGTATAGGTACATCAGGTGTACCTACATTTGTTTAAGCATATTATGTACCAAATTTATATTGTGTAATTCAAAAAGACAATATGATACCAATATAATATATTAACAAAAAAATTAATATTTAATATGAATTTAAAAATCATAAATCTTCTTCTTTTGTTATTATATACATTGTATTACATCTATGTTTCTCGTTATAGACATTATGTTTTGCGGACGTTTTAGAGGAAATGAAACAGCCATTCTTTTGGCGTGTCTTTGAATATTGTACCTATATTGACGTGTTGAGACTCAAGAATCGATATGATGGAATTTTTCCGTTTCCTGTTCAACTACCCTGCATACACATGACTAATTTAGAGATGTTCGATATTATTATAATACTCATGCAGTGCATTTTAAAATTGAAAAACTTCTGTATGTCTTATGATATAAATCAAAAATCTGAAAAAACACCCGTGCAAGTGTCGTCTGAAATCAAATATACGATTGCATATATACCTACACGGAAAAAATAAATGACAACAAAATAGTCAAACCAGAAGTTCAACCAAAATATAAACCAATTTATTATTATTTCGAATATTTTACACATAAAGATAGTGATCATTTCGGTTGGTTCAAGATTAAAACTCAACAAAATAATTAGACATTTTGGTTTTGAGTGTACGTTTTAATAATGTCTTATTGATTTGACAATCGATTGTCCGTACATGATTTTTTTATTCATAGTTACTACTAGGGTGATAAATAGCGGAAAATCTAAAATGCTCAAAGAGTGTTTTTCTTAACGCCCGTCTGTCTGTCCTTACAATATTGTGGTTACTAATATAAATATTTACAATTTGCATTCATTTTGTTGATTTTAGGTTTTTATACATGAGTTTAATAGGTTAAATAAATTATTTATAGAATTATAGTTTATTATTTAGAAACCGGAAATTAGCACGCTCACAGATTTTTCAGAATTGTAAATTTACAGACTTAAGAGGACGCCACACCTATAAATTTTCAATAAAAATTCGCATTAGTATTTCTCATTTTTATTAGTTTACAAATGTGTTATATATACCAAATAAAAAAGCCAGGGACACTTCATACGTCAGGTAGGATATAAGAGAAAGAAGATGGTCCATCATTTTATAATAATATATACAATTAATAAGTATTTAGGTAAGTATTATAAATTAGGTACACAACTATGAAATACATTATACATGTTATTTAACCGATTATTTGTCTTAATATTCAAGTTACGATTTAGAGAAGAATTCTTTACACCATGATTCATAATATATAATATTATAATAATATGGAAAATTCATAGGTAAAATTTTGTGTTTAAATCTAGCAGCACCGATTTTAGAGATGAATCAGTCTCGTATCTCTATACTATTTTCCAGTATTGTCATCTATATTTGTTTATACCAAGGGGTGGCCCATAACGAAATAACATGTATTCCAGCAACTGAGTTCTGCACATGTTGCCTACGTCGATATGTCCACTTATCATAATTATTAATGTTATCTACTATTTATTTTGATTAAATATGTTCAACTCTGTAAACATTAAACTTATTTATATATCACTATATTGAAATAACTGCAGATAAGACCGAGTGACGTCAAAATTTCTTGGCACAATTGATAAATTATATTTCATTCCATGATAACTCGTACCGTTCTTAAATTTATTAATTTCTGCTGGCATACCATGTTATTTCATCATGGGGTGACCCATAATACTTGATACGCGATGCAGGTCAAGTGGTAGAGAAATATAGTAACCAGATAAAAAAATAAAAATTCTCATATTATCATAATGTTTGCGAAACTGTAAAAACATATCATTAACACGTCTTATCAGTACTCGGAACACAACCAAAACGGTTACCATTTTCATTTTGTATAATTATTTATTGTATTGTGAATCATTTGGAATTATATTTATGTTCCTTATACCTACTCGATCTCATCCCCTCCAAACGATCTCTACCTCCGTTAGGGGCGAAGCGGCCGGTCGCTCCGGTCAACTCGCTCTCTCCACCTACGACCACTGATCGAATAACAACCGTGTTCTCCCGTGCCTTTTGTTCTTAGCGTCGAGACTTAACGTCTGGACAAGTGTCCTCCATTTCTTTTTGTATCCACGTTTAGTGCCTCATTTTGTAATTCGGTTTATTCTTTTAATTGTTTAATTTTTTGTTATAAAAGTCTTTCGCACATCGCGCTCCAAACGAATCATTTTATTTTTATTTAATTTATTTAATACCTACTTCCGAAAACCTCGTCCCGTCCGGAGTCCGTCTGTTTTTATTTAGCCAGTTCGTGTTACACACGTAAAACGTCCCCGCGCTAAAAAGGGCGATACGACATAATATCATGACTTACAGTTTAACCAATACAACAATAGTTTGGGAATTTTTATCTTTTTATCTGGTTACTGTGTCTACTTGGCCTACCTCGGACGTATAATATACGGTATGGCCACTCTATATTATATTAATTATTCTTTCTCTATGGGTTATGTGTACTACCTACACATTATTACTGTAGTATAAATAACATGATATTATTATAACACGCGATCACTGCACGGGTGGGCCTGGACCCAGTTTTTTTTTTAAACATGACCACCTGAAAATACTAAATAGTATCTACTATAATATATACTATACTGATACCTCTACAGACTATATATAAGCACGTGTGTACGAGACAGTGACCACTACAGCACACACAGGACCACGTCATGTACATAATATCGTATTATGTTATAATAGGTGTCGTATCTTTATATTATCATTTGCCGTATACGGTATATATATATTATATATATATATATATATATAATATAATAAAATATTATAATAATGGTGGCGGACAGAGTTTTAAGGGTTTCTATACGGATTCGGAGGCTATATGTATGTACTATAATAACGTGTGACGTGCGGCGGCGGGGGAGAGTGAGCAATATATATGGTGTGTGTGGCCGCGGTCGTAAAAACCCCGCCGCCCCGTGTTTTTGCCCTTGGCGTGTTTTCGGTGTGCCTCGTAAAAGTTTACGGGGCCAGAAGAAAGGCGGCGGCGTCATAAAACGGCTTATTAAAATCGGCCGCCATTTGCCAGCCCGCACGGCGCATAAATTACCAGTTTATTACCGGCACCGTCTAATTTACGACCGGCTACGGCACGGCTAGGAGGACACCCCGTTTGTTATTTAAAAGCGTAATATACTGCTGTATATATGGTGTATATATATTATTATATTATGCATTATGGTAGTCGCAGTCGGAGAATAAAAACTACACGCGGCGAGCATATAGAATGTACATTATTATTATACGTATACACATGTATAGCAAAATCGGCGAAAGGAAGAAATACGAGACGAAAAACTAAAACAAAAATCGTAACGAAAACAAAAAAAAAAAAAAAAAAAAAAAAAATGGGCAAAAGCTTTTGCGAGTCTCCAGAACGTGTGCGTGTAAAGGTAAAAAAGAATACTCGAGTAGTCGTATTTCATCGGCCGCCGAACAGCCTACACATACGTTCGGCACCAACGGTATATATATATATATATATTATAATATAACTGTAGTTGAATATTCGGCCTTTGTCGTTGTTTTTTTTTTTTTTTTTATTTTCTACCTAATACTTTCCCCCGAGTTCAAATTGAAACGCCAACTTGCATTATTGAAAATTGAAAAGCGTCTCTCTACTCCTTAGACGTGTAGGTATGTATCGGTACTCTCGTTCACGCACGGTTTTACTTCCATTTTCTCGGTCCGTCCCTCGTCAACTACAATAATATATAGATAGGTACGCGATATATACGCACGTAACCTATGGGAATTCGCCATTTGCGTCGGGGACAGAAATATGGTCGTTCATAACTATACTATATATCGTCCATTCGCGACGAAAATGAAAACTACAAAATACCCGTTTGCGTAGGTCTCTTTTACTTTTAACCGTACCTAGTCCGTTTGGTGCTGTTATACTTAGGTATTCGACGCCGTGGACATGTATTTTTTTTTTTACAGCAAACCGAGAATATTTCCGAATTCAACTGCCCGAGTGTGTACGATGTTCAAGAATACATAAGTATAATATTTGACGGAAATGAACTATATGGTTAAAAAAAGAACTTTTTTTTTTTATCTCCGAGACAAACAAGTATTTTATCATTTTCATCTTTGTTGCAAACGAGCGACGATAATAAGGCCTTTTTTTTTTTTTTTTACAAAAACGGTTCATTTTCCGGCTTATGTATGCAATATTACTTACCTATAATATAGATTTTGTTTTTAGGTATTTTTGTGAATATTTACTGGGTATATTCGTTTTTCAACCATTTATTAGTATCCATAACTATAACTATGGATATTTAGGTACTCAAAATCATCTTAATTGCAAATGTGTTCGTAAATATACATCACGTTTTTTTTTTTAACACATGATTTTTTACAATACGCAATGATTATATACGCGCGGAATAGGTGGATTTTCTGTAAAATGTGCCGTATTGTGTGCCGAGAAGTTTTACATTTTATTCGTATGTTCTTGCTCTCTTGTCTGGAAACCTAATCAAATCGTATTATATAGATACACTACAATGGTTCCATTAACATTGTTTCAGTTGATTTTCCTAAGGAATTCTTTCTTTAACCAATTCCATTAGTTAACAAGTCACTATCGTTTGTCAATACCATATTAAAAATGTAATAAATCAACAGTAAAGATGGCAAAAAAAATGTATATACTTGTACAGTTAAACATTTTAAACCGAGTATTTTTTTATTTAGAATTTAAATATAAAACATTTCTAGTTAATTGATCAAAAACTTCGCGAGTTATTTAGTCCGGTACGATATTTGAGAAATGTCGGGTTTTATAGCGTGCGGTTAATTTGCGACGACATTACGCGTCCTGTGCGGTGGACACCCCCCGCGGTACACGATGTAATCTCGGCCGGACGAGTTAATCAGTGAATGGTCGTCTGCGCCGCCGTTGTCACCACGTTGAAAACCAGTTGTCGTAAAGTCTCGAATGAATAAGAACGAGGAAAATAACAAATTAATTGTATAAATCAACCAAATAAACGAGCCCCGTAAATCATACGATTACAAAAATCGATTTAATAATATATATTTACGACGACGTTTTCGACAGAATGTTTTTTTTTTGTTTTTAATTAAAATTAAATCATTCGAACATATTTGATCGGTGTACAGAAAATAAAATTAATATATGCACTGTCGTAGTATTAATAATAATCAACGCGGAGTTTACATCGAAAAAATTTATAGTAGGTATATACAGAGTGTCCCAAAAGGATACTTTTAAAAAATTGGCCATCATTTTGTATTGTTTGATTAACAACATCGTTCTTATCAATTTCTTTATCTTCTATAACTCCGGTTTGTTATTTTGTAATTAGGTTTTGATTTATTGTCACAGAATTTTTGTGGCTTTGTTTTGATATTGTGAACACGTTGGAGTTGTGATTTTTGCTGGGTTTTTACAGTTGTGGTTTTCTCTCATAAACCTGTGATTTAAAGAAACTCCTTAGGAAAACAACCGAATGGGGCGAGGTCATATGATCTTACTGCCCAGTTTTATGGGCACTTCTATAGTAGACACTATGGCAGAAGGAACTTTCCTGCTGAATCCACAACTCGTCCATGTCCATGGACCATGGTACCAAAATTGGGACACAAAACGAAAATGATAAGAACAATGTTGCAAATCGAACAACAAAAATATGGCCAATTAAAAAAAGAATTCTGTTTGAAGGAGAAAACCCCAGGATATGTACCCTAGAGTAGCTCAAATACGCCCTGAGGATGTGGAGACGTGCACGCGAAAGATAAAATACTTTACTTGTCGATTTATAGCCCATATGCATCCATTTCGCATGAAACGTTGTCGTCGTAATTCATATATACTTTTTTTTTTTAATTCTGAGGGTAGCAAGGAATCTATCTTTGTTTTACAGTGATATATATATATTTTTGATGTATGTATACATTTTTTCTGGTAACGTTTTTTGGTACCTATAACGTAAAAATAAGATAAAAATAGTTGAAATTAGTCGATATCCACAAGTATATTTTCGTCTTTCACATCTAAAACCGGGACTGTATCATCTTTTTAAAATATGTGTACTAGCACATAGTTGCTGTTAGTGTTATTATATAAAAGTGCGCAATCGTATTAAAAGGTGGCAATTCCGCAATCGTATTGCACTATGTGTTCTAGCTGCATACAGATCGGCCACGTTGCACAGTTTTATTAAAAATATTTCGGACGCAAGTGGGCTATATATAAAAAGAATGTATATGGGGGCACATATACACGCATTTTTGGGAAACCCTGTATAGTTTTAAGTATATATTATATTATATGGCCGAAAACACAATTACGTTCGTTTTCCGAAATATTTCGTTAAAAAGTGATAATATTATAATGTACGGTAGGTACCTACGTGACGTATTTTTTTATTTATTTTTTCGTTGTATGCGTACGTTAGTCTATTCTTTCGTTTTCCGTAAACGGTTAAAAGGTATATTATTACATGCGGTGATGGCGAGTGGCACGTAGACGGGTCGGAAAATTGTTAATTCGCTCGGCACAGACCCTTCGGCGGAAACTACTCGTTATGGCCGCGTCGTCCCCGCGGAACTATTACGTAGTATATAATATAAGCTCGCGTGACAGGCTGTGTTTTCGCCGTCGTTACAAACTTAGTATGATATATTGTACAAAATAAAAGCGCCCACCCTTCCATTCCGGAAAACCCGTTGACGTTTTTCGCCAGATACGAATCGGTCGTAACTCTACTCGGCGACGTTTCCGGGGCCGCAAGCGGGAAACGGGGGAAATAAGTGCCGTCGAGGGGGCTTCTGCAGCGCGGGACTATCGTTTCGACGGTGCAGTTCGCACACCCAACACACACGATTTCTATCAAATAAAAATAAAAACCACGTCCGATTTACGATACGACCTCATATATATATATATATATGAGTTTATACACCGGTCCGAACTGCAGCAACATGCACACACAAATCAATTCCATAAATTCAAATAATATGTACACGCGAGCATCCGCCTATATAGGGCGAACACCGATTAGGTACCGCGACGGGCTTGAAAGCGGTAGTATTTTTTTCGTTTTGAAACATTATAGATTTAAAGGAAAAAAAATTTCGATATAACGTTTTTAGATTCTGAGCGTAGTGTTTTATTTAGCTATTTTAGCTACAGTGGTTTATTTACAACGATGTTTATTTTTTTTCTCTGTTAACAAATTTACAACCAGAACGAGTGCTTCGATCTTTATATGCTTACATGATTTCCTGTAGCAAATTTCATCTAGTTGGTACTTTAAAGAGGTCATTTTTCGATTTTCTCAATAGTTTTTTAAAAGGAAAAACTACCAAGGAAAACTGCCAAGAATTCATGAAAAAACGGCAAATATATGATTTCATCAAATCGACATTTTTCATTTCTTCGTAATTTCGAAAATAACGAGTTGAAAATCTTGAAATTTACATCGAATGTTTAATTTAGTAATATATTTACGTTGATTAAGTTTTTTTTTAATTGTTTTGCAATTTTGGGCTATTTATAGACATTTTAGTTTTCGAGGTTTCTAAGCCTAAAAGGGGTAATTTTGAGTTTTAAGGCCTGAAAATTTTATACAGGGTTAAATATATGTTACTCTAACTAAATTCAAAAAATCTTGAAAATACGTAGTCACAAATTTTTTTTATTGTCATTTAAATTTTTTCGACAAAATTATAAATTTTGAGTTATTCAAGTCCAAATAGTTGGTAAAATGAGATTTTAAGACCTGAAAAAATTTAATATAACGTTAGTCGTGCATTGATTTAACTAAATAAATAAAAAACCGACAGAAAAAAAAGTATTTTAGATTCAGACCGTAACCAGGGAACTAGTGGTTTTATAATGTTTATTATTTTATTTATTTCTCTGTTAACAAATTTACTATCAGAAGGAGTGCTTCGATCTTTACAAACTTACTTGGATTCCTGTAGCAAAATTCATCTAGTTGGTACTTTAGAAAGGTCATTTTTCGATTTTCTCAACAAAAATAAATAAATAATACGATTTCCTTAAATCCAGATTTTTCATTTCTTCGTAATTTTGTAAGATCATATTTATTTCTACATTTGATTTTTGATGTAAATGTAATGTTAAACATAGATATAGGTACCTACTGAGTATATAACTAATATTAAGAGTTATGAATACTTTACCGAAGCTACGATCAGAATCGTTTTATTGAATGCAATGATTATGCCCAGTAACGAAATGCATCCACCTCTATTGACACCCAACGAGCAAAGTGCACCTATTTTTCTATATAAAAGTTCAAGTTAAGTTTAGTTTAGTAGTTTCTATCAGTTTTAGAACTATATGGACATTTAGGCTCGGCTAAAAAATTTAAACTAATTCCCATAGTACCTATACTACTCATATATACACTATACTCGTACTTTCCATACAGTATATGGTGTAAATGAAGCAGCAAAAAGAAGTATATACACTATAGTTATCTACTACTATCTAATAGGTACACAATGGTGGCAGGCAGGGCTTGAAAATATTATCGTTTTTTCGTTATAACATTATACATACAACGTATTCACGTATTAAGAAATAATAATAAACAATTTTGGCAGAAATCCTTAGGGTGTTCACTTGGTGGTACATGGTCAATTCGCCGATTCCCGATTTGCCGACACAAAACCGGTTTGAGGAATTTTAAATAAAATTCCCAATTCGCCCATAACTAAAATACGAGTATTGTACTAGCTATTATAGTATCAATAATTAGTAATTTATACTTATTAAGTACTCAATTATTTAGTGCAGATTTTTCTTATTTAAATTTCATTTATTTTTTTTATTATATTATCTTACAGAGTTCATTTTTTCTAAATTTATACGATGGCTCGCCAGATAGGATAATTATGGTAGAAGACGGAATTTGAATGTTTTAAATACCTACATAAGATTTCTTAATGATGTATTAAATTTCAAGTTTTAAAGAAATTTTTATAAAATTGTATACAAGAAGTTAAGTTAAATACCACTTGACGCAATGTCGCGGCGAATTGGGATGTCATTGAATTAAGAAGACTCAGTTTAGTTAGTAGAGCCGTTAACTGTGTTTCTTAAAATATATATATAATTTTTTAGTTGATAAAATCTAAATAAATATGCATTTCTAAACTTAGTAATATGTCTATATTAATTTATAATCACAAAATTTTATTAAAATATATATCAAACCAATTTAAATTAAATATATATACCTATTATTATTTAATATTTACGAGTAGTAAATTGGTCCTATTTTACCTTCTACCATTCAATATTTTCATTGATAAGTTATTTAATTGTATAATTTGTATTGGTATATAGTAATATACAATAATATTATGTATCTATATCGGTTATTTAAAAGTAGTATTAAATGGAGAAGGGACGTGTCTATGTTGTTTGTATCCAAGTAAATTTTTGTAATCCAATTTAGGTATAATTATCGTTGTAAAATCACGCATATTGTATAACTCTTAAAATGTCCCCCTCCTATCTTGTGAAATGTACAAATGCACGGAGATATGGAAATCACGTTTTATAAAGAACACAGAATAAGTAACTTTTTAACTTTTAGGTATCTTGAGTTTATTACCTAAACTCAAAATGAAACTTGAATTAAGTTTTGGTCTTTAAATCTCCATCCTATAATAATGAACATTCTTATGATGAAAAAAGCTGATAAACCGTAAGGTTTGGACCAATCTTCAAGATTGTATATGAGAGTGTAGCTTTAATTCTTTTGGTGACTAAATAAATCTCATTGACTATATTGTACTAACGATATTTTGATATAATATTATCACTACCCGATGCGCTTGCACAGTTGTCACACGTTTTCTTCAGCTACTGTTTTGACCGGATATACGGTTGGCGTCTTTTAGGAGGTGAAAAAAAATAATGATACCTGGACGTTATTGCATTTTATTATGGACCTGGCTAAAATACTGCAGATATATTATTATACCATTGTTGAAATATATATTATACACAATGTGGCTGCACATAATATAATATAATATGAGTACTAAAAACGTTTCATTAGCGACAGGTAAACATATTATTGCTAGACCCAAGCCATTTCATTTATAATGTTATATTATATGTATAGCCGGTAAACGTATATAGATCGGCAACGCATTGGACCTTTTTAACGACGAGACACACACGCAGGTCGAATAATACTTTGTGACAGCGTGTGGTGTACACAAATAATTTCGTGTGTGATTCATATATACGATGAAAAGCAAATTTTTTTTTTCTTCTATTCGTCCCTTTTTTCCCCCGCGTTACGTCACGTATACACGTATATTGCTTTCTAATCGTGATTTAGGCTTTTTTTTTTCTATAATATATATATATTTTTTTTTGGCCAAATTATATTATTAACCTTTGGGAGAACGTGACTCAAAATGTATGTCCGTATACGTATACGTGTGTGGTGTCACCCACAACAAATCGATCCTATTATACATTATTATATACTATATTGCCTCACGACGCAGCTATATGTCGAGCACAGATTTTTTTCCTCTCTCGGTCGCTCTGCGGGTGTTTATTTTTTAATCCAGATGATCGGTTTTTCACATACGGAACACTACAAACCCCCGTCGATAAGTTTCTTGCAGATAACTGTACGTTATTATGTGTATGTAAGTTGTAATATTTCCTCACGTTATAGGTATACGTATAATATTATACTGACGACCCGAATCCATTAATCAAGACGTACACCGTAAATGCAATATTTGTCGGGTCGGTATTTATAGAATTCCGTTACGCACAATGCAATAAACGTGCTATTATAAAATATAATATTAACAAAACACCCGATACATAATATACATACGTTATATTATATTATATATTCGGTCGACCCACCATGTGATTATAATATATTATTATCGTCTTCATCGACGCCTCGACGTGAACCTCATATAGGGTTTTATATATAATATTCATAATAGAGACGCTTATAACACGATGTAGGGAGTATCGTGGAAGAAAATCGAATTTTGGCGCCAGACCGTATAAGTATATATTATATACACGTACGGGTATAAATATAATATTATTAGGTATTGTTATTTACGCGCGCGTAATATACCGGTCGTCGCCACGTTATAAAATATGTATGTAAAACATAATATATGTACTTATAACGTCCGTCTTATAATATACCAAAATTATCGGCTTTGGTTTTTTTTTTTTGTTTTATTTTCTCATTCACTCGAAATAAATAATAATAATAATAATAATAATAATAAATACGTTAGAAATTATATATTATACGAACGAGCTGGGACCGCAAAACCGACCTAAATATGCGGTGCGCGCCGGCTCGCTGTACAAACAACCGAAGGAGTAATCATAGTGATTAGGATCTGTGCGGCGGCGGGTATATAATTTTATATAGTCTCGCCTCCTCCGACAACGACCGCATTGGTCGTTATTGTTGCATGTAAGTTTATATATATATATATATATATATATATATTATATTTGTGCCTGGTAACGACCTATATATGTAGATTTACGAGCCATTAGTACGGATAAATGTCCGTCGGTGGTCGAAAAACCAGTCGTAAATTGAATTTGGAGACAACACTGCACGTTTCGACCGCCAATGATTTTTTACTGTCAAAACAACTATATACGTAGGAATAAAAATAATGGAAAAAAAAAAAAACTAACTTATTAGGTACTATCTTATTTCACACGCGTTTCTTGGACGTTAAACGTTATTATAATATGGATAATAATAGCGATCCGAGATGTGCGTACGTTAGCCCGGTACCTAATATTATATACCTGCGGCCGTTAAAAACCTATTTGGATGCTAATAATTGAGCGCTCTGAGAAAAACGCAGTTTTACGTCGCGAATTACAAAATCTTTATGCCGTGTTTAACACGGCGCATTAGGCAAACGCGTTCGTTTGGGCCATTTCGAAAAATACTCATTTAACAGTTTTATTCCGTCGTAAAACACAATCCACTTTGCGTTATAAGTTGTTTTTTTTTATTTTTTTTTTTTAATGTTCCTCGCCAGCCGTTCGATAGAAAAATATTGTTTTTATATGGTACATTATAAAATGAGTATTTTATTGCAAAATAAGTATAGATACTAAAACGTTTTATTGTTTATTCAAGCTGCGGATAATAGTAAAACAATCGAATTTTAATGTTATTCGAAACATATAAACTTCATGTATTTACATATTATTATACGATACAAATTCTTACCCGAGAGACCAAGTCCATTTCTAAACTTTTTACAAAGCAAAAACGAATATCTTTACATACATTTTTATTTTTAAGTCCAATAACTTCTTCAATTTAGAAAATATATTGCAATCGATGTGAAGAGTGAAATTTATATTTAAGTTGATCTGCATAAATTTGCTTTTGTCATTTATAATTGAAATACCTACATCGATATAGTTAACACATGTTTTCAGGATTTAGATTTAGAAATTCATAGTTTTTTTTAATAAGTATAGTATAATTAATCACTAACCTAGACATAGATATCATTATATGTTTTTAGTCAATACCTTTTACACCATCAAATTATAATGCTTAATGTTATAAAGATAAAATAACACGGATCAACATATTACATAGTCAAACAACATAACCTCAATTTCAGAAGAAAAAATGGATAAGTGATACATTGTTGTACTTATATGAGTTATATGGCCATGAACAATGGAGATAATAACTGCAATGGACCAACCACTATATATTATACCTTCTCACAGAATTACAATATTCAGTGAGACAGACCGCAGTCCACAATACGAGTTGGGTAAATCATTAATTATTGATAAATTACGTTAATTTTTATTCAATACCTATACATAGGTAATATTTGAAACTGAAAAAACAAAATGTAGATATTTTACAAATTAACTAGCTATATAAAGCCGTTGCTTGTAAGACAAATATTAATTTAACGTTATAATACTATTTTATGATTTTTAGTTTTAGTTAAGTTTGATAGTTTAATCTGTATTGTTTTATGTTACATGTATTTAAAATAATTTTCTTTATACATTTCATAATTTGCATATTTTTATACATATAATTATATAATCATTTGATTTTAATTTGTGCACTCGTGGGCCCCTACACGAACATTTATAGTGGGGTTCATTAGTCATTATCTTCATTGAAGAAATAAATAAATAATAATATGTATTATAAAATGGTTATGGAATATAATCACGGATATTAAATAAAAATTATTTTATGAGTACTATTGGATATTCGAAATTTAACATTTTGGAAGATCAAACTAAAATGATATTTTTTTCCGTTATTTTTCCCACTTGCATCTCAATGGCTATTTGGCTGAAGTTTTCTCTCTGTACACGCAGTTCCATATTTCTATAAGTCTATGATTATGACGCTTTTTATTTTGACGTATTCAGTAATCCGTCCTTCGGTGTGCACTATTATAAAAACGTGTAGCTCGATACTGTAATCTTATACTAATCAACTTTAAACTGCCGAGTTAAGATAGTCGGACATTATTTTCAGTCGAGTACCGTTCTCTTGTTTTTGTATAATATTATATTATATTATATTATGTTGTTTTGTGCTTGGGAATTTAATGGGGAAGTACAACGATGGACGAAAAAAACCGCGGTATAAGATAATGGGGTGGCGAGAAACGCAGTTTATAATAATATATTCATGTGTTTTATTTTGATGATTACCTATATACCAAACAACAACGACCTCTCCGACAACGCTCACACATTTCAATACATATTATTTTCCATTGTACGGTGTTTTTCGAGTGCAATTTACTTCAACGCCATTTATTTTTACATTAAAATCTCCCACACAAGGTGACCGCATAATAACGATTATAATATGTACTCTGCTTGACCGTGTTTTTAAGTGCTCTCTCGCTGAAAACCAGAGTACCTATAATACGATGCGATATACCTATAATATACATGTATAGAAGACAGAATATTAATATACAATGATAAACACGAATGTTGTATATCACTGGATTAGAATGAAAGTGTACCTACTAATGACTAATCTATTCATTTTTAATATCATATATTTAGTATTTTCAATCTTAAAATTAGATTTGCTGGTCCATTTATAATGAAAATACTGGAAACTAAAGGTTCTATTTCATATAAAAAAATATTACAGATTGCATACACAATTTAAAAATACCAAGACATCTAAAATGCCTACAACCAGTGTTGGATGTAAAGGTATAGATGCAAAAAAAAAGTATTTTCTCGAAATACCTCTGTATGTTATACGAGTATTAGGTAACTAAATTTTGTAATAAATTTTTTTAAATTTAGATATAAACAATAGAGCGTATAAACTATTTTTTAAGATTTCGATAAAAAAAAACATCTTATATAGTTCATATTAGGTAGGTATATAATTTGTCAAGCGCTTTCTTAATAACCTAGGTTTAAAAACCCATTAAAAAAAGTAGATCATAAAATATTGATAGAAGACAATAATAATAATAATTAAATCATTTCCAGGTTAGGGTAGCTACAAAACACAGTCAATATTTTTAGATGGGATTAACGACAAGATAACATAGTAAAAAAAAAAAAAAATACAGAATAAGAGGGTCATAATAAAAGGCACTTATTTTGGATTGCTTCGGGCACCAAATATCCTACTTTTAATGGATAATATGCATTTATGTATATTTACGATTTTATCAAAGGATAATATAAAATAATATTTAAGGGAGGCTTATTTAGTTTTCCTCATTAATTATAGGAAATTCATATACTATACCTATCTATATATATTTCATATTTTTAGTTCAATTTATATTTGACTACTGTTTTCAATTGAATATAACTTGACTAATAAATTTAATATGGTTCTAATATAATTTTTAATATAACATTATTCTATTGCAAAAATTATATTTAGCTAACCACAGTGAAACTCGAAAATAATTCAAGATAAATCAATATTTCTATATATGATAATATAATATGGTCTACTATTATAACTTATAAGTAATATATATATAATGTAATATAATACCTATATGAATTATTGCATTCAATTTAAATTAAAAATATAGTGAATAACAGTTCCAGTGTATATTTTACCTATGTAATATTTTATACTGCTATTACATCGGGAACGCCCTCTTAAAATCAGTTTCAAACTGTTTATTTATGTAACGATTATTATAATTACTTTTTTAATAATGATATTACATTTTGTTTAATTAAAAACAAAATATTCGAATTTTAATAATGGGGAATAAAATATATATAGAGGAAGTAAAATAAGGGTTAAATGGGGAGATTTAATCGCCATAATTTCCTTCGTAAATGCGCCAATAGATGTATAGAACTCTTTCATTTTACCCTGCAAGTACATATACACGCTCGATATCTATATATATATATATAGATCCATGATGTAATTGGCATTTTGCTTTGGCATAACAGATATATATTGATGGATGAAGAAAACTTCTCTTTTGTCCCGTCAATTTATATTTTGATGTAACTAATTGAAAATCCAAATCCTCGCTTTTGACATTCACTGGACCATTTTTAGTTTTTCAAGTTAAGTTCTACAATTTTATACTTACATATAAACGTTTTATGTCCATTAACAGCTGATGGCGAATAATGGCCATATACTGTAAATACTACTTATATATACATAATGACCACATAAAATAAAGAAATAATCATTGGGATAGGTCTATCTTCATCATCTACCTCCCCCCACCGATAATATATCGTGGGTGCGCGTGAAAATTGTGTTAAGTCAATGTTTCAGAACTTTTCATCAGCGCGAAAATAAATTTTAACTGAAAACGTAAGGTCAAACATTTTGACATGTTTCCTATAGTCATTATATTATGTTACATAACTTAAAACGCACGAAAAACGGGAAAATCGCACATTGAAGTAACATGTTGAATATTTGGTAAATTGACTTAACGTGTCCTACACGAAATAGAGATTTTTTTTTGGTATATATCTAAATAACTCATTTTGCAAATAATTTTGACTTAACCTCTCCACGATATACCTTTCACTGATGTGGTTCGTGGATCACACATGTTCGCAGTGGTGGATTTGGGGAGGAACGCAGGGGGACGGAGCTACTCTTAATTTTTTTTATGTTTAACAGCGTACCCCTTAATTTATTTATCAAGGAACGCGAGGAACGCAGTGTTTGTTTTAATTTTTATTTTAAATTTTTAAAAATTATAATTTTTTTTTTTTTGGAAAAATAGTGAAATTACGAAAATGAATGTTTTTTGTCCTTATCACATATGCAGTTTTAGATAAAAAGCGTGATATAAAATTTTGAATAGTTGATCTTATTGAATCTCATTGGTATCAAATAGATAATGAATAATCTTCATTATCCGCGAATGGCTAAAGCCTAAAAGGGTAGGTAGCAAAATCAATGCGACACCGTTAAACTTCATTTCGGTCTATATCTACAACTTACTCGATTATTTATTTAAAACGAAAAATGTTAAATTATTTTGAAAGAGGAATGCTTAAACTATGCTATCTATTGAAAATATGCAACCAAAAAATGACGTAATAATAATCTAAAATGTTTTTAAAAATGTCCTCTGGTTAAGAAACTTTAGATAGTGGATGTAGAGGATGAACTTCTACACGGCTTACTTTTTCTCTGATATATGTTCCGCAACGCTGATTTTTAACTAAGCTCAGAGTCCGTTTTTCCAATTTTTTTTTCCAATTCAACCACTGCGTTGTTCGGTGTTTTTCACTTGTACGCCTATATATACTATACCACAATAGGTTACCGAAACATTACGATGACCGGGTCTGACGGCACATGATTTTTTAATCAACCGTAAAAGCTCCGACGGCGGAGGTGGCGATCGTCGAACTTTTTAATTAGTCAATGTCGGGAGGGACCGCGACGCACAGCTCGTTACGATGTAATAAAGATAATATAGGACGAAGTAATTAAATTTTAATAGAAAACTTGATGTTGTGCCGGCTGCGAGGAAATTAAAATTACCGTAATTTATCTCCATCGGTGGAACATAATAACATTATAATAAGTTCGAAAACGTCGTGTACCTATATTATTATCAGCGTTATAAAGATATTATTAGGTATATATCCTATATGCTATAATATGCATTTTCGGATATATATTATATAATATTATTGTCTGTTATTAAAATATATACCTAGGTAGGAGCCAAGAGGCGTAAACGATACCGTAAAGACGAACAAATAACAATAAATTTCGTATAGTCGGCGCATAAATAAAAACGATATACGGCGGGCGCGCGCGAGAGTTTTGTTTACTATTTTCGAGAATGGACGCGTAATAAAATAGATTTACGCGCATTGGCGATCGGAACGAATTATACGTCGCCTCTCGTAATTTATTTTACCCGTTCTTCATATATAATATATATATATATATATTTATAGGTATTATAATACAATAATATATTATTATTTATTATATATATATATATATACCCACCTATAATATTATATACCTGCCTATAGTTTGAAGCGCACCGTTGTTATTGAGTTGAAATTTTATAAAACGTGTTTTATACGAACATTTTTAAAGTTTTTTTTCTCTCGTATATCGGTATATTATAGCCGTTAGTTTAAAGTTTACTGGCAAATATATGATAAATAATTTATTACGATAAATCCACCGTCTCGGGGGCATACCTATATAATAGTGTGCAGTGAAATTCGTCGGTATAACGGCAATAATTATTATTTTGTGTGTATAGGTACGTCGAAACTATCACTGGCCAATATTGTCAGTCTGTTCGTAAACATAAAATTATACATAAATATAAATGGAAAACACGGTGTCCGGTCAAAACCATGTTTAGTCAAAATAGCTGGTAATAATAAAATATTTTTTGACAAAAATATGTCTTGGAATTAGTATATACACTCAAATTATTATACAAAAAGGAATTATACAACATGTCTGATGCCCGCGGTTGAGTATAAAAATTTGCATTAACAGTCCGTTGAGTTAGTCAACGCTTCATTTTAAGCTGACATACTGTTAAACTGAGTGTTAAATATATTGTATTTGTTGCAAAAACGAATAGAACCTTATACAGATTACCACACTACCTCAGGATAGTATATTGTACATGTATTATATATGAGTACAAAGAAAATATGAAATCAAAAATGAACAAAAAAGCAAATGAAAACTATAATAAATTATTAATTTAGCTTCTTATACGTGTATCTACGTTGTTATTACGAATATTGGAAAAATATTATAATTATGATATTATTATGAAAGATGAATTCCACTACACCGGGCCAAGTCCGATTCGCACAGTTGAGTAGTCATAATTTTAATCAGTTGAGTTTAAACTTCGTTACAACGTATTTGTATACAAATAATATGTAAGCCCACCGATATTTTCACATAAATATAGTAAATAATAACATAAAATTATTTTATGTATCTAAATAATTATTTCATAGTTAATAATAAAATGGAGTTTTATAATGAAGAACTTTCTCTTATAGTACTGTTACTTGATGAAGACGACGAAAAACCCGTTTTAAAAAAGCCATGTAAGTATTGGATTCACCCAGGTTGTTGGGAATCTGAACGGAGAAATGTTTGAAACTATATTTGTATGCCCCGGACCATATAGGCGGAACTACGGCCTGGGCCATCTGGGCTAATGAGCCCCGGATAAATATGTAATATATAAGTTATGAACATATTATGGATATTGAAGGTATTGGAGTAGGTGAAAAAGATGTGGGAGATAGAGTTAAGTGGAAGTATAGGACTAGGGTGGCCGACCAAAAATAGTTGGAAGAGAAGAAGACTTATTTATTTGATTTTAATGATATTATTAACATGATTTAATGATAAAATTATCGTTTTTATTTTACGCAATTTAAATGTGGGGAAAGGAATAATTAAAAACTTTTAATCTCCTTAAAAGGCACGCCTCCTCTAGGTACACATATGTCTGCATATTATATACGCGGTCCTTTTGCACGAACCGATCTTTGCAGGAAAAGAAATAACGTGATAAACCGTATTTTTTATTACAATTGTTATCAATTGAGTTTATCAATTTTGTGCATCACGTTATAAAGATTTGTGCTTGAGAAAAATAAAACAGAAAAGATTAAAATCAAATATCTAGAAAGTTTATAGAAATGTATTTTTTGTTAGTTAGCCTATCAGTGATATAGTGTATACATTACCATGGTAATAAATAAAAATTAAAAACTATAGCATATTATATTATATACATTTGAAAGTTGTGAGGAAGATTTTAGATTATTCTTAAGTTACAAAAATCATTTTACAACAAAACATAGTATAGAATTAATAACCAATACATTTTACTTTAAAACAGTTCTGTGTTAATAAAGTGTTATTCATTATAAAGTTCCGTTTGGATCTTTCATTTTAAATTCATCATTCAAAATCAAAAACAAAAAATTAAATAGTGGGGGAAAAGTTGAAATATGTTTATTCCAAGCATTAATAAAATCTAATAATTAATATATAATAAAAATGGTCTTATAGGAAAATCATCTATAGGTGACCAAATCACATTCATATCTACCATGATTAAACTATGACTATAGTATAGGTACTTTACTTTTTAAATGCCAACAATTTTATTATTTACTATTTTATTTTTATTGTTTTTAAATATTTCATTAGGCAATCTATTTAAAACTTGTGTATGGTATATTTACTTTTATTGCCATAATAACAGTTTCAATCAAAAATGTTTTTACTGTACGAATAAAATTAATGTAAATGTAAAATTAGTATAACGATAAACTATAGTTGATAACGACTGCAGTGATAAAAACCAATAAATCTCAAAATACGACTTATGGCGTTATTTCTTATCCCGCGAAGATCGGTTCGTCCTTTTGCGGCTCGATTAACGTTATCACATCAAATTAAATTGCGCTTATTTATATTATCGTTTTAATTTTTTACCGGCCCACGAACGACGGTCTTCGTTAACACATCGTCTCCGCCACGTTCATTGTAATCGTTATAATGACGTGCGAGATACGAGCTATACGAGCTTAACGACCGTAGGTGAAAGTCAATTATCACGTCGCACATAACAGAGTGCCGCCGAAATGATATATGACCAGTGCCCGTACACTCCATGATATATCGGTGTACACGATAATATTGTATGCCTTGTAAGTATACGATATTTGCCGCATTGCCGTACGATATACGATATTGTAATATATTATTATTATCATGTCGTACTTTATATACAATATCAATACCGAGTGACCAAGATAGTAGTAATAATTTCGAATTTTCTTGACCGGTTTTCGAAATGCCATTACCTACCAGCGATTTCCAACGAGAATAATGTATGTATTATTTTATTTTATTTTATCATAGACACCTGTGCATTTTGATATTATATGATGTAATAATTATTATTGTTATCGGCTATATCCCCGTGGTTCAGCCAACCGGAACGCTGCAGTCGGTTATCAAACTCTTTGTTTTATTATTATTATTATTTTTTTTTACTACACATCAATAGGTTTTTTTTGTCGTCAATATATCACGCGAATAACGCCTATTATATGATAGAATATAATATCAAGATATCGAATTTTGACATCGCATATTTATTATGTCCGTGAAGTTATCGGCACCTACATATTATTATGGGAGTGATCTTTTCGGAATGCAATTGAGCGCAATAATCCCAAAATTATTTAAAAACCCCAATATGTGTAATAAATAGAATATGCCACAATATTGAAATTATTTGTGTTTTACTTACATATTGTGCATAATCTTGCAAAATTAAAATAAATTAAAGAGTTAAGCTTTAAAAATTATTTGGATTGCAAATAATTTTTAATTGTATTTAAAATACTGTTTCAAGTATTTTTTATAAAAGTATTTAGAATATGTATTTTAATAGTTAAAAAGTATTGAAATACTCTTACTCAAATGCTATTATTCAAATACCTTACAGCAATGCATACCAATTAAGTGAAATTTTATATCAGAAAATAGTTTTTCCGAAAAAAATGTATACCGTAGTGAATTGATAATATCACCATACAAAGTGATAAATGGAATTTGGAGTGATTATATAATAATAGTAACTATGTAATAAAAAATGCAAGGTTATAAAATAGTAAGTAGTGTGCGTGCAGCAAGAAGTTTTTTTTTCAATAATATAAAAAAAAAAGTTTTCATAACAAGTTCGTTTAGAGTTCAATTAAGTTACATACAATGCGTAAAAAACGGTGTATAAGACAAATTTTAGAGTAGCTGACTAAGTAAACATACATAATAGTCTGTTGGTAAAAATACCGACTGGGTGATGTTAACAAGAAACGAAGGCGCTGATCACAATGGGAAATTCTACTACTAAACACCAAAAGGGCAAACCAATAAGGAATTATGTCAAAAATATGTGAATTATTATAAAATTGTAAATTTGATGAACCAAGTAAGATGAAAATTGTATTTATTCACTGTAAAACAATGATGAAAATTAAGAAATATACCTATGGATCCATTAACCATAAAAATCTGAGGCTATGGTGTGTGTATGGTGTAAAATACTGACATACGGCTCTAAATATTTAGTAAACTTGATATGTGTGTGAATTTAGCGATGTAAATTTAGTTTTCGGTGGAACGATTCCAAAAAATTTGTTGGAGATCATTTTATACTTTTATCGTCTTTTATAGCGTAAATGTTTGCAAAGATGATAATACTATGCACCTATAATAGATATAATGTATGAATAATATGTCTAAACAGATTTAAACTTACAGTCGTTTTATACAATATTCTATTGTTAGAAATGTAGAATATACCTGCCGTTTACGCGTAGGCGAATGTATGAAATCCTATACACGAGACATTGCAGGTAAAAACATATACATATGTTCAAGGAAGTCCAAAGAAATTTATTAAAGGAATAAGTATAATATATTTTATTATAAAAGACTTCTGATTTACTATTCGCTTGTGACATAAATAGTAATATATTATATTTTATAAACTCAGTTTCCATAAAATATTATACCCACTGTACATCTATCGCATACATAACTTATTTGTATTAATCTTTGGTGACAGTTTTCAGGACACAAAAAAATGATCCATACAATAATTTCTTTTTTACTTCCGGGTATACGGTGATTTTTCTTTTACCTAAACTGACCATTTAAATACAATATACCACATACATATTATACATATTATATATTATACGATCAATGGAGTACCGCAAATTTTTGAAAAAGTAAACAATAATAATATAGTCTGGATTTTCAATAGGTATATAATGAAACGTTTGACCGTTCAATAAAATAAATTTTTTTCTTTTAAAAAGGTCATTTTTATTCTACCATGTACCGTTATACGCAGTTTGTATTGCAATAAATAAATTCTGTGGCTACTTAATAATAAATAATATAATAATATGGAAACATAAGATATTTTTTCAATGAATTATAATTTCAATAAGTATAGTATATATTTTGAGTTCCAAAACGCATTTATCCTTTAGGATAAAATGAAGTAAATTTTCAGAAACATTAAGTACTAAAATTCAATATATATATATATATTATATACATATGTATTATGTATAATATATATAGCTGTTATTACGTCTATATTTTATAGCCCATAAATATTATACATATAATAATACATATACATATAGATTATACTTATACATACAATATACCTACACTGATAAAAAAAAAACATAATCTCTACGTGTATTTTATTAAACTGTTAAAATGTAAATTGACATTTATTGATGACCGAATTTTATAAGAATTGACTTGTTTTCAAATAATTTCCGGTCACGTCAATTACCACTGACATGGGTTAATCCGTAATGCGTTTCACATTACGATTTCAGTAATGATTTTGTAACTATAAAAAGTTGTTAAATATGATGGAATAGTGGAATATAATATAGGTACTATATAGAATATAGATTATAGGTAGGTATATACAGTTTTACGAATGCGAATATTTTCCCTTCTCATTTTATTTACTCGCAGCACCGTTTTATAGTTATATACGTCTTACAATATACATATACCCTTTTCATTCGTATCAAGTCGATTTTTTTGGCTTCTGATTAAATCTTATTTTTTTTCGACCTATATTCCTACAATATGCGTACAATATTATATAATTATACAGCTTTGTTTTTATAAAACTTGAAAATATTTACAAAGTGTCTTAAATCTTAGACCTTTCTGAATGGACCTATCAATAAATTCAAATGTTTCCTTTTCAATAGAAAGTCAGTGCAAATTTAAAAAGTTCATTTTCAATCTATGCGTTATAAAATAAAGTAACTAAAATAACTCGTTTGAGAATCATCATTCATCGTTTCAGTATACAAATCATTTTGTATAAAGATTTAGGGATTTATTAGCTGCAGGTAAGTACAAAATATATAAATAGGTACTGTATATGTATATCGATTTTCTTTCAACATGTATTACCTCAAAAGATATAATACATTAAAACAAGTAAATAGTAGGTACAGAGTAAATTGTTGAACGTGTAGTAAATACGATAAATAGGGTTTTCGAAAATCTCTTAAAGTACATATACTATTTATACACTTGCAAATATGTGTTTATGCATTAACTCGTTAAGGTTGTGTTTCAATTATTCTATATAAACGTACAGTTTCGTGTGTATACTTACTGTATAAAATTTAAAACTGCAAAATATTACAATGTAATTATAAAAATAAAATAGAACCTAAATCCACATTAACTTATTATTTATTATAAGTAAATACATATTTCTGCAACTAAGTTAAGTTAACATCTTTAGTGCGAATTACAGACTATAATAATACCTATATACATGTCTACAGACACGAATGTTTTTCACTAAAAATAGCAATTATTAGTAGCCGATATACGTATTTGCTTACAATAAAAGTACATTTTTGTGGATTTGGGTTCTATTTTATTTACATAAATTATCCACAAATCCTCAATTTATAAATATTATGATATATTATTTACATACTTATTTAGTTTTTAAATAAAATAAAAAGCCGGTTATAGTAAAAGAGGTGGGAACAATTCGCTCGTCGGATAGAATAAATCTTGGATAAAAAGTTCGATTTAAAAATAGTTGGACAAAAATTCCGGACACAAATTTTGACCGTGGACAAAAAGTCTTGACATCATTTTTGACTACATTTTTGATACTGGTGGTGCAGAGTGTATTGCATTATTATAGAAACAATGATAAATCATTTTTTCGATAAATTGATTCATCTAAGTGAAACTCTGTGTCAGATGTATAGGTATAGTACTATATTTTTCGATTTATTAAAATTTTTTATTATTTTCGTTAGTTTTCCTTTATCATTAATTATATTATATAAATAAAATATATTAATAAATACATTATATATATTCACGCTTAAAAAACTACAGAGCAAATCGAAAATTTACGTTTTTAAAATTATATATAACAATTGCACATTTGCTATGAGAAAGATTTTAAACCGCAAAATTCTACTTATCTTCTTCAATCCAAAAATTATATATACTATAGAATAGTTATTATAGTGTATTAGGCACGTAGTAAAAAAAAAACAAATAAAATTAAAAATTTTTTTTTTTAAATCACTGAAAAATGATGAGAAAGTTTCAATATTTTAATCACGTCAGTGTAATTATAAAGACTAAAAGTAGACTTTAATGTAAATAATTAGTGTAAATTTCAAGTTGCGGGCATTATAATTTTCTAATGTATAATAATTTTCGGTAGTTTTCCTTTAAGAAAACTATATATATATATATAACAGTATACCTACTGGAAAAACCAAAATATGACCTTTATAAAGTATCAAATAGAATAAATTTTCTATCAAAAAATTATATTATAGGTATGTATGTACTCAAAAACTCGTACTTTCCTATTTCTACCCAAAGAATAGTGTATATATATAATACATGACATTTTTTTTTCATCGTGATAAAACCAATAGGTACATTCTTCTCTATGATTCTAAAATATTAAACTTAAAAAAAAACATCTACAAAACTACAAATACAATTAATATTATAATATTATGCTAATTATATTGCTGAATGATTTCAGAAAATTACGTGAGAACTTTTCTATCGTTATAATACTTATATATCATTCAGTATAATTGAGTATATATAATATATATATATATGTATTATGTATATGTTAAGTGTAAATTTATGTTTGGTTAAATATACTTGTATAAATTTATAGTAATAATTTTGTGTTTCATCCATGAGAACAAATAAAAAAAAAAAAGGTTTTTTTACTTAAGGCGAGTCCGGTGCGATGCGTAAGTACGGGAACCATTTCCGTGACGGCCTTGTTGCTGTCAAGGAGAGATTGCCCACCGCCACTGATCCTTCGATAGGAAAGAGGAGGAGAGCAGCTGTCAACACGCGCCTTGGGCGGTGCCGCTGTGCCGTCGTCTCGCCGTGCGGATACGGACTCGACCGGACTGAAAGAGAGAGGGTGAGTCAAACACTCGACTGCTCTTAACTATATTATATTATTAGATGAACGTTTGTCTACCTATTATATGTTTATTTATTGACGTTAATAATGCGATATTATTATTGTTACATTGAAAAAAAAAATGTATGCAATTAGAAGATAAAGTGACATTTTGTCACGTGATTTGTGTAAATTTAAAAGTACGCCTGTTGACGTTTTTTATATGTAAATTTACATAATTATATAGTTTTATAGTCTATATGAGAGGTTTCTAAAATGTGCATTCATAACTTGAAAAAATACTAAATTAAAAAAATTGTGAAAGATACCATAAAGATTTAATGTTTTAGCTCATCGCAGTCTATAAAATATTATGTAAGTATAATGGCGTAGGTATCTGTTATGGTAAACGAAAATAAAATTCAATACATTCGACGTTGTTAATAATTGTTTAAAAGTTATGATAAGTATTTCAAGAAAATAGTAATACTTAGGTATACGCATACAATATATTATATTGTTACACGTAATGTTTTACAATCGATTTTTTATGATCTATTGTGTAATAAATTGATTTTTGTTTAACGTAAAAACGTAGGTACTCATACAATGAAAACAATGATTTATCAGTGGCGGCTCGTGTGATTTGAAAGTGGGAAGGTGATTAAAAATTATTAATTTTTGAAAAGCATAGAATACAATATTAATTATGTACCTACCAATTTAAAAGGTATTATTAAGTCAAAATTAATACCATGTAAAAAAACAAAAATATAAATACGTTTAAAAAAAAAACGAAAATTCTAAAATAATAAAACTAATTCTTATACATTTTGTACTCAAAATGTAAGCGTCTGTCTTTCATTTCACTAAACAGGTCTTCCAAGTTGTTTTCAGTTTTTTGTTAATATGATACTGAATTTTTATATCCTCTATTATAATAATATAATAAAAGAATTAATTAAATAAATAATAAAGAAACATAGAAATGTGCACATGTGTCACGAACACACAATAAATATACACGGTTAGCTTATTCCGTATTGTTCCGCAGTGCACATGCATGTCGGGCGATTATTCGTATCGCTCCGGTGACTATTATTACCGAATTCCCCTTCCTATGTTTTTGTGTTTTAATCGTATAGTTATGACGGGCCACTGTCAACGTCGTCCCAGCGCCAGCCCAATTATATAGTCGATAACCGCGCAAATGAATAATAAGTACCTATTTCAACCGTGCTATTTACATACATATATTTTTAAACTCTGATTAGGTACCTTATATAGTGTTTTCATAACAATGGAAAACCATTTTTTACTTTCAATAATAATATTTTGAAAATACATTACAATGTAAATATAAATAATTGTTAATATTTAAATCAATATCTAACTTGTTAATAAGTAATTTGTTAGAATTTTAGAGGGGGGGGGAGCGATTGCCCCGTCTCCACTACAGGCGAGCCGCCACTGTGATTTATCACAATTACGAGTATCAATAATTAAAAAAATTTTAATCTCCTAAAAATAAAATAAAATATGTTACATACCGGTTAACATGTACCGTCGGTGGTACGGTATTAATCGTACAGCATAAATTATTGTACAATAAGCGGCACCGCTCCGCCGGAGCGCGCGTCGGTCGACTGTTTCAAAATACTCTGTCAGTTTGTCGGCGCTCCTGTTTGTTCGGCGCTCGGCAGTTCTCGCCCGACGTCCTTCTCGTTTTCACTCGGTTCGTCGTCCGTTAATTTTTGTGCTCACCCGAAGTGTTTTTTTTTCTCGATATTTTTCGAAAATAATCATTTGAATCTGTGTTACAATATAAAACTACAAACATTTGTGTGCGTTTTTTTTCTTTTTGAGTAAGTTTTGTGAAGTGTGTTCCAGTTATTGGCCATTTTACTATGGCAATCATGGACACGAATTCGGAAAATCATCAATATCAGTATATTCAGGATACCTCTTTAGCTTCGGTAAGTAAAAATGTTCAATATTTAGATGTGATTATTTTTAAATCTAAAAAAAAACCATTCGTATCGAGTAAAAAAAAAAAAAGAAAAAAGAAATATTTCGTTTCATTATTTTGCTCTAATCGATTATAGTAAAGCCGGCAAAATTCGATTTAAGAGAAATGTTTCATTTTTACAACAATAATAATACTACACAAGAATTATTATATATTACCTGTGAGTTAGTAAAGTTAGTAGGTACTCTGTTTAGTAATACTGTTCTTTCAGATAAAGTGTGTCAATTTGGCAAAAACAACTAAATTAATTATTTTCGTTGCAGATGTAGCTATTTTATTTTTACACTTTATCGTGTACCTACTAAATTATAACTTATAGGATATATTTATGAGAGAAAAAGTCATTTCTCAATATTATTATTTTATGAAAAAAAATCGTGAAATACCTATCACTCACTTTTGACTTCAAAACATTATTAACACTTTAAAAACATCATTTATACAATTTTGAAGTACTTACAGCGGCGACATTTTAGTTTATTTCGGGTATGCGTGCTTTTAGACAGGTTAATTTTCACCGGGCCATTTTTCACATTCTAATGCTACGAAAATACTTTTTAAAAATATAAATAAGAAAAAAAAAGGTCATCAATTTTTTTTCTAATATATACTACGAAGATAATTCTATACTTCTTAAAAAACGTAAATAACTAATAAAAAATGGCAGTGCATTGGAGCATAGGCCACTTTTTAAATTAGTGGAGATGCCGTTGCACAACTTACCCCCCCCCCACATATGACGCCCCTGGATACCTAATTAACATACCTTTATCTACTTATCCGTTTATTTATCTAACAACATCATACATTTATTTATTAAACACACGTCATTGCTTGTTTGCCATAAATACTACTTTAATTTTCTTATAAAAAATAACTTAAAAGATTAACTCCTATTAATACCCTAGTTTAAATTCTAAGCCGTTGCTTTCATAATATTATGACTAATATGACTTATTGAATTTTCAATTTGAGACGTTGACCTTGTCAATCATTAGAGTTATGAGGGCGTTTTGTGAATGGAGTGGAGTGTTAACTTTGTAATTTGTTATTTTTTTAACAGATTCCTAATCGATAAATTAAATATCAAATAAATACACGTGTACTTACTATTTGCACTACGATTATTCTTCATACATACAAGTCAATCGTATTAATATGTTTATACGTCAGCGAATAATCATTAATATTTAACATGTAATCATAATAGGTAATTAGTAACGTCCGTAAATAATTTATTACAATCAGAAAATAGGTAAAAGTCTCCGTTATATCTGATTGTCCATGAACTCGAACTTTTCAACGTTTGTCATTTGACCACTCCATTATTCGTTTGTAAAAAATATATTAGTCGATATTTTCCCGAAAGGTGTTCCGTACTCCGTTTTGAAATGATACCAGTTTGAAAAAAAGATTACTTAAATTATAAATAAACTTTAAATTACTTAAATACCTAATGTAATACAATGATTTCATTCGATTTCTACAATATCCTTAAACGTACTATTGATTATTTTATATTAATCATCATATATGACAATCATAAAATATATGTAACTAATGTCAAAAATATTCAAATTAAGTTGATTTAACTTTCAAACATGAATAGGTTCTGATTGTGTAAGTAGAATATTTTGAAGTATCTATAAGGATATTTTTAGTTGGTATCACAAGTTCAGTGGTAGATGGATCTAGGAGTCGATTTTGGGAGGGGAATTTGTTTAAAAATTGATGAAAAATAAAAAAAGGTCAACTTTGGATAGAACCAATAGTATATAATATACATGTATATTCCGCCATTCCGCCCTTCCGTGTATCCCGTCCTTGCACAAGCCGCTGAATCTTGAGTATCCGATAATGTAACTTGTTGTGCATACCGTTGACTTATCGATATCTCGTTGTTTACATGTTACAGCTGGACTCCAAGACGAGCCCGTTGGCCATGTTGGTGCGGACTTGCAGCCAGATAGGAGCCGACCCGCCAATTGCGGCCGCAGCCAAGTCTAAGAAACCTTCGGCGACGGCACCCGTGTCCACCCCGGCCGCGGCGGTGGACAGGCCGCACAGCGCGTCACCAGCCGCCGCCACATATTTGGGCCACACAGCCGCCAAGCACCACCCGAGGACCGTCAACAACAACTACATGGAAGAGCCACCGAAACCAGCAAAGTTGAATTTCAAACCGTACGAAAACACCGTGTTGACACCGTCCCTGCACCACCAACACCATCAATCGCACCATCAGTCAAACGACGACGATGGTCGCCCGAAGAGCAGTAGCTCGGAAGACAACGGCAGCCACGGCCACGGTAAGAAGCGCAAGTCGGCTTCACCGCGCGATGACTACACGCACCACAGTACGTCCAAGAGCAGCCGCCGGTCATCGTCTTCCGCTTCGTCGTCCGACACGGCCGCGGCCGCCGACCCGTCCACCAACCCGATAATTCGGTCCGGGCTGGAGGTGATGCACGGCACGGCCGCGGCAGCCAAGGCGTTCTGCCCACCGCCACCGATGCCCGCGCACTCGCCGTACAAACCGGACGCGCTGGCCGCATTCCGGCACACGTATCTTCCCGGCAACCCGTGGATGCCGGCCGCCGTGTCACTGGCCGCGGTCGCCGCGTCCAAACCGTCGTCCACGTCGCCCGGCGGCGACTGCAAAGATCCGATGTGCGGCGGCCCGGCGTCTGGCTGTGGCCAACAGCAACAGCATCATCAGCACGCGGCGGCCGCGGCCGCGTTAGCGTTCGCCAGCCAGTACCATCCGATGATGGCTGCGGCCGGCGGTTGTCCGGCCGGTTGCGTGCAGTGCGACCACCAACGGTACCTGACGTCGCTCATGGCCGCCGCGTCCGTGCCCGCTTTCTACGCGCCCGTCGCCCGCCCGTACACGTGCAGCTGGGTGATACCCGGCGGTGGTCACCAGTCGTCCTCCGCCGCCGAGGCGTCCGCCGTCCCGACGCTGTGCGGTAAGAGTTTCGGTACATCGGACGAACTGTTGCAGCATATCCGCACGCACACATCCGGCGGCGGTGGCGTATCGGCGGCCACTATGGCCGCTACCGGCGCCGGACCCATGTCGCCGACCACGGCCGCCGCGTTTTCCGCCTACAACAGCCATCTGTCCCGGCACCTGTTCCACCATCCGTCGGCGTACGGTAAGCCACCATCGATGATGCCACCGTCGCCGTACAGCGCGTTCAATCCGACGGCCGCCTATTGCTACCCACCGCCGACAGCCGCGGCCGCGGCCGCCGCCTACCATCATCAACAGCACTCTCTGTACTCGCCACGCGGTGACGCATCCTCGGCCACCGTCAGCCGTTAAGAGGACGATTGTCTGTAATATCTCGTCCGTCCGGTGCAAGACTGCATCCATCATCATCGACTCAAACTAATTTAAAAACAAGCACAATAATATTTTTGTCTTTCATTCGATCAGTTTTAATGAAAATTAGTTAAATTACACCGCGATAAACCGATCGATCATTGTTTTATTTAAGGGAAAACGTATAGTTTTTTACTGCACGTTTTCCGGAAAAATATCGTTCCTTTTTGAGTTTTTCAGTCTTAACTGGATGATCGATATTATTGAAATAATCGTATATAATATAGATATATACACTGTGATAGCGCTTATATTATAATACGTTGTACATGTCCGCCAACGATCAACACGTATATTGATAGATAATGATCGTTGCGTATTGATCGATATGCGCGCGTATACAACCACATTCTCTCTCGAACTGTATTTTTCGTTTTGTTATTAATTATTATTATATTGCGACAAGTACACGTCATTTTTCCTCCTCGATCCCATATAGATATGGATAGACACGGTGGTGTGGTGTATGTGATAAAGATTTTTATTTAATTTTTTCGTTATGTGTAATTATCATACCTTCTCTGGTATAGTCGATATATTATTATATTATTATAATATATTGAATTAGGTTATATATATTTTTTTTTTGTTAGCCATTTTATGTGTCACATATGTAATACCGCCACACCAGCACTAACCCCTCCATCACGATTTATAGTTATTTATTAGATGTAGTAGTCTCTCGCATTAAAAAAGAAAATTTATGTTTTTTTTTTTACGTCCTCGTTGTTATTTTAATTTAATCGACAACGTACGTATGTGATTTATCATTATTGTATTAAATACATTTACAATAATTTATTAGATTATTATACTATTGTCATTGTCACATTATTATCATTTGAATTATTATTATTTACCTATCCGTGTACAAAATATTTAAAAAATATATGTGTCGAAAATAAATGATAAACTAAAATGTTATCCGGTTGCTTTTATTTTTATTTTGTTTTGTTTCGATCCAATGCGTTTTATAATATATATAATATGTATTTCGATCTTTCGACGTGTTTATGCACCCGATCGAATTACAATATGAATTACAAATGTTATATAGTCCGGTGTGTTGTATATTCGGACGATCGTATAATAATATCTATATAATATTATAAATCATAATATATGAAATCCCATAGTGGTGTTGATATTTTGATTTTGACTGTGTGTGTATATATACACGTTTTGGACACTTCAAGTCGACCGTGACGATTATTATATTATCATAATATATGCGAGCAGTATGGAACGAAACTCGTTTTGATACGATGTATATAATATGGGGTAATGTTGGAGTAAACCATTCAAATCGACTCCGGTCCGATGACATCGTATTTTACATAAAATATACAGCAATGAAAACAATTAACGATTTGATAAATATGAGCAAATATAACGACGACAATAGATGTTGTTTAATATTTTTATTTACAAGTGTAGGCATCAACTACTATAGTTAAAAAGTTAAGTTATTGTTAATTTTTTAACTTCATCAGTTAATTCATGTGCTGTAATAAACTTTTTGAGAAATCTGCGTACTGCGAGTAAGTAAATAACTAGTTTATTTTTGTTCGTTTCAAAAACCAAAATTTTTTAGGTACCTACAAAAAATTTTTTTTGTTAAATTATTAAAAAATAAATAAACTGAAAAATTAAACTTAATATTTATATAATTATTTCAGATATCCATTTTTATCTTAAATTAACATTTATTGCGTTAATATCTAATAATAAAAATAAAAATTAGTTATTTACCATAGTTCAAAACACTAAATTTTTGATTAGTTTTATATCAGTTAAATTCGAACTTTTAACTGTAACTAAGTAGTTTATTGTTTTTAACAGTAAAAAAATTAATTTATATTCTTAAATTACTTAACTATAGCTATAGTTAATTTTGCACATCCTTGTTAATTTATATCATACCTATGTGATTATATACATATATATATATACATATCTGATGTATATACTCGTATATCATGTAGGTATTGATACAGACCTATCGAGATACACAAAGAAGCCAAAGAAAGAAGAATTTAAGAATTTAAAGAATTTAAAGAAAGAAAGATATTTAAGAAGATGTCAGTGCGGTTATATTTTAAGGGGTTCTATATAGTCAATTTCTAGACAATTAAAAAAATAAAGTAAATATCTAACAATTGTAAAATTTTTATATGCTTTTTTAAAATGACTAATAATTGATTCCATTACTATATTAATTTTTATTATGGTTGTTTTTTATGAATTAATGCAATTTTATTGAAAATATTACTTTTGCATTTCTCATTTACAACAACTACAAATATCTTAGAAACATGAAACAAAAAACAAATGATAAAAACAAAATTATCTAGTGCCCTACGGAGTCGTTTTTTGATATGTGTATTTAATGATGTTTTATGAATTGTTAAAAACGCAAAATTTTATATTTTTTTTTAATAACTATAACTTAAACAAATTAAAATGTTTTGTAAAAAAGCTCCTTGAAGCACTAGATAATGTTGTTATTTATATTTTTAAGATGTTTGTAAGTTGTTAAAAATGAGAAATACTAATATGAGTTTTCATCGAAAATTGTTCTTCTTTTGGCTTCTTATTAACAGTCTCTGTTAGTCTTCAAATAATTTTCAATTCTTCCGAAAATTCACAGCTGTGTCAAATTAGAGTTTATAAATATATGTAGGTACTAGGTATGTTATATATTTAATATCTAGGTCACCATAACTTTTCACAAAATTTTGTAAAATCAATCTACAGTTAACATAATATAGATTATAGACATATGTCGTTGGCGCGATTTTAATATATAATATGTATTTTACTCAGAAAATTGTCTGCAAAACATTGTTAATAATAGAAAAATTAAAAATATAAATTATGGGATGGAATTATAGGATGGTTGAATTTATAATATGCGGTCGGACAGAAATTTTCTGAACGAGTTATTGACGCGAAAATTACTGCCGACATAAAATAATCATATACAAGAGTGATGTGTATTACAATAATAAAACTCGAACGTGCATATTAAAGATAAATATAATATCTACTGTTTGGTTGCACGAACGCCTCAAGACGTTAGGCTACTGCGTCCGAAAACACACGCGACTAGACACGGACAAACGTTGTCGTGTGCTGTGAGCTCCGTAGTCCTCAGGGCCTGACAAAAATCTAAATATTTAATCTCAACTATATAGAAGTGTGTTTAAATTTAAAATTTATTTTTAAATATTTACTCCGACAGTAAATAATATTTCTGAGTGGCGTATACAATGGCGTATACATTCTGTTGTATTATATTCAAGTTTAGAGAACGTTTTTCCAGAAGTTTATGTAAAAATAATGAAAAATAACGGTATAAATACCTATTTGATTTGAGAGTTCGATTTTTACACTCATCGTAAATTGTAATACAGATTTTGGTTTTGGGATCTCAAAATCTAAAATGTAAAATTCAATTTAGCTAAAATACCATTTATCTCGGAGTGTTATTGCTGTGGTGGAAAATGGAAAATTCCAGAATGTTGTAAATTTTTCTAACAATAAAGAAACTTAAAGAATATAAAAAAATTTCTCATTTATTTGTGTTGTTTGTGAGGTTTCTCATAATATATATATAATAATTGATTATAGTGGGTTAAGTAGGTACTGCTTAAAATTTATATCGATAACATATAGGTAATATTAGTTTAAATACGATAAATAGTAAAATAAAATAAATAGGTACAAGATTATATTATAGGTACCTTTAAAATTGAAAAATATTAAAATGTATATACCTAATAATATAAGTATAAGGGGACGTATAGTACCTGATTCAGTTGTCTTTGTCTGACACACGCACGACATAGTAAAATCGTGTTTTGTAAACCAGCGTTTCATCAATTTCTATATACAGTACAACTTCTCTATAAGGGATCCTCTATAAGACGGAGTCCTTCATATAACGAAAAATTTCAATAGTCCCTGTTCAAATATGTAGTGAAATTGACCTTTCTAAAGCGGAACCTCTATTAGGAAACATTTTCTTGGTCCAACTAATAAGAAAACTCTCTGTATGACGGAAAATAAAACTATTTAAAGATGAAGTACATAGATTATATATTTGGAAAAAACGTAATCTAACGTTATGTTATGGCATATAAGTAATCTCGTACTTGGAAGAACTATAGAAGTTTTTAGCAAAATTTTCAAATCTTCAGCTATTGAACTAACAACAAAAGCACGAGAATGTACTGAACGTGTAGCCCTTAATCATAGAAAATAATCAAATATTAAAAATTATTTTTCTTAATTATAATAAAGGTAATACATACGTACAATTTTTAATATTATACATACACAATAAATTTAATTATAATTTCACGCATTTTAATCTTAAAATATAAATTTATGTTATACGAAATATATAATAAAATATAATGATTTTAATACATAAAGGTACATATCTAAAGATGCTAGAAACTAAATTTTTTTTTTCAATTTTTTTATTAATAAAAATTATCTCTATATAACGGAAAAATGTGTCGGTCCCCAGCTATTCCGTTATGGAAAGGTTTTATTTATTATCTAATTTATAACAATTTTTCGTTAAGATCGGTAGTTTTTCGTCATACTTTTGAAAACTACAAGTACTTAGTATTAATCTAAATAGAATATTAAAAAAAAAAAACCTTTATAAACTACTATAAGTAGAACGAATTTTCTATTAGAAACTACTAAGCCCCCAAAACTCTTATATACTTTACACCTTCTACCCGAAAAGTGTAATATACATTCCTTGATTGGTATATACGCTATAACACGTTCTAAAATTGATTTTTGTTGTTTAAAAATCGTCTCGTATTATAGACCTGACCCAACGCTGGATAGGGAAGCTACTAACCCATCGAGTTTTAGGATTTCTGCAGGCCCAAAAAACGTTTTCGTCCTTTTAAAAAAAAACATTTGAATGATTTATATAGTGTACTGGCTATTCTTCCTATTTTCACTTTAGATTTTTGTATTTTTGGCCACACCGCATTACTCCAATCGGCCCAAATATCGGGTGGCCCACCGAGATTTTCTCGGTAGCTCGCCTAGCCAATCGGGCCCTAAGCCTGTGGCTATATATAGTCATAGGTTTTGGAAATGTCTTCGGGGGGGCCGAACTATTACTGCTTTTCACCTTAACTTTTGACCTTCAAAATAATTTAAATATGGGATCAAGGATTAGGGGGACTACATACGATAACATTTTAGATTGTCCCCCCTTAAATTTCGTATTTTTTTGCAATGAACGGGGGAAAAGTCAAGATTTTTCATCGAAACCCCCGAGATTATTATTATTCTGTAACCAGGTTCACGGTATGGGAAAACGCGTTTTTCCGGGAATAAATGTATTTATATATATATATATAGTCGATAAATAGTTTGGGGGGGGGCCGGGCACTATCGGGCTGTATCTTTTATCCGGATGCTGGAATAGCGGCTATAGCTGCATGTGTGTATAGGTGCACCCTTATGCCCGTCATATTATATTATAGGTACGTGCGCGACTCAAGAAATGGTATAAAAACGACGGTACCTAATGTAAACGGGAGGATGATTACACATTCGGAATAAATATAGTGAGTAATAATAATGATGATGATGATGATGATGATAATAATTTGTCTTGGCGGAGCGGTATAATATAATATACGACAGTGTATATTATTATAATATTTAGTCGGGTGTATTTATGCGCTCGCGGACTCTTGGCGTGCGCACGGTATAATTTTACATCTGAAATCGCGTGTACGGCACTTAAATGTCCACATATTATATTGCCGTATATATTATAATATTATACTCGATAAAGTCAAACATGCTGTTATTATGTATATGCACACGTGTGTGGTTATCATATATATTATAGTTTCCATGTGCAAAAACTTTAGTGATTATGCGCGACCGTGTTATAATATATTATATATATAATGTACGCGATAATCACCGCCGCCGCCGCCGACGCCGCCGGGCCTCGAATAATATCACGATGATTGGGACCCGGTGGATTTAATATATTATTATTATGTGCATTTTCCTATAATATATATAGAAATAAATCATCCGGTAAACGGCTCGATTAACGACCAATAATTCGAATCTTCATGCCCACATCGACTACGGTCGAAATTTCGGTTTATCGACACGAAAACGGTGTTAAATTTAATTTCGTCGCATGACAATATGATATATACGCGATATATCATAGGTACATATATGTACAATATTATATATATATATAGGTACAATATGCTATACGGATGTAAGGTTCAGAGCTCGAAAACGTTATTGTTTTTTTTTCTCCTTTTTTCGTTATAACGTTTACCGTTTTAAAACGTTATCGATTTTCATCGTTATATAGCGTACTATACAATCGAGTAGTAAAATTCAACTTGGGGATCGTATATCACAGTGGCGTGCTCAAATTTTTTAAATGGAGGGGAAATTTTTTTCATAAAATTTTCATTTTATGAAAATTGAGAAATCCCTATAAAAAAAAGTTTAAATTTGACTATGAATCCATAGAAAAAAAAAACACGGGGGGGATATGACACCCTCATCCCACCATGAGCATGGTATACAGCGCCAACGCCCCACAAAATATGTGTCGGTCTTACAATAAAAACAAGTTAGGAAAGACCACTCTACGAGCGTGCTAAGTTCACGGTTTCTGAATATATTTCAACAATGTTTCTCGTAACTATGTAATACGAATATTAAAAAACGAATAATATCTATCTCCATATAGTTACCAGATCAATAATCGTAACTATGCACTATTAACTATGGACAGACACAATGTGGTTATTTAAGGTGTCTAAACTTATGTTTAGGAATATAAAAAATTTACTCGTATTAAAAGTTGAAGACGTCGGGACTTTTTTCGTTATTGCGTATGAATGGTTTGCATAATTTTATATCATTCTATGATTGTTAAAAAATTTAAATTATATAACGTATTTTTTTTGGAGGGGGGGTCCGGCCTTTAAGACCATCCCGCACAACACATCAACCACATTAACCTTTTTTTTGCGACTTCCCTAGATATGCACGGTTTTTGGAACATGTTTTGAAGCTTCTCGTTAATTCGTATTCTCCATTCTCCGGTTCGTGGGTCAAGACAAGGGCCATAGATTCGTCTTAGAACTTTTCTTTCAAAAGTGTCTAATCTTACTTCCTCTGTCTTTCTTAGTGCCCATGTTTCTGAGCCATATAGGATGTTGAGTCGTATTAATATCATATACATTAAAATTTTTAAATTTACAGATAATGATCTAGATTTTAGCAGGATTCCAGCTTTAAAATTGCATTTGTTTGCCAATTGTAATCTTCTTGATATCTCCACCATTAACTCATTGTCTTGAGTTAAGAGAACGCCTAAGTGTTTAAATTGAGGTACTCTGTAGAAGATGTTCCATTTCCACACTCTTTTCACGTTGATATATCTTATCCCTTCTGCTAAGTTTCATATATTCCGTCTTTTTGTCATTTATTATGAGACCGACTTTACTCGCAGAATCCATTAGTTTCTTACAATGTTTCTTCATTATCTCCATGTTGTCTCCTATGATGGCAATATCGTCTGCATATGCCAGCAGGCCTATGTTTGACTGACCTAATGTTAGGCCTTCTGATATGTTCATATCTCTAACTACGCTGTATAACGTGTTCCGTTTTAAAACATTTTATTTTATTATATAACGTTATCTTTTTTAAAATGTATTTTTTTTTTTTGTTACTGCTAAATATATGGTGGTAAGAGTCCAAAGAAAATTCCTGCCTCATGCTGTACATAAACTTCATATACTCTATATATACCCTATCCTCCTTATGACTATTCTCCTGTCCAACGCAATGTTTCCTTGGAAAGTCTTAGTGATCGCAGACACTCGGCTTACATTAAATTTCTAATTAACCTTCTCTCCTCTATAAGATCGATTGTCCCGAATTATTATCCCGTGTATCTTTCAGTGTTCCTTGCTGTTGGACTCATCCCTCTGCCCTATCCATATACTATTTTCTTCGTTAAATTGTATTTTTAACTCTCCTATTATTCGTCTTATGCGTATTGAAAATACTGACCCCTCTTTTTCTCTTTCATATTAGCCTGTTAAGTTTTTATTAATTATTAATTTTATACCTATTATTCTATAAAATTACCTCATAATGTTATTATTAATATTTATCGTCTGTCTTAATTAATGTATTTCACCTTATTGTATTGGGATCATCCCGTAATGTCAATAAAAAATAAATACAATAATTTATAAACATGAAGTTTCCAAATTCTGATTTAACACACATAAATATTATAACTTATTATTTTCACCACCATAATTAACCACTAAAATAATAACATAATTCACCACCACCGAATAAACCACGTGTATAATTGGTGTTGATAATAATCGGAAAATCAATAAAATGATTAGATTTATAGATTTTGAGAGACCCAAGGACTTGGTTGTAAGAATAAGTGTTAAAAAAAAAAAATTATCTTTGTATATATGTATATTTTTGGGTAGATGTAGTCAAGCAAGTTTTTTAGAGTAAATACCGATTTTGATAGAAAGTTGATTCTAGGAGCCATTCAAGTATTCTGCAAAAACTATTGGGGAAGGTGTATTCCATGTGCTCACATTTGCTGACAATATTATACAGGGCTGAAGACTAAAAAAAAAAAATGCATTATTCTTAATTTAAGGGTAGTTTTCTAACTTATACTGACGTATTGAAGAAGTGGGATTTGTTAGTGGTCGAGGAGGTGGAGTGAAGTATCTAATATATCCAAAAATGTGCTGATATTTCTCATAACATGGACAATACTATGTAGCATTTTCTAGAGTGGGAAGACCTGACCAATTTGTTAGTTGATTACTTGATTTAGAGTTCTATCTAAGTATAATAGAATTAATATATAAGCATATAATAATACTTTATAGAATCATTTTTAATAATAATATGTGTATAAAGAATTATTTTTAAGTATCAAATTAAGTTAAATTACTTATATTATAAATAATTACATTTTTGTTCAAACCTGCACACAGGCAAAGTCGGATAACTCAGCTAGTATTATATATAATTTGTCAGTCCTAAGACTAAGTAAAGTGCGGAAAAAAATTGTTATTGTACCTACACTAAAAAAATACGGTTGAAAATGGTAAATTACACGCAAGTTAGCTTAAATTCAAGGCAGTTTTTCAATAATTTTTCTACTCTTACCACAGCCTAATTAATAAAAATGGGGGCCTCCATTCAGCTGAGTAAATACAGACTTTGGTAGAATACGTTTTGAAAGTATTTCGAATACACATTCAGAATACTTATTTTTTTACTAGATTTCAATAACAAAAATAGTACCTAATTATAATATTAATTATATTTAATAATTTATTTTTTCGTGTAATTGAATATACCTATGAATAATCGATAATACACACCTACATATTAATTATAAATTATATCCAAATTTCAATATTACGTGACTCATTTAAGTAATAAGTGAGTAGGTAATTTTTTTTTTTTTTTTGTAAAAATTAATATATAGGTATTATACTGTCAATGACTTATTATTAATGCAAACTTTTTTTTTTTTTTTTGTAGTAAAAATAGTATTATATACCTGTTCGGCACAAGTTCAAATTACGCGCGCGGGTCTTCCGATAGACTCCACAATTATCAGTGTAGTCATATAAAACTATATAAATTATTTTGCCAAAATACAATATTATTGTATAAATAATTCATCATTTTTAATGTTATCATAATAGATAATAATAAAACAACAACGATTTCAGTTTGTCTCACAGGAATATAGTTTAAATTTATGGCGTAGGTATATATCGTGGTCACACTTATCCCTGCGGAGTTATCAGAGTTATCAGTGCTCAAATCGTTTTTGTTTACATCGCGAGTGATCCATCTGTATTCATATAATCTGTGCCACAACGATGGATCGTTGGCATCGCGGAGCTTATAACAACGCTCCATGTCGTCTTGCCCACCGTACGTACGCACGTTTTTTTTTTCCGTACACACGACCGTTGCTTTAGTTCGAATACCGTTAATATGGCGTCGTTATTGGTTTACTACCAGACTGCAGTATTTTCGTACGCTTACCAATCCCCTTTTTGATATTGTCTCGTGCCCGACATCGACTTGTCGTCGTATACCTCTACCAAACCTCGTATGTACACGTCCGATCGCGGACCGACCAGTCTTAAACGGCTTGAATTATCTTTGAAGATACAAATATTATCGATTGCGTTCCAACGAGGACTTCACGAAAACCTAATCTACGTCGATGCAACAATACCTATATATGATCTCATATCACTAATTACCGTAATTATTAAATTTATTATAATAAAATAATATCAATAAATATAATACTTTAAAACTATTTATTTCACCAATAAAAAATATTATTATTTAAATCAACATATTTAAAATTGGAAAATAACATTACTGTCCAACTAAATATAGTTGAAAACAAAGTAAGATAATATAATATACTTAGGTACTATACAATATTATGTACTTATATACAAATACAATTTTCGAAGGAAAAATAATGAAATAATTTTTAGAAATGTCATTGAACATTAATAATGTATTTGGAAAACTGTATTCAGAATACTTATAATAACTATTCAAAGTACTTTCAAAGAAAAGTATTTAAATTATTAAATTTAATTATAAAATATTCGGAATACTACCCTAGATTCTCAGTTAACCAGTTAGATCGATAAATATATCATTTTGTAATCTATGACAAAATATATTTAAAAAAATAACAAATAGACAATTGTTTAATTAACTACCTATTGAAACGAATAGCTTATGATGCTCATGAGTAGTAAAATTTTGAAATTAATATTTTTTTGAATACTGAATATTGGTCGCTAATAGTTTACTATTATATTATGTAATGCATTGATAGTATACTTTACACTAATAGTAAAGCACTCATAAAACTAATTTCAGAGGAGGACAGACATAAACAAATTATAGTATTGTAATTCTTCAGGGAGACTCTGACCTAACGGATCATAAAGGCCTGACTGTACCCATGGATAGGAAATTTAAACCAAAACAGCAAGGAGCTAGGTCTACTTACTTCCCCTAGATTTATAAAAAATTCATAATTAATTTATGACTATCCAAAAAAGTGACATTTAATTTAACTGTTATTGAATTCACAACAAATACTTAAAAAATATCCTTTCTTCTTCGTGCATGTATGGCCCACCAGAATACCGGAAGAATCCCGGCAAGAAGAAGGCCCTGACAAGAAGGCATGTTCTAGGGGCGCAGTAATACCGAAGGTGAAATTTCAATGATTTTTACACGAATAACCATTTTTAAACTTTGTTTATTTGCCGTTTAAAAAACCATTTTTTTTTTGGGGGGGGAGGGTAAGTTATGGAATGACCTATTTGTCCTCGATTATTTCACGATAGAGTAACCGGGCCCAGTACGCATTTGCTCGTTTTGGTGTACTATATTTTCGTATACTATATCGGTGTGTGTCAGACGGAGACAGTAGCTGCAGCCGATTCGGGTAGAGTGTCATCTTGAGTATTTTGATTTTACCAATGTGCTAGAGCTAACACATTATTACAGACGTGTTACCGTCGCGTGTATGATCGAACATAATACGTACGTTTTTATCTGACATATGCCTCGTACAGTCATACCAGTATATGCTTACATATTATAATACTCGACCGTATTGCGTAACCAAAAGCTCAGAAATCGATTATAATAACATAGTGTGCAGGATTGCTGTGATTGCCTCCGGTCGACGTCATGTGCACATATATACATTACACATTATATAGCCGTATACATGGTATTGATATATTTACGTAAAATGTAAAAAGATCACTTAGGGAAATGTGAGAAAATATTATAATAATAATCCATTAAACGCTTTTTATCCGCTGGACTCGTCTGGTGTCGTCGTCGTCGGATAAGTGGCTTTGTGAGTGTTGGTCATAATATTCGATATATTATATCGAATACTCCGGCGTCAAATCGCACTCCATCGTGTAAACATAATAATATGTTTATTAATATGCTTCTCCGGCAAAACAATGGCGTAGGTGAAGATTTACTTGTTCTTCAAAAAACGTAATATAAAATTATAATTATTTGGTTTGTATTATTTAGGCGATAAGACATAGCTTAAAAATAATGAATGGGTAATTTTATAATGCAAATTTAGTCTAGTTTAAGAAAGGTCTATCGGTTTTTGTTAAAACAACTGAACTACCCCTCTACAGCTCAAAAGAAATTAAAAAAAAACTTGCAATTGTGTTATCGTTCCTCCAGAAAATGCCAAATTTTTATTATTTTTGACTTTCAAAATAACATTATAGTTTATTTTATTTTATCATATTTACAAATTATATTAATTAGGAGTTCTAGAAATTCAAGTAATAATTCGAATACTAGATAATGATGAAAAATTTGGTGTACTAAGATGAACGATAACACAACCCTCACTTACGTTTTTGTAGCACCAGGATCAAACAAAAAATGGTCATAAATAACATTTACGTCGTTATAGAAACAAAAACGATGCATCACTCTCGGTAACCGAAACACAACTGATAACAGCGTCATATGATTGAAAACAAGTAATTTCAACAACGACGAAACTGTTCTCTAGCGGACAATAATTAATAGGTTTTATACTTATGTCGTTGTTCCACCGGATAAAATGGCAATGTTTCATACTGTTGTCGTACTTATGTGAAAAAGTCGAAAAATTGCACTTATGCCGTTGTTCCACCGGAGAAGCGAATTACCATGTCGGTTACGCGCGAGCGCATCGCAGTGCTCGTATATACGGCTGGTGACATAACGTCATAATACATCATATTGTATTATAACAAACGGAAAAAAGTCTCTGGGCGATAGAAAAAAAAAAAATAACGTGTACATAATAAATTAAAAACGCGAAATACGTATAATAGTATATATATTATACGCGGGGCCGTGCGTTGAGCGGCGATGAAAAATCGAATACCGTTAAGTCGCGCTAATGAAGTTTGTTCGTCGCTGCTCCCATCGGACGAGGCCGGGCTATTCAATAGAGCAAACGTACGCACGTAACGCAGTGGATGGCTCGGAAGAAGGACGAAAACGGGAAGGGAAAAAAATCGATTGTCGGTATTTGACATAAGACGAATTACACACGATTCATTTGTCTCGTCGCTGCAATAACACACGCAGGAAAAATTAATCAAGGTCCCTCTTGGCACACACGGCAGTCGGCGGCGTATGTTGTATGTACGCGTGTATAGGTATCGCATTGTATAATATATACCTAAATGCCTGTGTGTCGGACGGTTTTCTTTTCACGGTTTTATAAAAAATGATTAGTCGTGTAGTACTCAACTGTGGGGCCGTGGCGATGAATCACGTAAAAAAAAAAAATATATATATATATATATATATATACGACCGAACTAATACTGTCAGCAGGAGATCCACGCTCAGGTTTGACGTGACGGGTCCGTAATTAGGACACACTTTCGTCGTTATCGTCGTCGTTTAATTACGCGCCATTAGGGGAACGCGCGCGCGCGCGCTCGCGAGCGCGAGTTAGCTCTAAAAGAGAGAGAGAGAGGAGAGAGGAATCGTTAATAAAAAATAAAAGAAGGAAAAAGGAGAAAATGATAGCTAATTTGTACACGTCACTGACAGACATTTATCATAAATATACGCGCGTGTGAATGGGTATATAATATGAAAAATCGGTGGGGTGGGCAACGAAATCAAATGACAGAGAATAACGACCGCTGGTTTTTTGTGTTTTGTACGTATGCCGAACGTGTGTTTTTTTTTCTCTACAGGCCTCGTACGAGAGTGTGTTTTTGTTTTTCCTCACATATTTATCATAAGGCTCTATTAGGCCAAGAGAAGACGTCGAGCGAATTAAGTCATATTGTCCGAGGCGACGACCATACGTTTTTTCCGCGAAGCCCGTGAGCTAGGTACAATAATAGTACAGGATCCGGCAAAAATAACCTCCCGTATTTCAAAAGGCAGTTACAAATAAATAAACAAAGATACAGAAAAATTATTTGATTTTTGAATTACAAACACTATGCCATTTTACCTTATATAAAATAATTACTTAGTTTTAAACATTACGTCTGTTAAATGGTGTCTTTTATTATTGATACATTAACGAAGCCTTTTGCCGGAAGTTGTCCATAACTGTTCATGTTATTTCCGGTGTAATGGCAACCACTTGCCTCCTTAAGCGTTTGCAGGGTTGTGGGCCGATGACTGTAAACTTGTGCCTTTAAATATCTCCAGAGAAAATAATCGCAAGGTGATAAATCAGGTGACCTCGGGGGCCAGGTGATGTCACCTCGCAAAGAGAGAAGACGTCCAGGAAATAACTCTCTCAAAATTACTAGTAAACGCCGTGAAGTGTGAGCTGTAGCACCGTCTTGTTGGAACCAGACTTGCTTGGACGAGTCCTTGAAAAGTGCTTTGATGACAGTTCACACTTCACGTGTTATTTCGTCAACCCGTAGACTATACGTGATATTATATTGCTAGTCAGGTGTTTTTTGGTTGTCGAATACTCAGATAGTATGGGTATCATACACACGATAACAAATTGATATCCGTTGCGATATAATATAAGGATCGGGCCTAAGGTCTGCCAATGTGGCATGTGCCAGGGGCGCAGTTATACCAAAGGCGCAATTTCAAAATTATTTTTAGATTAAATTTAGTAGTCATATAACTCAGTTAACTTTTTTTTTTATTAAATTAACTTAACTCAGTTAACAAAAATCATTAACTTGAAATTGTCGCTGAAAACTAACAAAGTAAGTTTTGTGTAAACCAATTAATTTTATTGGTGAAAAATCAATATTCTATGTTTTGAGTGGAATCAATTTTCCAAAAAACTATAAGATCAACCTGTAATTATTTAAAAACTTTCAACACAATATTATTATTTAAATATTGAGACATCGTTAAAATTTATAAGTAGTACGTCTATACCACTGTGAATATATTTTTCGTCTAGTTATATAGAAATATTTAAACTATAGTAAATAATTTCATGCATTTAATAGAGCTCCATTTTTTGAATAAATTTATAATTATAATATCAATATAATAATATTATATAGGTATATAATAAAATAATTGTTGTCAATATTTTTAAAACCTACAATAAATTATTTGATGCACTGCGGTATATTGTATTCCCGCTATTTTTTTTTTTTTAACAAAAAATAGCCGGACAAAGTCAATCAGTAATCTCGTAGTTGATACATTATACTACATTATATGCATAGATTTGATAAAAAAATTACCTCTTAAAAGTACAATCTCGATGAAATTTGCCACTGTCAAATGGGTATAATATTGAGATTGGTTTAAGTCTTTAGGTTGAAAAGTTATTTCCAAAAAAAAAATTATCTAAAATAAAATCGAAAGCAATGAAGATGCAATTAAATTTGGTCTTTTACTTTTAATGAGTTATAACATCAATAATGTAACTGAGAATATGTGATAATGGAGGAGTTAGATTTAGATGTTATAGGAACAATAATAATTTACTGATATTTACCTATTCAACATGATTAAAATTGAGAAATTACTGCTGATGAAACATGTTAAATTGTGAGATGAATATTAAAAGTTACTCTTTTAAAAGACACGAATATTTTCATAATGTAATTGATGATAATGCGATTGAAAATCGAATCGAGATAAGTATTATTATATGATGGATACACAGGTTTTAATTTTTAAATTTAATAAAAAAAACCATCATATATTATAGTATATATTATGCACTCGTATATATGTATCATAGTTTATAATAGATATACCTGTACACGAGGATTAAAATTTAACTAATCGAAAACAAATGCATACTAACGAATTGAAAATAACAACATTTTTATACGGTTTTTTCATTCATGGGAAATAGTCTAAATCTGAATCTTAGACCGATATAATATATAATTGAAATGAGATTAAAATGAGATAGGAAAAACTTCTGGGGAACTATTTTGTACTCATACGGACGATTTTCGTATGGGGAAAACACATAAACTTCCGTATACTCGCCATATAAAGTATACACAACTATACGAAAGATATTGTATGTTTACCCATACGGAAATCGTTCGTATGACTACAAAAAAAAACCCCTGTTGCTGTAGTTTAATTAAGTTCAATTTTCGCAAATAATAATTACTTTTGATACCCTCATGCCGTCATTTTTGATAATAACAAATGGTATAATATTACAATAACAATATTGTAATTATGATAATAAATAGATCCTCGATTTTCGACATACAATCAAATATATAAATCACAATCAGTATGAATATTGTGCAGTCCGTTGACGGAAATGAATGTTTTGTACAAGTAGGAGTATACAAACGTGTCCCCCGAGATATTTGGTTCGTCTGTCCGACAGGGTCATTGCCGAAATCGACCAAATGTCACGTGATAACACCACAGGCTTAATGCACGATAATCGTGTCTATACGGCGGCTGTGCCTATGAAATCGACCGACCGATCATATTGTGTATCTAAATAATCGCGAAAATATTAATTGTGGACTATTATTATTTTGTATAATAAACGATATTTTTTATTGGTTTGTAACAATGGTGTAATCATATAGTACTATATATATAGGAGATAAGAGTGCATAGGGACGTGCAAGTGGATTTTAAGCACATCAAGATTCACTATAATCACAAGTTTTCTCATTACATAGATAATAATAACAAATTTCAAAATAGTATATTGACCAATAATAAAAATAAAATTCTACTATTTGTTACAAAATTAATAACACAATATACAACTAATTGCAATCCTATTTACAATAACACAGAATAAAAATCAATATTTTGTTATAAAAATAGAACTTCTAAATAAACACACTTTTCGGCTGGAGCTAGCTAAACAAATTTTCAAATGCCTATATATTCCACGGCATATAATTAATAAATTTTAATCTAAATGTTGATGATTTGAAGAATCGTTTCGTATGAGTATTAACAGGAACCAGAACCGAAATATTGTTTTTTTAAAGAACCGAACCGGAACCAGTACTTATAAAATCGGCCCCGTGTCATTGTTTGGGAAATAAAAGAATGTAAAACCGTTAATTTATTTATGTGAATTATAAATCTAACTAAATATTAATCTATTTATAAATAAGTTATAGACCACTCGCTTGTGTGCGGGAAATCGACGAAATTGGCAAAAAAGAATATGTTAGCCGTCAAGAAATAAGCAAATGATCGAATTCAAAGAAGACTATGGTGGTATAGATACGATATTTTTTCTGAGATAGATTTTTTTAAAAACATAAATGTTAATTTGTTACAAAAAAAAAAAAAAAATTTATAAAATGATACTTAAAAAATAATAATAATATTCTAGACGAGTACTTACTTTATGTTTACAATTCTATATCTAATCACCTTTTTTTTTAAGAAGAAGATTCATGGGACTATTATGGAAGAGAAATGCAAATCCATAAAATTTTCCTTGGCGTGGAACTAGAAAAATTCGAAAATGATGATGGTGGGTGCATATAATAAGGTAATGCTTAACTTGATTTGTGAATAATAAAATTTTTTCTTAAATAGGTTTTATGAAATTAACTGTTAAAAGTCAAAACATTAAGTTTTTACTTGTTTTTCGAGAAATTTGGTTTGGTTCTCCTATAGATTTTCTCGTAGACATCCATGCTATCCTCCTCGTATAACCACTTTATACTACTGAAAAATATCCATCGTAGTATTTTAGTGACGTGTTTAGGATTTCGTTGCTCTGGGTATATACCTATATATACACGTGCTTTTTTGCCGTCTTCATGCAAGACATAATATAACTATAATATTACGAATTAAAAAGCAACATAAAATATGTTCGTTCACTCAAATCTTGCCGAAACTCCCAGCTGAAATCGCTGAAAAAAATAGCTTATGCAAAAAATTATATAACGCATTTTTTAATTTGATGCCTTCCAATATAAACGTGCTGTCTGAGGAAATTGCATACATCCACCCTTTTCCCTCTTAATACGCCACTGCCAACAATAGTATTATAGATTAATTAACTACTATAATATTCTATAATGCGTCTTCTATATACGTAATATATAATAATTACACATTAACACACAGTCAATAGTCAATACAATACAATGCGAAATCAATTTTATTCATTCTGCTACCGGTAGCGGAAAATCTACCTATTTACAATAAATTAATTTTGTTCGGAAATCCGTTCGGATGACGTATACGAATATATGGGTGCCCGGTACCCGTGCGTTTTCCCCAACGATCATTCCACGAAAACCAAAATCCCGAAACCAATTTTTTATTTCACGATAAAGAAATAAGTTTTTTGATAGGAATAAAATATAAACGTATAAACGTACTTACATTTAAATGTATACAAAATGCATAGATTTTCAAAACCGAATAAGAGCAATAACTTTGGATTACACCGCGAAACAAATAATATGATATAATTAAGATATAAAAGATAATTAATGCATTGTTTTATAATATTTAACACATGGATATATATATATATATTATATTATATTATTTAGGGTCATAATAAGCTCAGACATTCTGCCTTTTATATTGAAAACTAAGTTCGGTAATTTATAACAGGTAATAAATAATAGATCCATAGACCATATTAATTGACCGCAAAACATTTTCAACATATTTAATAAATCATCAACTAATTAAAAGGACTAAAAACAGCAACCTATATTAAAATAAATAAATTTCTTTGATGGAACATTTAAATTTTAAATTTTAAAAACTTGAAAGGAAAAATAATTGTTGTAATACAAAGTTATTTAAAAAATACAAAAATTGTGAAAATTAAATATTAATTAAATCACAAGTGGGTTTCAAGTATATATAATTATCATTTGACAAAATTACTGTTTAAAATTAATAAATTAATTTATTACATATTATATTAATTTTTGTCACTAAATGGTTCTTAAATTAATAATTACAATTAGATAAATAAAATATCAGATCCAGTTTATACCTGAAACAAATACATCGGCATAGTCGAACTTTTTATACATGTTATTTTTGGGTCATTATTATGTTTTACCATTATAATTTTTTGTATAATTATATTTTAGATTCTGAGCGTATCGAGCAAGCTAGTGGTTTTTATGATGTTTTCTTTTTCAAAATTTTAATTGAATATTTAATTTTGGTTATTTATAGACATTTTGGGTTTTGAGGTTTCTAAGTCCTAAAAGGGGTTATTTGAGTTTGAAGACCTGAATATTTTATAAAATGTTAAATATACGTTATTCTAACTAAATTCCAAATATATCTCAAAAATCCGTAAACAAGATTTTTTCTAATAGTCATTTAAATTTACCCAACAAAATTATCAGTTTTGAGGTATTTAAGGCCAAAATATGATAAAAGATAAAAGATTTTAAGACCTGAAAATATTTAATATAACGTTAGTCGTGTATTACTTTAACTAAATTGAAAATATCGACTGGAACAAAGTATATTTTTAGATTCTGAGCGTAGTGAGGGAGCTAGTGGTTTTACAATATTATGTTTATTTATTTTCTAAGTGCATTTATGCATACCTCATTGTAACTTTGCACCTATGAAATTGCTGCTTTTGTTATTAAAACACTTTGTTTTAAAAAAAAGGCGGGAATAAAATGTATACTTACTGTAGTTTTGTGATTACTACATGTACAATTGTCAGATATTACATTGATTATAATATACATATAGCATATTGTTTATACTCATTCAGAATATATTTTCAAATGTAATAACTTATTGTTATAGACTATCACATACTTACATAAAGTGTGCTAAGTATAAAGTTGGCTAATTTCCTGTACTTATAAGAATGATAGGTAGAACAGTACCCACATGCCGCACAGTACCTAAAATTCGATCTAATATCCAATATACACTTATCATTTTTAGGTCACTTGTCCAACCATGGTCATAATTAGAGTGATAATATATATAAATGGTAGTAATTATGAGCGATAAACAAATTTTGAAGTACTTAATTTATGTCCAAAAAGGTTTGAGTTTTAAAATCGTCCATCTCAAGTCTACGGATAACATATAAATGTGTTTTATCAAAAACTACATGATTAGGTATTAACTACTGAGTACCTACTAAGTACACTTTGTAACATAGTCACATTGTTATGTTGACTAGGAAATGTTTTAGCTATACCAGTTAACAACCAAATATTTAAATTACCTAGGTACCTATGTTATAAGACACTTAATTTATATACATTTTCTGATAATGCACTAATATATTTGAAGGTATTCAATTATTTATTATTACATTTTTAATAGGTAGTTGTATGGATTTATTTTCTTTTTCCTATATATATATATATATATTAGATATACAATATACATTATATATGAAATCATAAGCTTCTTATGTATCTGCTACTAATTTACCAAAAATGAATTTGTTTGTTGTACTTTTTTTTCATCCATGATATTAATTTACTTTAAGACCTAATATATGGTACTTATCTACGTATAACTATAACATAATTATTTATCTTTTTATAAGTTTAGTATATTAAACGTTGACTAAATTCCCCCCTACTGACAGCCAACGAATGAAGTGCACTCTTTTTATTGATTTTTAATCGGGCTCTTCGATTGGATTTTATCTTGTCTAATCGGTTGTACATTATTTGATTTTTGTGTAGTATTTGTGAGTTGATATTTATAATACGCATATTATTTTATTCGAGTTAACTTTTTGATACTATATCATTGATAAGTTGTTATTAAAGTATACATTTTACGATCGTTAGAAAATTATAATTAATCGTTAACAATAATACTTACATTATAATTTATAAGCTCAGAATTAGTACTAAAATATGGCAAATTTTTTTGTTTGAAATTTTCGTTGTTTATTGACCACGATCAATGAGTGAACATATACGTAGGTACCACACCGTAATTTAGTACCTATACTTATACCTACTTATATATCGATCATATTATGTATATCCTTATATATGGCATCGGGGCAATCCGTTGCTCGTAAATTTTTACTCTGGCCCTTCAAATATTTTTCATTTTCATTCATTCATTTGCGGCTATTATTATGTGTGTAGAGATTCAAATCAATTAGGCATGAAATAAAACAATAAGGGAAAAAAATAATATCATATAACGGTTACTGCTTATTACCAGCGCCAGTAATGTTCATTGACACAGATAAAGGTCGCGTACGATATTAGAATATAGTTATTTATCTGCCCTGAGAAAAAAAACAATTTGAAGACATCAGTTTTTCAGATAGGATCTGTGATAAACGAACCGACGACTTAAATTTATTTTATAAATTGAGAAAAAAAGTTTCTAAATTTGATTTTTTTTTCCTGTTGCGACTGATGAAAGCACTCATATTTGTGATAGTGCTCAGATCTTAATATTTATTCGAGGAATTGATTAAGATTTTAATATTTTTGAAGAACTGGTTGAACTGTGTAATTTGAAAGAAACTATACTATTTCTACCGGGGAAGAGTTATTTATTTAAATGGATAAAACATTTAAAAAGTTAAATTTAAATCGAGAAAAACTAACCAGTGATATTACAGATAGTGGTAGAAATATGAGTAATGTTAATAAAGGTTCAATTAGTAAAATTATTGCATTAATGGCAGAAAAAAGACTTGAAGCACCTATGATTTTTCATTGGATCAAACACCAAGAAACAAATAATGTTTGCAAAGTTTTAGTATGGAAAGATGTACCTAATGAATATTGTAGAATCAACGATTAACTATATTATAGGTACGTAAAAATGTTTTGGCACATGGACAATTTCAAATTATTTAGAAGAACTAGATGCTGAATATGGAGATGTTATTTATTTTTCGGAGGTAAGGAGGTTAAGTAAATGTGTTTTATTCAGATATAAAATCATTTAAAATAAAATAAAATTATTACACAAACATGTTAATGAAAAACGATTGGACTATTTTGTGTGTTGTAAAAATATAATCGGTTCATCCGAATCTTCATGTTGGGAAACTGTTAAAAATTATTTTTTTAAATATAATTGAAAAACTACAAAATTAATTTTCAATAGAATTTTCGGACTTCTATATACATGAAATCAAAATGTACTAAAACCTGTTTTCTGTTGACAATAAAGATGTTGGATCTAACTTACAAATGGAAGTTATCAAACTGCAGAACAACGAAAATTAGAACTACTTTTAAAGACAATAATAATTTACAAATATTTTATTCAAATCTTTCTCACATAAATTTCAAACATAAAAAGTTTTTCTAAAAAAATGGTTACTATTTTCGGTAGCACTTATATTTGTAAGCAGACATTTTCTATTGTTAAATATACTTATAAATACATTTTTTTTTATAATAATAATTGTTTTTATTATATTTATAAAATTATTAGTATTATTTGTTAAAATTGTATTTTCAATAATATTCATTTTAATGGGGCCCCTGATGAAATGTTCCAAAAAAATATGGCCCGCGTGGATAAAAAGTTTACATTGTGTGTAAAACTATATTATATTTTCAAAAATAGTCCTCTTTACGGCTATAATATATTAACGAATGTTAAATATGGTACCTAAATATCTTTATATTTATGTACCTAAGTATAAATGATTATCATTATTATCATATTTTTATTTTTAATTCAAGAATATGTATATTGGATATATATATATATAAATAATTTATTTCTAAAATTTATCAAGCTTCTCCTATGAATACAAACAATATATTATACGTCATAGGAATCTATATAAGGCAAAATAATAATAGGTTTTCTTTTTTTTTCTATTTTTTTTTTTTTTTTTTTTTTTTTATTAAAGCTTTCGTAAACATGTACATTATAGCTTAACACTTAACAAGTTTAATGGTAAATAACTAAAAATTACACCAATAAAAGTAAAACAAAGAAAGAATAAAGAAATAGGTAAATAGAAAATATAATAACAATTTTCAATAAACTAGAATAATTTAAATACAGAACCAAGAATTATAAAAGAAAGAGATAATATATACAATAAAAGTTGGAGAAAAGGAAAATTTTCTATTTTATTATTCTAAAACGTAAATCACCATTCATTATTATCCTGTAGGATTATAATAATCACTTTCGTAGTTTTGGTATAATCACTTCTATCGATACGTATTAAATCGGGTCAATCCTTCTGTGGAGCTCTAATTAGAACCGCCAAAGTATCTGGGCCCTAGGGAAATCTAAATAGAAGGTTTAGTTGTTGGGGTTCCGGACAACTGATTTAATCAAATCTGCATAATCTAGTGTCAATATATAGGCAGGATTATCGAAAGACGAGTTCGAAGTTATGATATTTCAGGATAATAGGATGAATATATATGTATTATATAATACTTGTATAAAAATACAACAAATCACAATATATTTGAAAAGTTAATCTAACACAAATAGATATTTTTCATTTTTTAGTAAAGGAAATTAATATTTAAAGTTTTTAAAAACTGTGACCTGACACCTATATAATAAACAAATCTATTGATTATAAAACTTCAGTATGTATTATACCATTATTATCAATCCTTTATATATATTCGAATTATGTAATGTTTTACTTGAACTATTGATTTAATATAATGTCAATATTATACAAGTATTATGACATTTTTAGGCACAAAATATCTATAAATAGTGTTTAAATCTATTTTCCGAATACGTTTTACATACAACATTATTTTAGAAACAGAAGTGTAGTTTGTACGTAATAAATTAAAATACAGAATACATTTAATATAATACTTACCAGCTGCCATCATATTGAAAAGGATATATTTAGCAATGTTTCATTTGTGACTCACCCTACATAAAATTTTATGTTTTAACATCATATTAATATCATAAAAAAATTCAAGACTGTATTTGCACGCTAATTAATATTATATATAATATAAAACATGATATTTACTTTTAAATATTTATTTAAACCAAATAATATTTTATGTTTTATGACTAATTCTAAAATGTGTATTACTTATTCACAACGAATTTGATATTTCATCAACGTTAAGCTTTGTGTCATTATACCTATGAATCGATATATCTGCAGAAGTGCCAAAACATTTAGCCTTTACTATAAAAACAAAAAAATAGTAAAAACAAACTTTTAAATATATAAAAATCATCAAGTTATGTAATTGTGCACGTTGAGTAAAATTCCAGTAAATTATTAAAATAATATAATATAACTCTAAGGTTACGCCCTTAAAGGCATTATTGTTACCCAGATTGGAATTATGTGCGACCTTGCTACTCGCGAAAGTGGCAAACAAAATTATAACGAAAATTAATTTACCCATAAGATGAGTGTATTATTGATCAGATTCTCAGGTTACTTTATGTTTGATTACGTCTCCTTCATTTAAGTGGAAGACCTTTGTGGCCCATCGTGTTGGCCAAAAATAAGACCTAATTTCTACCTCGAATTGGTGTCACATAAGCGGGGCGGAAAATTCCGATGATATAATATCACTCGGATGCTGTTCCTCCGAGTTATCAAGCAAGGACATATGGTGGCATGATCCTAGTTGGTTATTACAAGACGAAAGCAAATGTTCTATATACCTAATTGAAGATAATATAGAAAATTTACCAGAAGAAAAATCTAAGAGTGTTAGTGCTATGTGTACTACCCAGGATGAGTTAAATATAATTACAAGGTCTATAGGTAAATTATTAAGAATCATAGCTTATTGTTATTTAAAAAAAATTCTTTGGAAAGTGATCAGAATGTAACAGGTATTCTATATCCCAACGAAATAAAATCTGCGAGGATATCGCAGATATATCGAGTTGGTTCAAGAAAAGATGTTTTCCAGAGAAATACAACAATTGCGTAAAAATGAAGATATTTCTTCTAAAAGTAAGCTCTGGCGACTTCGACCTTTTTTAGATGAAAATGGTATTATTCGTGTAAGCGGAAGACTAAAAAACGCTTCCTCGATTTCGGTTTTTCAAGGAAACCCGATAATTTTATCATTTCACAATGCTTTTACAAATTTATTACAACGAAATGAACACGAATTTTTGATGCACGGTTGTCCCCAAGCTATACTTTTTTCAATTAGAATGAATTATTGGCCAATTAACGAGCAAAATGTGGCTAGTAACGTCGTAAACAGTTACGTGATTTGTTTTAGACAAAAATCTGTAGTTCAACCAATAATGGGAAATTTACCCGCGTGGATTCAGGGCGAACATTCCTAAATTCCTAAATTGTCGCATAGACTTCGTCGGTCCTTTGATGGTGAAAACTGGCACTCGTAAAAATGTACCCGTAATGAAGTCCTATGCATATGTTTTTATTTGTCTAGCCCCATGTGTGGTACACTTGGAACTCGTAAACGATTTAAGTACAACCGCTTTTATACGAGCGTTAAATAAGTAAAAAGAAAAAAGCCTAACTATATATTCGGGCAACGCAACTAACTTCGTAGGTGCTAATCATGACTTACAAGAATGGTTCAAATTATTTGTATCTGTAGAACTCCAACCAAAACTGGAAAAACTCTGTCCGATGTTGGGTGTCGAATGGAAATGTATACCAGCCCTTCATTTCGGCGACTTATGGAAAGCCGGGGTAAAATCTATGAAATCTCTGTTGCGCAAAGCATTAGTAAATGCATATTTCTTTTATGAAGAATTTCTCATAATAATTAACCGACCAGAACCGTGCATAAATAGCCGTCCTATTAATTTTATATTAACTGATCTTAACGACATGAACCATCTCATTTCGGGAAATTTTCTTGTCCGTTACCCGAACTCGATGAAACCAATATACCTACTAATCGTTAAATGCATTGGCAACGAGTCTCAAAATATTCGCGTAATCTTTGGAAACGCTTCAGTCGAGAGTACTTTTCACAGCTACAAAAGAGATCAAGGTAGGCAGGCAATAAGGGATCCAGGTTACAGATGGGCTCTGTAGTTTTAATGAAGGATGACAACATCCCTCCTTTGAAGTGGCGTCTAGAACGGATAATCAACCTCTTGGTTGACGGTATCTTGCGAGTAGCGGACGTCAAGATAGTGGGTGGAACTTTTCGGAGAGTTGTTCTTTAACTATTGAAGGGAACAATACTGGGAAATTACGTATTTAAATGTTTGTACATTGTAAAAAAAAAAAATATATATATATAATATATAGTGTTAAGTTTGATAACAAACGATTTGAAATGTATTATAAATATTTATTATTATTATTTATTTATTTATTTTTTTATATATATTTATTATGATTGTGTGTTTCTAAAATGGATGGAATTGGCAAAATGTCAATCTTTGTAATTATTACTCAAATACTGATTTATAATATTGTATTTATGTATGATTAGTTTATTGAAAACAATGTTTCAAGGCAAGCTGGATGTTCGGTGTCGAAGAGTTAATAAATTAAATATTGTATTGTTAGGTTTGTACTGGCAGCGTTAATGATGTACGCGTTCACCGCTCACGTGCTGTAATATTTCTTCATTCTCGTCCTCAGTCGATCAAAAATATAAACGCGCACGAACGTCCGTCCCTAATATTATATTTTCGAAAATAAATTTTACAGTCCACAAAAAAGAAAACGTGCGAATTGGTTATTATTAATGGTAAAATCCTAATGTTGAAAAATTTAGAGTTATCGAACAAGGTATACATAAGAGTGATTGGATACCTCCAGATATTTAAACTTATATATAATATTTATAAATGAATACTCGTTTGTGTTTTATTATTATTTTAATATTTTGTTTTTAAAAACTATTACATAATAATATAGTATATACGTTTCTTATAATATGGTAGTGACATCGTAACGTTTACTGTCGATCGCATCGAATTTACACGAAATGTGGTTTTTTACTTTAAAACTACCGTATAATTAATATAGATACTAAGTTGGCCAGATTTTGGTCACATCAAATGGCATTACATCTCCGAAACCGGACCGGACTCTCCATCAATCATAATATTATTATCACATCATATTAGCTGGACTTTTGAGCTGGACACCACACTCGTATACGAGTGTGTTAGTAATAACATATAATGTCTTCTTCTTCTTCTCCTTCGCCTTCTCTCCCAACTATTTGGGGTCGGCCTAATAACATATAATGTAATATACTAAAAAAGTGACGATAAGTTGTATATATATAAAGAGTTGTTTACAAGTTTCATATGTATAGTTAAATAAATAATTAGACGAAATTTGGCTCTAATATATTATTATAATGCACGTAGTGAAATTATATGTAAATATAAAAAAAAAGAATTATGAAATAAAAATATACATATAAACCCGAGACAAGCGGCCGTGGTGATATTTTTATAAGTCGTAAAATATACTATAATATTATATAGTATATCTGCTGTTGTTGCATGGTAAGCCTTGTTAATTAGTCCCACGTCCAATTAGACACAAGTGCCTTGGACGTCAAATCATACAGCCCGTCGCGTCTGTCATGGAGTCCATTAACGTCTCAGCCCATTATGCAAACCCAAAATAAGTGGTTACACGAATTAATATAATAATATAATTTTCGTACTGGTGCACCATTCGTGTTTCTCTTTTAAAGATAAATTTCGAGTGACAAGTTTGAAAAAAAAGAGTGGAGACAGTCGTATGAAATCATTACCTACCTATACTTGTTAAACTATGGTTTTTACGTTCTGTTAAATAAAAATTGTCAAAAATTTAAATTTTGTTTTAACATTGAATAAATTCGTGGGTAATTGATATTTTAGAAAAATGTCATACTACTACATTAATGCAAACAGTAGATACTTTAATACTCATTGAATTTGTCAAAAATATTAATTTGACACGATTCGAATTATATTTTTGGACAATAATAAAGAAACATATAATTATATTTTAATATAGGTATCGTTATACTATAAAAATACATATTATTATAGCATCATGACTGCAGAGGACTAAAATTGAACTTGGTTTCAGTAGTCACTTTACACATATTTATACATGTAATAATTACCATTACTCATATAGAATCTATATATCAAATTGCCATACGTACTTTAAACGTCTTTCAAATTATAGGCAATTAAAATATCGTCTGTATTATATATTATTCATATATAACTAGATCCCTATTATATTCGACAAGAATTTGGATTTACTGCAGGTCTTGTAATTTTCTATTTGTTTGAACCCCGACGGATACTCTGAAATCCGAATTTATCTGAAGTATAAGTTACGTTTCTATCATTACTCAAACTCTTACTTAAGTACCTACTGTTGTACCCATAATATACTTCCCACATAGGTTAGAGTAACCATACGTTCTGTTTTTGAGAATTACGTTCTGTTGTCGTGGAAAACTTTTTATTATTATTACCCCGCTTTTGGAATTGGTGTACTGTTTTTTGCTTGACTACAATTTTTTAAAATTATTTCACAATTTTTGGAGGAAGAAGAATTTTGAATGACCATTTTTTTGCTTATTTGCCATTTTTAAACCAATTTATGAAAATGTTGGTAGAAAATTATTATGATTGACATTTTTGTTTGTTACCGTGTAATTTTCAAAATATGGTCACCCTAGTAATACTGATATGGAATCGAATCGAACAAGACATTAATATTCAAATATTTTTATGAACCTAGTCATTTATTTGCCTTTTACTGTCAAGTAGATTAAATAACAATCAAGAATATAAAATATAATATTCCAAATATTTTTAGGTACCTATTTATATTTATTATCTCTACTTATATAATATAATAATACTATATATAGTATATACTCAATAACTATTATTTATGTATGATAAAGAGTGAACTTGTTTAATAGTTTATACATATAATGATTGAATGAATATTCAATCAAAACAAAAAATTTATTGAATATGAATCAATTGAAAAGATGAAAATAACATTTCGTAATATATGATTCATATTTTGTTACATATATACTGTATATACTGTTGTTATATCTACGAGTATAATATTTATACTAACACATAGGTATACAATATAATATATTGTATATATTATATAATATGGTAACCAGAAAAATAACCCCAGAAAAAATATCCCCAGACATTATTTACTAAGATTCCTACTACACAACTTTAGAAAACTTCCACAGAACTGTATTTCCTATACCATCTACTAATCTACTATATTATCATCTAAATATTAATAAACAAATTACCAATTAGTCATTTATATAATTATTAAGTTGAAATATAATCAGAAAATAATAAAATGATTTTATTTTATTTTATTTATTAGTTTTTAATTAAATAACAAATATGGCATATACGATAAAATTGTACTTATATATATATATATATATATATATATATATATAATACAATTAATTAAATATTATTAAAATAATTAAAAGCACATTGTTGTAAAACCAATAGATTCTAAAAAAAGTAAAACTAGTAAATTATTAAGCCGCGTTTACACGGTTCACTCTTGATGATAATTTTAGATGAATCATCTACAGTGAAACATTAAAAATTAAAAAATTGGTTACGTGGTTCACTATCTTTTATTGTGTAATGAGTTATTATCATTAATTTCATATCATTATTTATTATTGTGTTATTAGTTTTTTTTATTTTAGCACTATTACATCATATTATTATAGTTAATATAGAGTACTTATTCAACTATAATGGAGTCTAATGCAGTTGTAAGTGCAGGAATTGTACTTATAACATGCATAAGGAAATTCAGACACTTTATTAAAAAGAGATAATATTAATATTAATGAGAGAGTGTATACCTGTTAAAATTAAATTACAAATAACTTTAAGATACCTTGTCGCAGGTGATTCTTATTCAACTCTTGAAGTTTTGTACCGTATTCCAAAATCAACCATTTGTAAATTTTTAGCTGGAGTACTGACAGCTATCTATGCGATTTTAGAGGATCAAATATAGGTAATTGAACATGATGAACATGATGTGTTGTTTCGTGGAACACAAACAGATCTTAAAAATATGTCAGCTTGCTTAAACCAAAAGATTTTAAGAATGTAAACGTCATCACTACCAATTCCACCTTTTAAAGATTTTTCAACTTTTGACAATTATGAAACATACGGTGTGCGGATTGTTTTAAATTTTAGCTTTTAGGTTGTAAATCATAACTCCATCAAAATTTAGCTCTACTACTATTTGTCCCCACGCTCTATCTCTTGATACCTAATGTTTATACAAACCATAGGCATGAAATTATTTTCATTGAAAAATAAAAACATATTATACATATTTTAGTTTTATACTCGGGTACGTTTGTGTTCCACAGACATTGCCGATCTTCCATTAAACTTAGTGTTAATGGAGTATGGTCATCTTTCCATTTAAAACCCATTTTATTTATAAATTATATAAATGGCTACCTGTATTTAAAACAATTTAAATGGTTAAAATAAGTAATTAATAATTATTATGTACTGGAAATTGTGGGATAAACATTTACCTCAATTTTCTTATCAGAGCAAGATATCAACAATAAAAACATGTGTTTGAAAATTCACTGACATTGAAGGCATAAGTAGTGTATTTTCACAAATTACTTTTGATGATTCATCGTGAGTGATGCACTCAGAGTGAAGGAAAGTTGGACATGACACAACTTCGTTCATCGTTCAATGAGGATGATCACTTTTGATGATTTAATGTTTACATTGTTCAATATTCATTCACTTTGGATGATTCATCCAAAATGATCATCAAGAGTGAACTGTGTAAACGTGACTTTACATACACATAAAAGTAAATTAGATATATGAGTGGCGGCTCGTAGGCTTGGCAAGTGGAAAGGTGATTATAAATTATTCATTTTTGAAAAGCATACAATACAATAAAAATATTATGTAAATACTAATTTAATAAATTTTAATTTTAATTTTCTAATTTAAATACTAATTTATTAAACCGAAATTAATAACATGTAGAAAAACAAATATATAAATACGTCTTACAAAAAACGAAAATTAAAAATAATAAATCTTATATGTTTTATACTCAAAATTTAAGTGCCGCCTATCTTTCGTTTCACTTCCAAGTTATTTTATTTCAATTTTCTGTTAATATGATACTGAATTTTTATCTACTATAATATAATAATATAATATACACCAACAATAAAGGAATAAATTAAATAAATAATTATAGAAATGCGCACGAGTCAAGAACACGTCAAATACACGTTTCTTATTTCGTATTGTTCCGCAGTCCAAAGCAATGCAAATATTTATAACAATTATTGTAGATTTTACTAATTTAAATGTTGGTAAAACTTATTTTATAGAACAATTAGTGATATGTTACAAAATTATGAACCAGAAACAATGAAACCAATAGCTATAAGAACAAAAATTATTCTAAGTGAGAATAGTCCTGTATATCAACGTCTTAAAAGATTGGCATCGAAAGAGAAAGTGACTGTTGATAAATAAGTAGATAAATGCTTGGTCGAGGGAATAATTCGGCCTAGATGCTCGGACTACTCTAGCCCGAAAAATCATTAAAGATAGAAATCTGTTACTATTTATTGAGGAACAGATCGATCATCTCAGAGGTGCAGCAATATTTTCAACACTAGATTTACAGAATATATTTTTCCACGTACCTATGCATGAAAATAGCATTAAATATACTGTATTTGTGACGCCTAGTAGTCAATATGAATTTCTTCATACACCTTTTGACTTATGTATATTGCCATATATGTTTCAAAGTTATGTGAATTATATTTATTTATTTTAGTTTCTATATATATAATCTAATAGTTAAGCCATATACAGTTGAAGAAGTTATTCATTGTTAAAAGTGGTAGTAGATACTACTACTACACATGGATTAAGAATTAAGTGGTCAAAATGTCATTTTTTACAAGAGCAGATAGAATATTTGGGATGTCTCATCTACTTCAACCCAGTAAAGTCGTCAGAGATAAAGACTGCTGCAGTCATGAAGTTTCCTCGTCCACAGAATGTGAAAGGAATTCAAAGTTTATAAAGTTTAACTAGATATTTTCGAATGTTTATTGGTAAGTATGCCATAATTGCACATTTATTAAGTGACCTATTAAAATAAGACACTCCGTTTGTTTTTTGTTTTGAGCAAGAGAATTGCGTTTAGAACAATGAAAGAAGAGTTGACTGGTTCTCCAGTATTAAATGTTTACAATCTTGAAGCAAAAACTGAAGTATTTACTGATGCAAGCCAACAAGGATTTGGTGCAATCATTTAAAAAAAATATAGTGGTAATTGCAGCCTACATTTAATATGCTATGTGAATAAGAAGACTACTATTGTACAAAAAAATTATCATAGTTATTAATTATAGAAGCTTTGAAAAAATTTCGTTCATATCTTGTGCAATGTTTACAAAGACTATGGAGAAAAAGAAATTGGCTATCTGAGTTGTACGATGGGCTCTACTATTTAGCGAATTTGACTATACTATTGAACACCGTGCAGGTTTTAAGATGTTTCATGTGGATTGTTAAACCGGTATCCAATTTGTATGATAATTGTTAATAGTGAATTTCTGATTAGAGTCCAATAAGCGCAACAAGCTGATCCAGAAATAAATACCTCAATTACTTTAGTAAAAACTACTAAACATGAACGATATGTTATAAAACATGGTATACTATATGAAAAACTTGATGATCAAGATTTATTAATGATACCAAAGAGCATGTAGACAGTTCATTCGGAATGCGCATGAAATTGGACATTTTAGTATCAAGAGGATCGAAAAGTTCATAAGTGGAGAATATTCTATTAAAAGTTTACATAAAAAGATGCAAAGAGTGATTAGTAAATGTATCCTTTGTATTATGATAAGTCGTAAACAAGGAAAGCAAGAAGGGTTTATTGAACAGTATAAATAAAGGTGATATTATACTTACAATATTGCGCGCAGATTTCTTAGAACCATTGAGTTGAACAGCTAAAGGTTGTAAACACATATTTGCCATTATGGATGTATTTAGCAAATTTTGTTGGTTGTTTTCAATGAAAAGCACCACTGCATTAGAAATCATTGATAGGATGAATGTACATAGAGCAAAATTTGGAAATCCTGAGCACATTATAGCCGATTGTGGTTGTGCTATCACTTCTGGATATTTTAAAATATATTGTGGAAAAAATAATAAGCAACATGTATTGGTGATAGCAGGTATACATAAAGGCAATGGCCAAGTGGAGAGATTAAATAGTATAATATTATTTGTACTATCTAAACTTAGTTTTTGAAAACCAGAAGAATTGCTTGTTCAAGCATGTTTCAGCAGTTTAAATGGCAGTGAACAGTACATTTCAGTGGTCCATTGTTATGATTCCATTTAAGTTGACTTTTGGTGTAGAGATGAGATATCCAAGTTCAATCTTATTAAGAGAATCCATTGAACAACAACATGCTAAATATTTTGTTGATCAGTTAGAAGAACATAGACAAGTAGCCAAAGAACAAATATTGATAGATCAACAAGAACAACCAAAATCCTGTATCAAAAAGCGGATGTTTGCAAAAACATACCTTAAGTGACTTGGTAGCAATTAAACGTACACGATTTCTATCAACATCAAAACAACATAAGAAATACCTTAGGCCATACAAAATAACCAAGAGAAGAAAATCTCAACGATAAATAGTTGTGAGAGTCTAGAACACACTTAAAGTGGAATAAATTTCATGAAGCCCTGTATGGAACAATTTTCAGAGTCTTAAGATACTGAACCAGAGCAAATCGTGGTGAACCAAACCGAATCCGAGGCTGATCCTGTTTAGAGTAGATGAGTATGAGAATTATTTAAGTTGTTGTGCATGTGTAAATCAGCACTGAACGTTTTAAATTCTAGTTAAAATTCTAATTCAAATCCAGTATATATCTTTTTCACAAGTCTAAAATAATTTTCGATTTGTGATGAGCATAGTAAGCGTGTGTTAAATATGAAAAAAATCGTTTATTAGTAATATTTATTATTATATTTTTTGTACTGACATTGTTTTTTTAGGCTCATACAAAAAAAAAAACAGTAAATTTAAAAAAATTACAAAAAAAAAAAAAAATATTACGATCAGGCTAGAATTTTTGTAGACAATAATTATTTTTAAACTACCGATCGTATTCAAAATCAGTCATTAATTATAGTGCACATACCTATTATAAATAATTATAGAACCTACCTATATGTTAGAATATAAATAAATTATTTGAAAATTTGAATGTTATGCGGTAAAACAATTTTACACTGTTTATTCAAATGGTATGATAATTTTTTCAATAGAATATTGTAAATTGTATGTATTTTTTTATTACATCATTTTTTACCGAATTATAATTTATATGTCAATAAATTAGTAAATGTGTATTTTTAGGTCGAGTGTTTGAATTGCGTATTTCGGCGTACGAGGACCCCGGTTCGACTCCCAAATAGCAAATGAGGATAATGAGGTACCTAGACAAAGAGATTTTTCTGCTGGTGATATCTGGTCTCTGGTATAAGCCGGCCGTAATTACCAAACCTATCCAATAAATTGGTAGATTTACTTGTCGTAGATATCAAAAACCATTTTCGACTCCCTTAATATGTGAAGGTTCAAACCTTAGCAGTGAGCATGTTAGTTTATAGGAAATAATGAGGATGTAAAACTGTTAATTTATTTTGTAATTTTAGTATGATAATTCGTAAACGATTTATCAAACATTTTCGTAATCATATATTTTATTTCTAAGTGATATAAATATATTATAAGTGATTCGATTCGTTAATTTTAAATATATAATCGTATACGATATAATATGATATATGGTAGACTATATACCTATACCTACTCCATGTGATTTAATGAAAAATGATGACAAATATAAAACAAAACGAATGCACTTGTCAATCATATTAATTTCACATTATTTTACATTGACTATTCGGTAGTTATTTATTGTCGATACTACTTTATAATGTTTATATAATTTCTCTAATATTCTTTTGAAATTGAAATATCTTTATAAACATGATGTCGGGCTAAGAAGTATGCAATTCATATAATATTTTGAGTAACGACTATAGAACGATCATTATTTGTTTTATCAAACATTAAATAGGTATGGTTTCGCATAAAATTATTGACCGTTTTAACTTTTAATTGAGTTCAAAAAGACTTATAATAAATTTCTTTGAGAGCATGAACGGATTATTTGCCCACCTCTAAAATAGGTATGTATTTATTTATATTTGCTCTGAAAATACTTGTTTTTGATAAAATAGATAATTTACATTTATTATTTATGATTCTATACATAAAACATTCAATGAGCAAATTATAAATCACGTCTTTTGGATGCATACACTTGCATCAAACGTGTATTATAATTTTGTAATCTTATATAGTTATATATTCTATACACCGACATACCATAATCATAGTGACTGTATGTGCTGAATGCTGGTACTAGAAAATTAACGCTATCCTTGTGGCTGAGTTCTGAATGTCATCTTAAGTTATTTTTTGTCCCGAAAAGTATCATAAAAGACAAATATATTTTGCCATATAACTTATGAGATGCCAAAATTTAATTTTTTAGTTTTTCCCTGTCCACGATTATTTTTAAGAGTTTTATTTTTAGTGAATGTTAAATACATTCATCTGAGATATATATATACAATTGGTATGCATAAAAATGCATAGGAGGGTAGGTATATATAAATTATAGGTATTATTTGTTTATTTCTTAACCCGTTTTTTCTTTCGTCATTCAATAGCATTGTTTGCTTAGCACTTTAGGTTATGAGTAACAAAAATGGATAACTTAGTATCATTCAGAAAAATTTTTCTAGATGATTTTATTGGCTCTGTACATTGAATTAGGATCTGTGTTAGTACTTAGGCCCTAAGTATTCACTCGGGAAAGGAAAGAGAAACGTTTCTTTTTTTGGTAATCGCTATTTCAGTGTATTACCGTGAATCGAACAACACACCTTTTTTTAAACATTATTTTTTTTTATCAAAAGTGATATTGTTGGGCGAATCGTTTATTTTTATTCATTCCCGATTTATCTGCAAACAAAATCTACACACATACTGTGTTTGTTTGTCCCAGACAATAGACACATTTGATGGATTTATGCGTTACACCCTCTTGTCTTCGGACATCATTACGCCAGTGTTTAGAAGCCGAAGCGTTACCAAAACGATAATTTGTCGCCAATGTATCCAAATGTCAGACAGGAATTACTACACCACCTCTGTTCACGTTTCTATATAGCTATACCTACACCGTGACGTGTGTGTGTATATTATATACACGACCTCTGTGTGTGGTCTCGTGTTTTGCCGACTCCCCTGTCTTTCGTTCGATTTAATAATGGCCCGTCGTACGAAATCGGCCCCGAAGGCTTATGATTTCCAATGTATTTCCTACTCGGCGTGTTTGTCAGGTAAACTGATATTATGTATACTGTCACTGGCCATCAGCAATAACAAATAAAAAAAAAATTAATAATAATATCAAATAGATATACCGTATAAACTAATCGTTGATAAATAATTAATTATTAATTATAACTAGTGTTTTTGATTGATCACCTAATTGTATATAATATTGTGTTCGGTAAATATTTGGAAACCGAACTCGGTAAAAGGGTCAAGACAATATATTTTAATAAAAACTGTTCGAACGGCGTCCGACTATTCATAATATTATAGGTACCTATATGCGATCATGTACCTCAGACTCACGAAACTATATACTTGGCATTATTGTCGGACGTGTAATTGATAGGTTTGAAAGCAGTAGGACCACCGGATGACAAGCTAATCGTTATCGGCGAAAGCTTAGAAACCGTTAGGAAAAGATTAAGTGTACAGGAGCTAAGACTTAATTATAACAATAATAATATAGAATATACACCATAGTTATCGTGTGCGGAAATTATGATGACTATGTTTTTTGTGTGCTAATTTTTTTCGACTAACAAATTGCTGTGGTATTTTGGGTTTGGTGAGATATAAACAAACTTCATGAAGTTACCATATGAGTATAATTATCATACTTTTGATAACATACATTTGGAAATTTGAGTAAAATTACATAACTTTATCCAGTATGTAACATTTTCAGGTAATTTGAATTCGGTGATGAGTCACATATCACATAATTATTATATGGATACAATATAATTCCGAAAGAAATAAAAACTAAAAAAAAAATCAATACTTTGATATAATAAATTAGTTAATGGTTTGAAAATTCGTGGTGTTATTACTTTTACACACTTTATACTTATTATTAAATGTGCCCACTGCCGTGAAACATAACGTAAAACGGAAATTCAATGATAATAATTTATATTAATATTATAGTCGTAGCATATGGCTTTAGAAACGACCGAAGTAACGGAACTCAACTCGTGTACGGAATTAACGAATCATCTCTCTATTAGTTTAGGACAAACTAATGAAATATTTTATGTTATTTATACACTATAAACAGTATACAATATAGTTCGTAGACTGTATACAATGGAATTAATATCGTTGTTAAAATATGCGTCTATTATTTTTTTTCCGATTTATTTAGTCATCATTTAGTGTTTGTATCATATACACAGAGCCGTAGCAAGATTCGATAGCGCCCTTGGCAAAGAACTGAATTTCCGCCCCTAAATTGGTAATAACGAAAAAAAGTCATCAATTTTTTGGAGTTGCACCCCCATTCCTTAAAAATCTAGTTAATAAGCAAAAAAAAAGAAAGTCATCAACTTACTTTTACAAGATTTTGACCGTCGAATTTTCACCCCCAATCTTAGAAATTTAGAGATATTACGGAATTTCAATTTTCGCACTCCCTTTTCTGTTGCGCCCTTGGCCTGGGCCAGTTTCGCCAAGCCCTTGCTACGGCTTTGCGGCTATATATATGGTTACACATTATAATTTGAACGTTCAGTGAAAATTAAAACTTATACAGGCGATTTTCATGCGTTTAGCCCGAGGTGTGCAGTATATATTATAATATAATATATTCATTATAAACGCATGCATTTTAGCCATTGAAATATAATTATAAAACCGCGAGTGCGACAGTTTCCGTCAGTTGTATATACTAGTAAATACACAATAATATAATATAAATTATAGATTTTTACTTAACGCCATACATATTTCGCAACGCATAAATTGAACCCAATATCATAATATTTTTATAATGAATATATAGACGTGTTTGTGGTCTGAACGTTAATTTATTTTAATGTACAGGAACATAGTATCGGTTAAGGACGAGCTTATGTTTACGAAACGTCTATACAAATATATATGTATTATACGAGTTATATTATATTAATATATAGAATATTATTGCACGACATTATATTATACTATGCACTACCGTTTTTTATTATTTTTTATTATTCATTTTGGTGACCTTTAAGATTCAGACGCTGACGCCGCTTGGTACGCGTTAAGTTCGGAAATAAATTATTATAATATTTCTCGCGAAACATTAAGAAGACATCCACACCGATTTGTTCCTTTCCGTCTCTCGTACAACGCGCAGCGTAGAAAATATAACATTAATATATTTTGTATAGAACTATACTATAATAGTATATACACATATCGACCTTAAACATGAATGCATTATTGGCGATCTGTCGTCACTTTTTTATTTTTATTCTACTTTTGTATTTTAAATCTTAATATTGTAAAACAGGCTTTGGTTATTTCAGCTTCATATTTCATGCAGTTTTAAATTTTAAAACCAAGACACCGAAAATACAAAAACATATACATCAGACTGTACACTGTATACGAGGTAACTGGAAATACTTTATATTTATTAATCCTTATATATTTAATACAAAAAATGAAATGACGGTTCATTAATCTATATACATTTCATTTTTTTTTTTTTTTTAGTTTGAAATGGCTGCAACTTGTTTAACTTTGAGTTGATGACCATAATTTATACATACACATTTTCGATCCACTCGAAATATAAAATACAAAATAATGTGTATTTTTATGTTCTTCATTCCGCAAAATAAACAAATCAAAACGGTCAAAAATTTGAGAAAATATAAAGTGTATTTAGATATCTAAACAGTAAACACATTATATATGGTTCACCAGTGGCGTGCCCAAAAGTTATACTTACTAAAAAAAATTTGTAATTCATAATGTCATATACATTATTGGTCTTTAAGCAAAATACAAAACCGATAAACTTTTGATTAATTATTTGTATACAAGCAAATAATTATTATTTTTATCTTTTCAGAGTAGCAAATAAATTATTTTAACTAAAAACTAGCTAGTTTTGTAGTTAAAATAATTAATTTGCTAATCCAAAAAGAGATGTCATAAGCATGTATATATTAATAAATTAAAGTTAGTATATTATTAATATATTAAGTATCAGTTGTGTAACCATAATTTTTACAATAAGTGTGATGGGAGAAAAGTAAAAAAATATCTTAAAAATCATTTTCATCACAATATTTATATTATAGATTATATTATATTGCAAAATCCTATATTCAACCAAATCTTTAGCAACATTTTTGATACAAATATATTATATTCCATATACTAAATATATTAGATGCTATAATAGTCTATTCTTTTGCAGCTCGCACCATAATATGATTAGAGTATAATATAATATAATATATTATAAATAATGTAATACCTACTAAATACGTTACACGAGTATTATTTAATTTAAACATTTTCGTTATTAGATAAAATATGTAAATTTATATTATTTTATTTATAAATTATTGATTTTTTTCGTATTATATGTACTTTTTGATACAATTTAAATAACTTTTAAAACGTAAATTTAATACAATTTCTACTTAATATTTTTTAAATCATTTACCACTAATAAAAATTATTAATCATTTAGTAAAGAAGAAGAGAATTTTATAAAATTGAAAATTTCACAGAAAGGATTGTAAATGGTTATGCACCATTGTATTCAACAGGTAGGTAATGTTTTCGAATTTTACGATAACAATATAATTCGGTGAACTGTTTAACACAATATAACATAGATTAGTCGTACTTTTTTGCGTGTGCGTTATATATGTGAAAGCAAGACAGGTTGGTTTAGGCGTTGGTTGGATTTTCGTTTCAAAGTAAATATCGAACGAAATAAATCGTACGGTACTATTAATTTATCGCGTGTGCCCCAGTGATTTATGTGTTTCCCTGCCCTCGAAATTCGACTTCGGAACAAAGGAAATAGAATATAAAAAACGAATGTTTACGCGATCACATTTGCTCGTGTGCACTGTGTCAACTATAATATTAATATAGGTAGGTTGCCCAATCGCCACACCGCCGCCCCGTTCTCTTGGATAATAATTTATCGTCGTTCGTATAATCTTTTAATTTTCGAAACACGAACTTATTACTTACTATCGTACTTTCATGTTATTTTAATATAACGCTATTATTATTTTTTGGTAAAATAATTGTGTTTGTAATAACAGATAACAATAGGAATAAAATTTTAAAAAAAAATACCCGCTCATGTGTTGCCAAGTGTTTTAAAAATATTGTTTTTTCATTCGTTTATATTATAGACAATTAACGCTCTAATAATGTGTATTTTCCAAATTTTGTACACCGTGTACATAATATTTATAAATTACATTGTTTGAATACTTTTAGTGGATACTTTTTTTTTTTTTCAAGTACTTATGTATAGCGTCTACCTATTTTTCTCGTCGTCTCTCACCGCATTTATCACCATCTGAACAACGTGGCGACTAGATGGAAACTCGGACGAGAATAGGAGACTGTAAATTACGGCTTGGGTAATTTATTACTCAGCGTCGTTTCTTCTTTTGGTTATTACGATTTATGCGAATGAATTTCCTATGCTTCTATCCGACGATGAACAGGTCGTGTGTTATTCGCGCCTATTCATTTTTTTTTTCCATTTTGCAGACCTAGTTTCCAGTCTTAGTTTGTAGATACTTAATTTATTCGACAGTGACGTAAACGTCGGGTGAACAAGTACCACCGGGCCTATGGATATAACCTGAAATAGAAAACTGCTAATAATTTATAAGAACTGAGATACGACGTCGTATACACATAAGCAACAATGATGAATTTAATGACTTGTTTTAAATACAAAACGTTATTCTGTAAAATATATGACCCTAATATTTCTGTCGTTTAATGTAATATTGTGTAATATAACATGTAATATTGTTTATAGTAATACATAATATATACTATATTATATTATATAGTTATTAATTAAACTCTAAAAATAGAATATATTAATAAATTTATGTTGATATTATAGTACTCATAATAATATGTACAAATAATTTTCGGCGAATTTATTAAAATTAATTTTATTTTTCATTTATAAAAATGTAACGTATTATTGTAGAAAGTTAGTTACAAATAAGTAATAATTAACGTGTAGTTACTTTTTCGTTACTATACAAAAATTAAATAACGAAGTTACCATAACACTTAACATAACATGCACATAACCTAATATAGCAAGCACGTATTTTAAGGGGGCCATAGGAGCGATCACCCCTCTACCCCTACAGGTTAGATTATTATACAAAATTAAATAATTAATTATATGTAGTATAATTAATCACATATAATAATACATTAATACACCACCCGCACTATGGCGCTATAGGAACCGTTATTAATTATTATAATTTCGTAAACTGACTAAATATTTTAGGTTTTTATTAGGCATTAAAAAAAATTTTTAGTGGTGATGTAATCAGTCTATAAAATTGTATCTAAACTTAATTTTTATCTTCAAGAAATATCCATTATGGAGTCTGATAAAATAGCAATTTTAGAAAAATGTGTAGATGCTATGGAGTTGAAAGTATATGGTATAAATAAAAGTATTCAAATTATAATGCCAAATGGTAACATTGTTGAAGAAGTAAAACAAGTTGACAATATTATTGGTAATGCATGTATTGGTCATCCATATGCTACTGCTTTACTTGGTCATGTCAAACTTTTGGACAAGTTAATGGATCCTTTTTATGAAAACCATCAACCTGAAATATCTAAACGAGAAGTTATACTTTCTGCAGAAGCTGAGGTAATTGAGTATGCTCAACAACTTAAGCTACTTGGAGAAAAATGGCCAGCTTTAAATGATAAGCATTATGGGGATTTAGACAAACACACAGAGGAGATAGAAAAATTGATCAAGAATGAAAAAAAACAACGTGAATTGATTAAACAACAAACTGAACACATTCATAAATTATTGTTTAGGTATGAACAACTAATGTTGAAATTTTCAATAGCATTTGATACATTAGAAAAAGCTATAACAATACTGGAGTATAAAACTATAAAAAATACTGAAGAACATCATGATAATTAATAATTTGAATTCATTGTAAAAATAGTATACATCATACATATTAAATAATATATTTGTACATATTATTTATTAATAAACTATAACATTAAATATATATGTTGGCGATAATGTGATATCTTAATAAAAATGTGATATATTTTGTATAATAAAACTAGTATAAATTGGTCCTCCGCCATGTATTCAATGTTATCTAGCGGTGAATTTTACTGGTGTGATATTTTCAATCCACTGATAAGCCAAGTGTCTACACCTTTTATAATATTACATTATACACCATAGGTATATATAGGTACTTACTCGTTAATTGAAAAATCAAATTTGCTGTTGTCTGTTTTAGTGTTGGCAAGCCCTTTTATGTACTATTGTAGTAATTGTACGCTTATTATTATTATGAATAAGTGAAAAATTTCTAGCAGGAATAATATGCTACCGAGTTGGCCGCAAAAAAGGTAGGAAAAACCCATATTAAATGTATTGGCCGAGAAAATAGTTACCCGGTGTATCGTTGAGAAAATACAGTGATTCCGGTAGAAAAAATAGTACGAAATTTCGGTAAAATGAAAACAAGAAAGATAGACGACAATATTGTAAAAACTAAAATTATATCGTTTCTGTTATTTCTGTTCATTTACAAGAGTGTATATTATGGGTACAAATATAACGTGTACTGCGATTAGTTTACACATACCTACATATACAAATTTTGCGTCTAGAATATTTCTAAAGAAAATGAACGGCCCCGTAAAAATTTGAAAAAATTTTAAAAAATCATAATCAACGCACGCGCTTGTTGTCATGACAATATCGTGTGTAATGTGTACACGAAAAGTCGGAACGGCGAGCGGTGGAAGCCGCGGCACGGGACGGACGGAGCGCGGCGGCGGTCGAGATATTACGACGACGACGACGCGTGTGGTCCGATCCCGGCTCGATCGGGTCCGGGGCCCGGCGCGCGCGTTGATTTACGAGTAGCCTTTTGTCTCGTTCGGAAGTGCTCCCGCCGCCGTCACAGCATACACCGTCGGCCGGTCACGACAATGGGCACGACGCGACCGTATGATGTGTATACACAGTGCACGTAACATGCACTATCGTACATAATAATATAATATCGTGTTTGTTGATATTCCCATATTACATGCGCATAATATATTGAGACGAATAATGCTCGCGTATATGCGGTCGGCCGACGTTATTTGTGGGCCGAAAAACGAGTCGTGTCACGTATAAATATACAATAATAATAATAATAATAATAATATATGTTTTGAGTTTTTATTTCTTTTCGGCTCAAAGGCACCGCCCGCCGGTCAAAGGGATCCCGTCCGACACCGTCCCATATAATATATTATATACGGGCGTTTGCGGTCGCGTTCGTGAAATCGGACTAGAGATCGCTTTTTTTTTTTTTTCCCCACCACCTACGCTGCATCTGGACACGGTGCCATACCTACTCGTACAATGTACGTCCCGTAATTTTTTCGAGTCGGCCGTACACGACCCGAACGTGATGCTCGAGGCTGCCTCGCCAAATGGCCGATTGATTCGTCCAACCGTTTACACGATATGCTGGGCGTAAAGCCGGGCGAATCGGTGTGAGCCGTCGGTGCAAGTATGGCAGTATGTTATTCAAAAAGAAAAAAATGAAGAAACAAAAACGACGATTGTGGTAATATTTTTCTTTGGGGTACCACAAAATCGTAACCTCTCTATAAATTCCAATAAATTGAATGCATTGCTATTTGATCCACGATGAACGGCGAGCCGATAACACGTTCGCACGATGCGAAACAAACAATTGAATCTCCTTTGACAAAACTTTCGCTCGTCTCGAGGCCGCCTCATGACGCGAGGAGGCGAGACAAACGTTCACACAGTTCGAATCGTGTCGAATCTTGCCTCGCGAATATTGCCCGCGCATCAGATTCGCGTCGTGTATACCCGACTTTATAGTTTAGGAGCCACAATAATGGGGTTGTATCGCGTGGTACAGTAAAAATCAATAAAAAAAATGGGCAAAATTAACGGAAATAATTAACCTATTACTCGATAGCTGTTACGTTAAGTTAGCCTAAATGTCCTCCTCAGTTAAAAGTCAACCGAAAAATACATAGTTTCTATCGTAATATTATTATGATTATCGGTATTCGACTATCATTGGAATTTACAGCTCACGCACACTATTTTTAATTTATACACTGAACTCAAACGTTGAAAAAACCACAATATTCATTTTACATTCTGAGCGGCGAAGCGATTTTGTGTGCGCGCGCGCACGCGCTCTCTCTCTCTCTCTCTCTCTCTATTTATCTTCTTGAAATTTAATTTTACAGGCTGTGTAAGCCCATTGCCACAGATTAGGTTAGGTTACATGCTTCCAACGGTCTTCCACCCTAGATATATTTTCCCCGTTATCTATTCCAAGTTATTTTAAATCCATGGCCAACTCTATCCTACCATCTTTGTCTAAGACGTCCTCTTGACCTTTTTGTGCTTGATTTCCATTTTTTTACCTGTCCAATTGGTCCTTCTGATCTCCAGATGTGTCCAGCCTAACTCAATCTACTATTTTTTAGTATTCCGTTGATATTCGCTTCACCGTACAGGTCTTGATTCTCCTGGATTACTAAATAAATATTTATCCTGGTTTATGGTTTGTCTTATTCTCCTTCATTGTTAGTTTTGGGTCCATAAATTCTTCTTAATATATTCCGTTCAAAAGTCGCTAATTTTAATTCATTAGATTTTGTTACTTAATTTTTCTACGGGTCTTACTAGAACTTTGTAGAGAATTATTTTTGTCTTCCACGATAAAATTTTGGATTTAAATAAAGGTAGCAATCCAAAATAATATTTGTTTGCCACTGCCAATCTTAGTTTTATTTCCTTGTAGCTATTTGCGTCCTTGTTGATGTCGACCCCTAGGTATTTCAAATGATCTACTCTTTCAAATTTATAGTTACTAATACCTAAGTGCCTTCCTTTAAGATTATTTCTAGTTACGACCGCTTATTTTTATTTTCTTTGTTTGTTGTTAACCCAATTTTCTTTCCATTTTTAAAATTTTACAATTTAAAATATCTAATGTAATACAATTTGTCAAAATGAATTTAAAGGGAAATTTAAATTATAATCCCAGGTGAAGCTGGGTATGTCAGTATATTATATATTTAAAATTAATTTGAAAAAGAAGTTTTCCTATAGAAAATTAATCCTATAGTTAGTATAGTACATAATAAATTTCTAAGATATATATAGATACATACGGTGAATCTCACCCATCCGTTCTTAATTTTTAGTATTTATAAAATTTAATTTATACATTTTGTGTAGTTATACAAATTAAAAGTGTATATACTGCATATGCTGAATTAGTAATAATTACTATTATGATTATTACATTAAAAAATAAAATTATATATAATTATGTGTAAGTACCTACTAGGAACATTAAATTAATGATTTAAAATAAAAAAAGAATTTGTTTGAATAGTGTACTTTTTACAGAGCCTATAATCCATTATACCAGTATGAAAATATATTATAGTATCTATACAGTATACACTATACATCAAATACAAAAACTGTATAACAACCGTAAAAAAGTTCAGTGCGTAAAAAATTTCATGTATAAAAGTATAAAATATTGAAATTTTTTTGAGACCTAGTCATCTAGAGATAATATTACGTTTTATATGTTAATATATTATTATTAATATTTCCGAAATTTTCAGTATGTTTTAATTTTCGAAGAAAATTATATCATTTAATCTATTTAATCAGAAATATTTTTTAAACGCAGTATTATATAATATATGCTTACCTATTTAATTTCAAGCTTGAAATGTGAAAAGCTTAAAAATTCTAATAAAATATATTTAATATATTTAACATTTATTATTATAATTAATAATTTTTAATAATAATTTTAATTAAGCGATATATTTTTATCTGGCACCAGCTGACAGCTATGCATTTCCGTTGTTGGATTTAAAGAGTATGTGTAATGCATATGTGTCATTTACACAGATGGGAAAATTGATATTTACCTTTCATTTTTTTTTTAAATCCATACTATATTACCTATATTTCAAAATAAATTATACAGTACGTATATGATAAAAGTCACATCAATACATTATGTCCATATACTGAACATCACAATAATAAGTACCTACTAAAGCTGGTTTGTATTTCGGTAAAATGTTTAGTTTGGTACGTGAAAACTACTGATGTTATTGTCAACTAAAAACGATTCTGATCACATTTATTATGGTTAAATCAACAGGTAGACTGTATAATGTATATTTAGGCTATACAGTACATTTATATACAGAAAGAAAACGGAGGGATTTTCATATGGTATAGCGGTGGTGGGCGATCATGAGGACAGATTGTACTATATAACATTATGTATACAGCAGAAATCCGTGGGAATTGTCTTGAAATGTTTCTCTGCACCATGCGTGTATAAAAATAAATTCATTTTTTATATATTATTATATTATGAAAGACCACCACCGGGTAAGTCTCAAACGCCGCCGTACGGGCATGATTATGTCACTGACGTGTAGCGCGCACCCTGTTGCGGCAATATATAAATTTTACTTTTTATTCCGCAAAACTCTCGTAAAAAAAAAATGTTCATGGGCCATGAATTGAATTTATGATTATATAATATATATATATATATATGTATACGAATATATTTAAATATCGTGCTACAACAACAGTCGTCAATTGAGACGTATCTATATATAGTATCGAAATCAGCTAGGTATAAGCAATATTTTTAATCTAATTTTTTCATTAAAAAATACATTAATAACGATGAAATAGTTAATCAAGCTACTGGGAGTATTGGAAGATGTGTAAAGATACTTTTTTTCATAGCTGGTTTTGTTGCACAATTTGTAATAATATGGTTGCATTGGAAATTAAGTTTTTTATCAGTTTTTTTGTACATGGTTGGAGCTTGGCTTTGATACAAAAAATCGAAATAAAGACGTAATAAAATAATGAATTAAAAAAAAAAACAAATATAAATATGAATACTTATAATTAATCTTCCAAAATTATATCATTGATTTTAATATTATAACGAATCGAAGAATATTTAATCTATTCATTTTTTATGATTTTTATTTTGGATTATTATTTCGCACAACATTATTTTATGATTACAACTGTTGTGGTTCTATCGTGGCATTTTAAAATGTATTTGTTGATCGTTGTAAAGATAATATACAATTCGTTATTAATAGACCTATACAAACCTCGTTCGAGGCTTAAAAATATGGGGTCTTGAAAATTTGATTAGGATGATAAAAAAAAAGAAAATTTTAAAAAATTGCAGAATTTAAAAACCGTTTTAAACAAATGATGTTTTTGGACCACGACCCGGACAATTCCAAACCAATATGGTGAAAAACGCTACTGCCGCCGAGATCTATAGGAATACGATCGTAATACGATTTATAGGTATATATATTTTATTCGATCCGCTGCCCACCCACACACTTTGCGACATTTATTCGTTTGATAATTTATGACACGCTAGAAGGTTTTATTTGTTATTATTGTATTATTGCATTTTTCGATACGCTTTCTTATGGTCATCGCAATATTCATATGTGCACTGCCTATATATATATATATATATATATATATATAATATAGTTTCACCCCGTATAACCCCGTGGAAAGCGTTAGTGTTTACTCGGAGAGCTCGGTCAATTTGTCATTCGCGTCCGGCTGCCACGGCCTGCAAAATACCCATTGACGGCAATCGATTTGTTCCGGTGGCATTTGGTGGGGCCCCAACATGCGAAGAAAAGGTTTGTTTGCCGTTTTGTCCTCGACTGGGCGGGTGTTTGTGTGTATGCAGCTGCGAGTCATTTTTTATCGTCCGAAAAATATGTGCTGAGTTCATATTACATATATATATATATATATATATATATATAGTGTGTGCCGAGAGAATTTTATTATTATGCCCGTACGGTCATCGTATAATATATTATAATATAAGGTGTCACGGTTTTTTGCCCGAAAACCACCATAAACCTGCGCCAGAGCTATATGCACTTAGGACATTGTCCAACTGCAGTATAAACTACAATTTTATCCCTTGTTTAGAAAAAAATGCTCGTTCGAGACCCAATGATTATAATATTAATAGATAATGCCAGAAACTAGCATGTTAAGGGCTTAATCTAGGTATAGTTGGTATATACTATATTATCTTTTATAGGTATACGAACTTAATCAAATTTTAAGAAAATTTACAATAAAAGACAATTTAACTTATAATCTTTTTACTTTTTTCCATATCAATACTTACTCTAGTAGGTATCTGTCCAACTATATTACCCCTTAAATTAGAAGAAAAACAAGACCCGTTAGATGTTAATACTAAAAATAATGAAAGAAAATAACTTTATACGTGTTCTCCCAGAGCTTAGTTTTAATAACAGCTATTATTGTAATGATAGTATATAATGTTTTGAAAATTGTCGACATCAATTTTTAAACAGGTACTATATAAATTTGCTAATTTTATATCAGATTGCATATGATGTTAGAAAAAGAAATGTCTAAAATATGTCTTTACATAGGTAATGTTGGACCAAAATTAAATTATTCTAAAAAACGATGGTCAGACACAAAATTTTCTTATTTTGGAGAGCCTGTCCGATTCAGTTTTCTTATCTGTAATAGCCCAGCACCACACGAGTATGCATTTTCTGATTAAAAAAGCCAGAGCATATTCATTTTTTTCTGGTTTGGTCTCACCTAAGGGCGATAAATATTTTTTAAACCAACCAGGTCAAAAGTACGTATAGACCTACCCGAACTTACATTAAATCAGGGTAGCCTTATATCTGTGCCGGTTTTTAGCATATGCCCATATATAATATATTACCTACATAACATATAAAAATTAAATGAAGTAAATATTTTTTTAATAATTAGTAATATAATTTAATGCATTTTTAATGTGTTCTATACAGGTTTTAAGGAAATTAAAATATAACAACTGAAAAAGTTAATATAGGTACCTACAGTTTAAAAGTAAATTACAAGTGGTCCCGTGGCAGTATTATTTTTTATTGTTGTTGTTGTTTTATATATGTATGTATATTTTCAAATGTTATTTACCATATTACTTTTGTATACCTACCCTATTTATGGATATTAAAACATTTATATAAAAATATTCTATGAAGACGAAACAAAAAATAAATTATGAAAAAAAACATTATCAAAAGTACTCTCCGAAGTGTTTTTTGATATATCATATATTACTATGTATATTTAAATATATTTTATGACTTGTTGAAATAAAAATAAAATTTTTTATATTTTTAAATAATATTGTAATGGCTAAAAATATGAATTTATTAAAAAAAAACGGCTACATAGGTAGAAATACCTATAGAAAATATTGTTATCTATAATTTATGTTTGTTTCGTATTTTTTAGATGTTGATGAAAATGAGAAATTTTAATGCGAATATATCATTGAAAATTTGTTTACGCTGATATCCTATAAATATGCAACATTATGAATGTTTTTTTTTCAACGCAACATGTTTTTATTGAAATATTTTCTATATTAAATTTAGTAAAGATGATAATATATTATGTTCAATGTTTATATATATATATACATATACAGAACCGAATTTAGGGGGGCACCGGCGGAGCCATGCCCCGGACCCCTATTATTTTAGAAAGTAAATGATATTTTGAGACATTTTGGAATATTTTAAAGACTTTTTTTTTTATTTTTTTTTTTTTTTTGAAACACTTTTTGATTTTTTTTCGGTAGACGCCCATGTATTCTTTTCACGGCCATGAAATAGAATATATAATTCTATAGAGACCTCGTAAGCGTAGAGAGCGTCTTTTTGGAAGATAACAATTTACCCGGCCCAAGACAAAAACTGAAATGACGTCACTGTAAATTATACATTGAAATTAGTTATACTGTTGTACTACGATGGACTTTGTATTAAGTGCATTGCATAATACGGACGATGCTCCTGTTTTTGCTCATTTCTCTCTCTCTCTCTATATATATACAAAAAAAAAAAAAATTAAAAAAAATAAAATGTCCAGTTGGACTAATTTGCATGACGCGTCGTGAAAAGGGGTATACGGGAAGATTAATATCGGACGTCGTGAACATTGTGCGCGCCCGCGCGAGGAATACCCTAACAGTCGAGTTAAACGGTTCGGAACGTGAATATCAGTAACGCGCGCGCGACGACATTATATATTGTACATAAATGGCCTAGGCAATTAGAAATGACAGATTGGTCGCAATGAACGAATGAACGTGAAAACCGTGTACTTATATTATATACAAACAATAGCCAACTGCTGGTTGACCGTTGAAGGTGCAGGGCGTATAACAGGAAAAGAAATGAAAAAAAAAATAAAAAATTATAAATAATAATAATAATAATAATAGCGCGGAAAGATTAATTGTATACACAAAATGTGTCAAACGTTCGTCGCCGCCGGATTAAAAGATGAATTATTCAAAGAATATTATACTCGTAAAAGGGGTAAAGCACTGGCACAATGGATCGACGACGGCGCTCGATTTGTCATCGGGGCCGTATGCCTGGTCGCTACCCGAAACACCGAGTCGTTGTAACAAAACATTATACAAAACCCATCGGATGTTTCTTTATATAATATTATTCTGTTTAAACGTTGACACTCGACAGACGTCGTAGGAGTCACGTCTATTCTAACAAAAATGCGTATACATATATAAAATCACATTTCAATATTTCATAATCATTCATTTGATTTTGATACGTTTACATTCAAGTGAGATTTCAAAAGGAAAAATAGAAAATACAACAATGGTTTTAATCTGAAATAACTCATCTACCTTCAATGTGCATTTTCGTTGAAAGAAAATGCGTTTTTTTTTTTTTATTGTTCTATATTTTTTTGGGTTTTTTTTTTTTTTTTTTTTTATAAATATTATAATTTATTATATTTTCCACCTTATTTATACCTGCATAAATCATAATATTTAAATTCTGATAATAGCTTTTAATATTATTGATTTATAGTTTCAAAACTTTTATAACTCTATAAGAAATAATTAACTTTGAAATGTTAAATTATTTAAATATTTAATATATTTTTGAAATAATTATATAGTGTAAAACGAATTCAGTCCAAAGACTTTTACGTACTTTGGATCGATTTTATAGACGTAGAGGCGAACTTAGAAGGTGGATAGAGTGGTCATAGTTACCCCCCCCCCCCAATAATTTGTTTTTTAATTTCTCAGTTAGCCATTTAAGAAATACTGAACAAATGTATATATTAGTCAATTAATTTATAAATAATTGTAATAGTGATTAAAAGTGGAGTAGAATCATTAGAATTATTGGAAGAATAAGTTATCAATGCACCAATAATAATATGAGAGTAGTACAGGGGTACTATAAATAAACAACCGAACACATATTATGATCTTACAATTATGTATTTATTTATTAATTTTTTTTTTTTGTGTATGTTTTGTGTGTATTCAATTTTTCGAGAAAAAAGAGTAAAGTAAGAGTTTTGTGATATAAAGATTTTGAACAGGAAATTCGTTCTAGTTGGTACTTTATAGAGGTCATTTTATAGTTTTCAAAAGCCTAAAAACATACTACCTTTTATAAGGGAAATAACACGAAAATTGTTTATTAATTATAAAATACCACAAATAAACTAGTCATGGCCAGCTACCGAGTAAATACGGAAAATATATATTTATAATAATTATAACTACTAAAATTACCGAAAACTATTATAAATTGGAAAATTAAAATGCTAGAAACTTGAAATTTACATCAAATTATTATTATAGCATTTTGTATATTGACGTATTTTTTTTTACCTAGCCCATATAAATGCTAATAGTACAATATGGATCAGACTCGTTTTAATGAAAGAAATAATTTAACATCGCTTTCAAATTCAATATATTCACATTCAGTGGATACATTGACAACGAGTGAAGTGCTCCCACCTCATCCCATTAACCGGGTGTTTTTTATAATTAATAGTATTGGGTATTTTTTCATAATTATTATTACAATTTGTATTTGTTATATATTTATATAATGAATATTTTTTAACAGCCTAATAAGCTGTTCCGGATCAAATATTAGAGTTGATCAAACTATCAACTTCGAACACCTCCTTGATATGCCCCTGCATAGACTATACAGTAATTATGAATCAATCTCTACAGAAATCTATAAATGTCTACTATATGAATATTAATGAATCATGTCAATCAAGATAAATTGTATGCATATAGAGTGGCATAATATATACTATTATATAAGTGTGATGGTGATTTCAATGGTTCAAACCTTTATTGTAAATAATTACTAAATAACAACAAGTTATTATAAATATATTACTATTTTATCATTATTGACTCAATATTAAGTTATACTTACATTTTAGACATTTTATTCAGTATTTATTTTTTATTTCATTAACTATATTTATCTTACACCTAGATACAATTAGTTTATGTTCATGCAATTGTATTATTACTATTATCATTTGAATACACCAGTGGCGCCACTAAATTTTGGGGAGGGGGCTATACCCATAATATTGTCTAAAAAACGTAATTAACCAAAAAAAAAAAAAAAGATCAATATCAATTATATTTGGGGGGCTATGAATAATTTTAAGGGAGCTAATCCCACAAAGCCACCCCCTTGTTGAGCTTGTGGTATAAATACTGATATGCATGCATATAAGTTGAGTTGAAAAGATTTCCTTCGTCAAAAATTTTATAGTAATATACTTTTATCAAAATTCATGACCAATGATACAAAATTATTTCTTTTTTAAAGTTATTAATTTGTAATTTTTTCTAAATATTATTCATTAATATAATTATAATTTGTATCATGAGAAACCGTTATTATTTTACAAATGGCTAATTTTGTTTAAATCATAGGTATTGTTTTATTTTATAATGGAACTGTTCTATACATGTATTGACATCAGATTTTTAAGATATTCTACAGACATTTTTTTACTCTCAAAAGTTACAACACCTAGGATATTCTATTTCCCATCTCCTGACATGATCCTCCAAAATTCACACAATCAAAACAAATTTTTGAGGTTATATTTTAAATTTTAAAATTTCAAGTTCAAGTCCTCATATTCATATTCGATATCAAAAATATCCATCGTCGATCACGGTGAAACAATCTGAACGATCAAAGACATTTTTAAGTACATACATATTTTTATCATGTATTGGACCATTTTAGTTTCTTATATAAATATGTGCAGAAAGATATCACAGTCCTTTACTGATACTTTACCACTACTATAGACCTTGATTTGAAAATTAAAAGATACTTTTACTAAAATAATACATTTGTGTTATAAATATTGTTTTTATTAAAAAATAAATAAATATCTCTATCTGGCAAAATGTATTTATTTTAATTGTGGCTAAAGAAATATATAAATTATCCGATTGTAAAATCCTGCCATATTTCTCATTTCAAACCTGAAATCTTGAATTAATGCCTGACTAAATACACGTTATAATATATATACATGTATACATATAATATTAAGCCATTAAAACACATTCTTGCTTTTATGTACAACTTCTCTCCTAATTATTATAGATTCGAAATTTAAGCAGGTTAGATATGATAGATGAGAATATTTAATATGGTCAAATATAGAGTTTTTCAGTTAAAATAATTTTTCAAATTTTTTTTAAATTTAAAAATTTGGAACTTTCACGTTTTTCAATAACGAATTTTAGATGTTTAAATATACTCATCGAACAAAAACTCTATTCTTGTTCATAGTTTAAGTTTTCATATTTTATTTGGTGTAAATACTTCTTTTTCATGATAATTTTTGATCATACTGTGATTTGAAAGCCACAATTAGTTTTTGAACCATATCATGTCGTGATTACACGCAACAATAAAATGTTGTGCATATTGATATGACACTGATTTTAGATTAGTATTAAAATATATTGAAAATTTTTCTAATTATTGAAAAAAACGTCTATATAAGAACCCATTAATAGTGGACGGTATAATATCGTTCTCTTAAGTATAAATTCAGTATATATATTGTAATAAACAAATTTCATTTGATTTGTCGAATAGTTGGTACCGGAACGGATCGTACTTATTTGTCGGATATTTTATGCACTCGCGTGTCTGTAATATAAAATCATATTACATTGTTATACAGCTTGCCACAGCGCTATTGTTATAATAATATTATTCTCGCGCGGTGACTTATGACGTCGCTACCTTAACCACTCGCTATAGAGATTTTGTCTCTGAAGTGTGGTATGTGTACGCGTGCATTTGTGACCTGTGCGTACTGTATATATTATATAATATGTGTCTGTGTGTATACATGTATATATTGTATGTGTGTGTACAGTGTACAGTGTTTGGGATGATTGGTTTTCGTTACGGTGGCACCCGTTTGCAGTCAACACGATAATATTTTTGTCAATAGATAAACCTGGCCGATCTCATTGTCGGAGACGATCATAACGCAAACATCACGTATAATATATACAAATGACAGGGGCTACTTATACACATGTACGATAATGTGTGCATTAATAACGTCATCGGTTAGCATGCTGTGTGTACTTTTTTAACGTTTACTCACGTGAACACGACTTTAGAATATAATGTGCATTAGCCGATTGTAGTGCAAGTATTTACTTAGCAGCCAGCCGTATCGAAACTACACGACATTTCTATATCCACTAGGCCACTTGCGTATGTCCTCTAGACTCCGACCAAACCGACTATGTGTCGATGACGTTTTCGTCAAAAGAAATTCACCTCTCCCCCCCCCCTCTGCACGGCCACTCGGTGTATTTCAAATTTTCTCGGTCGCACCTAATCGCCGGCCATCGGATCTTTCGTCGTTAAAATTACACATTGCTCGTTGGGTCGTTAATCGTATCTCGACGTTTCCACCATTTATGCGTGTATTCGATATATTTATTTACTATTCAGAGACTATATTATATTATACACTCAAGACACGAATCTCAATACCTCAATGGGTAGGTACCACTAAGACCGTATCACAGAAACGTTTTTGAGACCGGGGTCCATATCGGACCGTTCGTGTTAACTTCAAAATTACATTATTTTTGCAGAAATTCAATTTATTGGTAAACATTTCACTACTTTGGAAAATATTTCGAAAGAGGATCGAATTGTATCCAGCTCAGATTCAAATTTGGATACAACCTGTAAATGAAAAACGCTGGCTTCGAATGACAAAAAAAAAAATGACCTAGTACTAACTAGATGTAGTTTTCTAGCGGAAATGGGGTCACATGTACAAATTGGTTCTTGTCTTCTGGTCGAAAAGTTGTACACATAAAAATAAATAAACTTCATTGTAAAATGAATAGCTCCCTTGCTGCACTTAGTTCTATCCGCGGTATTTTGAAATATTTTTTTAGAAGACGTCTTTTAAGGTCCGATCTGTAGTATATTTTATATGAAAGAATAAATTCTTATTTGTGGTAATTTTTTATTGATGTATACATATAAATGTAATTTTTAATTTAAAATGTAAGTCTTAAAAAAATGTTAACAATATGGTATAAAAAAGACGTTTACAAAAAACACCAAGGTTTAAAATATATTCATTCTAAGCCTGCAAAAATAATGACTTAAAAATAACTCGAGAGTGCAATTAAATGATTCCTAAGCATCAAAAAATTAGATTTTTGGACAACGCCTGTGCTGTGTTTTAACTATATGTTATTTTTTAATCTGCCTTTATCTTTGCGAATGACACTAACCCGTATTACTTTTAAATTGTGCGTAGATATACATATCAAAAGTATAATTTCATAACCATAGGTATTTTTATACATTAGTAAACAACGTTCATAACCGTTACATTATTAAGAATACGAGGGTGATTTGGACTCTTCCGTCTACACATTGTATACTTGTTATTCATAAACAGCGTTACTACATATTATTATCATAATAACAGTGTTTCAGTCATCATCGATGTGAACAAACGATTCTAATGTAATATTCAGAGGTAGTCACTACATACATATATGTAATGCCGACCAGATGATTAATAAAACATGAATTTTAAAGTTTACTCATATTATATCTGGTCGGAATACATTATTGGTAGGTATGGTTTAAAAACCGAAATCGTACATATTATATTCCATATCGTGTTTATGTAATGTAAATATATATAGTGTAGGCTGTTGTTCGATGAAAAACCGTTTTATCTTTCAGAGTCGGCCCGTCGTTCATTTACCAAAGTATAATAATGTAGCAAACACTATATATGATATACGTAGTCATCATTGTAATGCGCGCGTGTATAAACATTTTCCACGACAGTGGAGACAATATAATAGGCTGTGTACGCAACAGTGGACTAGACCGCGCACAACTCAATACGTACGTACATAATAATTGTTCCGAATGTCATGGACAATATACCGTTGCAGTTTCTCGTACCTATACGTATAATTCGTGAAATTCAAATCGGAATTCTATCGCGGTCGAAGAAGCTCTGGTTCCGGTCACTTGTCGCGTGGGCACATAACAATACGTAGCATAGTATATATTTATACATATTTATATATATATATATATATAGGTATATAGGTATATATAGTGTACAGATTTTGGTCGCATGTCGTTCATCGCAGTTTGCCGATCGTATATAATATATGTATATGTTGTATGGTGGACGGAATGCGAGGTCGCTCGTCGATTTATTAGTCTAAAGACGTACGATATAGCTGGATTTCGGAAATAGTGTCGTGGCCGGCGTGCAGGTCAACGAGGCGAACAATAGCTGAGTGCACATGACACGACAATGTGGGTTTTCATACGCAATGAAATGAAATACGGCCGCCCCGCAGGACGTAAGTCGAGTAGCTCCGAGACGATTCGACCCGGACACCCACACACGTGGAATTATTGAAAAAATATGACGTGTCCAAGGCTTCCGAGCTACGCCCCGGCTCCGCGGGGGGGTTGTTTAGTATATATATATATATATATACAATAATAATTCTTTTGACGGAAAAATTCCGATCCGAGAGAAAAAAAATCGTACCGAAAAACACGTAATCCTCGAGGCTCGGGACGATACACATATGCAATATAATAATATTTTATATCCCATATATATATATATATGTATATGTATAGAAGACTTGTGTCCGAGGGTGGCGCAGATTCGTCGTGCCCGACGACGTGGCGTAATAATGTATCGACGGTCGTTATCGGGGATTGTTAAGAGACCTCTTAACGTTCGCTTCTGTAGGCCCGGGGTAACTTGTATGCAGACGCTCTGCCGAACCTTTCCATTCGTTCCGCCGTCGGCGGTGTTTGACCGTTTCATATCGCTTTGCTACCGGGCTACCCAAAACCGTGTATGCGGTGCCAAAACATTCTTTATGCACGCAATGTGCGTCCATTATTGTATACCGTGTCCTATTTCGACAAACATACACACCATATATACGTATACACGACATACGTGACGTCCTCACAAGTTTCGACAAAGACGAATATACCATATAATATATATAAACATAATATTATCCGTTTACGCTCGTATACAATACCATATTATATACGTTTACTATACGTCTTACAGTCATATTGAAGGCAAAGGTAATACAATAATAATATGTAACGAGCATATACAGTAGCTGCGCGTATATCATACAATGTGCAGTGTTCGACTCGTGCTGGTTTATATAATGCACCTCTGGGCTCCGGCACACGAATGTCGTGCCTACCCGTAATATTATTATAAAGATCGCTCCAATCGGACGTATCGTACGCGGGCAATTTTCTGGACGCGTATCCGGCGGATCCGGTGAAAGGCGATTTACCGGTTTACCCTTATTGGTATCCGTCGTCGCGCCCCTATTGGAAACTTTTCCCGTGCACTCAAAAGTTGTACGGGTATTCGAAAATTCGTATTGAACAATAAATTTATTTTAAATACTTTTGTATTTCGCATTTACGTTATATTACCTATTTTATTCGAAATCAATTTGTCACACCTCGAAAATTGTACACGAAAATAAAAAAATTATATATATATATACACATATTATAAAACCAGACAAGCCGTGTGATTTATTTAATAGATCAAAGTTTAAAATCATGATGTGATTATAGTGTGATTTTAAGCATGATCAAGCAGTAATGCTCCGATCGAAAGAATATTTAGCGTAAGTGTTGATACTATAACAAAAAGAAGAACTGACAAACATTTTGAACAAATCGTGTTTCTCAGATGTAATAGTCATTTAGTTATATAATTATATAATAAAATGTCAGTAAATATTAAAATATAGAATTATCATTAAATATTTAGGTATATATATTATATGTATATAAACTAATAAACTTTATGAATACAATATACATATTTTTTTTAAATAATTTCATTATTTAATTATTAAATTATACATAATTTTTATTTATTTCATATTTTTAATGTATTTAAAATATTATTCTAAATAATTTTTTCAATAATATTTTTTAACTTACTCAAATACTTTTGAAAATTATTCTTAACTGACCTGTATGTACTATATATAATATATATAAGACGCCATTCAAACGATCGACAGTATACGATTTGAACGATTGTTTTAAAGCCGGGAGTCAAAATGGGGTGTAATATTTTGGTTTTGTCTTTTGGGTTACGGAATTAAAAAGTGATTCAATTTTTTTCGGACTTGAAAACAGTATCGATTTATACGATTTTAATCGGTTTCAAAACAATTTTGACCCCTATTTTAAAGAATTTTAAATGTTGGAACAAGTTATTTGTCAAGACTTTAAAAAGTCAAAATCTTGAAATATAATTTTCGTAAGCATGGTTTTTATTAGGAATGTATAAAAGGCACAAAAAATTATCAAAGATAAAAAGGCATAATTTGTCAGTGATCTAAATTAAAAACATTGGGTACATCCGAATTTTCACACTTCCACAACTCCCTATTAATTTATAATAGGTATATCTATTTTTAGAGGAAAAATTACTAAAAAAAAACAAATATTTTTTTAAAATATATAAAAACTATAATATATATTAATATACGTAAAGAATTAAAAATAAATATTATATCAGATATTTACATTATAATATAGTAATCATAAGGAACGCATTTATATCTAAATTACAAACTGAAAATGTATGGATTTTGCCTTTGTACGTTGCATAATGAAATAATTAATAATATATATAATACAATATTGACACTATATTATTTTAGACATAGCTAGATAAGTTAAAATAAAAAATATTATGCATTTTGTATTGTAGTTATCATATAAGCCAGAAAGTTTTAAATTAAATTTGAATACACTTCCTAGAATTTAGTAGGTATTTAATATTGATATTTTACGCCGTTATTATTTTAATAAAAATATGAAAAGTCATATAGCCGACATTCGAAAAAACAAATTTAATATATACACTACTGAAATCAATTTGAACATTCAATTTGAGTGCAATATTTTCTAATGTATATCTTACCAACAACCTATTCAGATTTAATGGTATCAATAAATTTTGCTACTCGTAGGAACAAAAAATACATATTTTTAATATATTTGTCTTATATAAATATATTTTTTGATTATACGTAGAGATTTCTCCACGAAAAACATGTATTTTATCAACGTTGTTAAATATTTAACGAAATACTTATTGAAGTACATAATAAAATGTATTTACATATATTCGTATTAAGAAGATGATACAATAATATCCATTTTGTAGGGGTTCTGTATAGGCTATTTTTAAGAAATTTTTTGAAAAAGAAAATTTAACAATTATAAATGTTAAAATAAATTATAAAAGTAATCTAAAAATATTCCCATATCCGTTTTATTTTTTATCATTGTGTAATAACAACATTTGTTCAAAAACACGTTGGTGAAAAATAAACAAAAATGCATTTTAATATGGCTTCAGAGTATAGTAAGAATAATATTTTAGTGATGTTCTGATCGATGTTTTACAGTAATTTAATTATATTGTTCAATAATATGTATGTATAAAAAAATCTCGTTATTACTTTATTTAAATTACATAAATAATTAATATTTTTCAAAACTCTAATTACATTGTCTTAGAAATATTATTCTTTATATACTGTATAATATGTATTTTAATTCTAAAATCACTATAAGAGGTCAATCCGATTGTTTTCCCGTAGATATATTTTTACCACTTAAAATCATCATTGGTAGTGTTGCGTTTTCTCAAATATTTGATTGTAATTTGTACACATTATAATAAGTATTTACTATAAAATATTCGGTATTTAAATTTTATACTTAATTACCTATTTCGTTTAATATTAAAATTATGGTAGCTCGGCCATTTTAAAGAGGTTTTATATAGGCAATTTTTTAGATAATTAGAGAAATGAAGAAAAATTAAAATCCAACAATTGAAAATGTTTTATAGGTATACATTTTAAAAATAAATAATAACTTTTCCCATTACTATATAATTTTTTATTGTATAGGTTTTCTATGAGTTTATAAAATTTTATAGAAAATATTACATTTGTACTTCTCATTTACAACATAAAAACATAGAAGAAAGATAAAACAAAAAATAAATGATAAAAAATAAAATTATCTACTTTTCTACATGCCCGTTTTGTAATATGTCCAATGTGCATTTAAACATGTTTTTATGAACTTTATTGATTTTTTAAATGAATGTAATTTCGAAATTAATTTCGAAAAAAGTAGCGGGGCCTTAGATAATTGTATTATCTATAATAATTTTCTTTTCGCTTCATTTTTCTAAGATATTTGTAAGTTGTTAAAAATGAGAAATGCTATCCTTAGTTTTTCATTGAAAATTGTTTGATCTGACATCCTCTTAATACTATATTATGTACTTATAGGTATAGAAATCCTTCATATTATATACCATTCATTATATTCATATTATTATATATTATATAATATGAAATTGATTACATTGAATACAGCAATGATTTTTTATAACATTTTTTTTTTTTTTTTTGTAGGAAGCCATTAATTTATATTATATCCTTATTATATGAACATAATAGTGTGGTATTTTTATTTTAGATTAAAAATTAAAATAAATTATTTTATACCAATTCAAAAACAATTCTATTTTAACTGTTAAAACAGTTTGATTTAATTCTAATATAAAAAATTGTGTAAGAATAAATTGTACGTAATGAATATAAGTAGATAAAATAAAATTTTTCAATAATTAAAAACCAATATCATGATAGGTATATCTACCATATTTAACAAGTTATAGATTTAGAATCACAAAAGTGAATAACAAACATCTGTTGCAAATCGAAAGTCTCCAAAATTTATATTTTTTTTAAATTACAACGAAATAATTTCATAATTTGATTGTTATATCACATGATTATAATATACTTAGATATAAGTACCTACATATATTGATATTGATATAAAATAAATTGTAATGTTTATATGTACCGATTATAATACCTAATCAATCACGTTCCTCAAATTAACACTTTAGACTGTTGTAGTTGTAGCTTGTAGCCTGTAGGCCTGTACGTATAGTCCGTTTAATTATACTATTAACTGATAATAAAATGTGCTTACATGTCGCATAAGTATTAACATTTATCTTAAGCACATCCGTGTGATTAAATACAATACAAGAGTTTAACATTTATACAGAATTATAAATGAACATTTAAAGGCGAATCATATAAATATAGGTCAAAAGCGATAAATTAACCAACACCATAAAAATATGATTTGTTTAAATAGGTTTGTCGATATGGTATAATTTTTTCGACCATTTTTCTCTGTCTAAAAATAAAACAAAATAAAGTCGATCAAAAATTTAAAAACAATAAATTGATTTATTATGTATAAAAAAAGTACGTTTTTATCATGCATATAAATAATGTACCGATTATATAAGTACAAATATTTATCGTATATAACTATTTTAACTAACATCTACTTGTCTATAAACAATAAATTAATATAATTTATATATTTTAGTTTATTTTCATTATCTGCTTATTATTAATTTTCTTTAATACCTATCAATTGATTGTAAATGCATTTAATTATAATAAGGTCTATTATTTATTATACTTATCCAGATTAAATATTAGGATTCAAATACTATTATATTAAATTACATAATATTATAATAATCATATTATGTTAATAAAATTGTATTCAATTTTATATTTGAATGTGAGTTACGAGAGTCCTTACACGACACTTGACTGCGTAATGTTTATTTAATATATTGATAATACAATTTAATTTTCGGACTAATAACAGAAATCTCAAAACAGTATCAATATAAAATTTCTTTAAAAAAAAAAAATTATAATTTCATTCAAATCAAAATTCTCTGGTCTTAAATTAAAGTTTTCAATCATCAGTTCAATTTAAAATTATTCAAAACAATGTTTTGACATTAAATCTGCGTGTATATTTTATACAATGAACAACTTTTAATATTTGGTTATAATTATTGTTAATGAACCTACAAATATTTTTAGCATCTATAAGTATACAGCCAGTATTGAGCCTAGACTTTCTTTTTTATTTAGATAAAGATGAAGATGATTAAAGTAAAATATATTTAGATAAATTTAAAAGATAAATACATTTTATCTAGTTAAAAAACAGACATTTTTTTTAAAATATTTCATTATTAGTTTCAATATATAATACATTACACACAGTTTATATTGTATTTATGGACTTAATGAAAAATTTATCGAAACAATATAATTTAAAAACATTTCTTATTGAAATACGTATTTGCTGACAGTAAAAATTTTTGTGGATTTGGGTTTTATTATATTTGACTTATCGTAAGTTTGGACAAGATAACAAAATTAGTCGTACATTGCGATCATAATGTTCATATTCTGAGTTAAAACAAACATTATTATTAATATCACCATTTATAATTAATTTTTTTAAAAATATGTTTTGGATATATATATATATATATATATATAAGTAATCACTCATAAATAGATTTTCATCTTTCTCCTCTAAGTGGACGTTTTTTGTTTTATGATAATATCCACAAAAATCATATAGGCATACTAGTTATAAATCATATAATCGTAAATTATAACTGGAATAACTTAGTTGGATTTCAACGTATTTCAAACAAATAGTTTAAAAGATATAATATTTAAAACGTTTTAAATGATTCTCTTATAAAACAACATATTTACATTAAAAAGAAGAAAAAATACTGTTGAAAAATTTACATTAAGCAATCACTTGTCATATTTTAAAAAAATGTATTCATATGTAAGTTCGCTTATGAATACCTACTTACGTATGAAATCAAAAATATATACCAATAGCACTTCAACACCAGCAATTCTATTTTTATTGATTTATAATACAAATTAAATAAACACTTATAGCCTATAAGTAATCAAAATATAAATTAATTATTGTTTCACTAATATAATAAAACTGTTGTATTAGAAAAAAATACATTTTAGGACGTTAAAAAAAACCACGTTTTTAATAAGGCTATGTTATATAGGAGGTACCAGTATTGTCTTATATATAATAGTCCATTGACGAATATTACACCGACAAGGCCAAACAGGGGGCACATCTGCACACGGGCAACATAATCGTAAATAAGACCTAACCCAATATATTATTTTAGAGGATATATATATTTTATATATACAATGTAGCCATTTATAGGTTTAGGTAAACGAGCTTATCAGGAATGGACAACTGGCGACCTATGAACCGAATTTAGCCCACCAACGCTGTTTGTCCTGCAAAGGTATTTTGCAAATTTTAATTTGAAAATGAATCGATGATAAAAAAAACAAACACAATATTTTTCGATATAGTTCACTGTAGACGTAAAACGGTTCGAAAACTTTCCCTCTATATATGTTGATTCGAGTCGTCCTGCAGAGACCGACAGGTAAAAGACAAAATAGACTATGTAAAATTTTCACTACTTTTCACAAGAGCAAGAACGAAATTTTCATATATTCTCAAATATGGCGTTGGGGCTTTGTTATTATTAAAGCATTAGGGTTGAAGTTAATGTTTTTTTCCATTCAAAATAATGTTACCTTGGTGGCCTTATATACTAATATTCTTAATATTCTATGTGTATGTTTAATAATAATGATTAATTAATTAAATGAAAATTTATCATATAAGAAAGTTTATATCTTTTTATATTTTTCTTTATATAAGAAAGTACAATATGACTGTGTGAAGTAGAAATAAATTCGGAACTACGAATGAAAACTTTAAAAACAAACCAATGATTATAATCAATTTTATAAAATATGAAGAGGGACAATAGTAGGTGCCAACGCCACGTGTTTGTCGGTTAGCGAACAAGACTTTTGTTAACGTCGCTTATACCCCATACTCTTTTAGCTTTCTGTGAATTAATGTCGCTTGTAACAAAAGTCATAAATCAAATATCACTTAAAAAAATGGTCAGAGGAACACTAACGCTTGTGTGGTTAAAACCTAAGATTGTGGGTTATCCCGTAGTATATACCTATTGTGTCGGTTAGCCCCTATATGTCACTTAGCCCCTTATGTCTTTTATCAGTTGATATATACGTAGATAATATAGGTAATATAGATATTATTATATTATTTGGTGTGTCGTTGACGGATCGATGACGTGACGTGTATAAAAACGATAAAACGAAAGAAAAAAACAAGGAAAATGGGCGGCCGTGTTTATCGCCATATATCTCGTTTCCGACTTTGATCGAGTCACATCGAAGAAAACAATATTAAAGACGAACGATAACAATGATAATACTATAGGTAAAGTAACCCACGTGCAGTTATAGTAATATATTCAGCGAGAGTGTTGCCATCGCCGTTACTCAATCGTCCTGCGTTTCTGCAGCCGAAACACATCATCCGTCGAGGATAATAATTTTCATATAAATTGCATACGACCGTGGCTATGATGCCGGGGGAGGGGGGGGGGCGAACAAGATGGATGGAAAAAACTGCCGGCTGCGGGTTGTGTACAACACACACACACGCCCACATATGTACACACACGCACATCATGATGGATTGATATCACTGGCAACCAAATTGATCTTAAAGACAATGATTTATTAAGCGAAATGGCGCCTATAATATGTTATGGACGACAGTCACTCCCTCCCCCCCTCCATCCTTCTGCCGACGATCGGTGGTGATTTGGGGGTGTTTTTAGTTAGGTGGAGAAGAAAGCGAAGAAGAGGGCGGAAAAAAAAACTATAAATGCCATATACCCTCCGGGCTTACCCCCTGACCTATCTGCCGCTGGAGACCGATCGTTTATCATCGGTTTCCCGTCCGCCACTGCCACCGCCGCCGTCACCTCGTCACACCACATAACCGCCCGTGACAGCGCATGTGTGTGTGTGTGTGTGCGCGCGCGTGTGTTTTGAAAACACTTTGACGTCAAGATTTGCACGGTTTTCGATAAGCCCAATCGTCGTTTTCCCTCGCCCGTAATCCGACATTGTGTGTGGCCCCCGTGCTCGTCGTTTGTTATAGTTATTATATTGTTATATTTTTATTGATAAATGATAACACTATGATATATAGTATATGTATATATTACCACCGCTCAAATAGTACTATCTATAAGGGGAATCACAGTGACTGTTAATGAAGAGGATGCTACACACTCGTTTTTCAAAGGGTTATATTATATTACACAGACGGTTTTTAGTAAATTTCCAGGAACTAGTCATATTGGTTCCCGTTTAGAAATGAGACTAATGTCAGTGTAGAACACGATTCCGTAAATGATCATTGTCTCACAGTATCTTTTTCATGACCGTATGGTGTTTTAATGCGATGTTGCTACAGTATGAATGCAGCAATGTTTTTTAATTCAGGAAATTACCAAATGTGCCAACAATAAGGATTTAATATGCAAAAGTACTTTTTTCAGTCTCACCTATAAACCGAATAAAGTCAATCGTGCGCTGGGACAGTTTAATTCGAAAATAGCCCAGGATTTGTTGTGAAATATCATGTCAAGTGATTAACAACTAATAAGTTAAATACGGATTAAGTATACTTCTTTCGGTCATACCTATATTTTGACAACGTTGCACCCGATTTCATACGGAAGTGTGTCAGTTTTTGAATGGACAATAAGCGTACGGAATCATGTTTTCAAAAAGGTAAAATGCACGGAACCGTATTCGTATCTAATTATAAGCGTCTCCCTTACTGTCAAAATGGATTTCCATAGAAAGGTAGACATTAAAAATATATATATCTAGGTATACATAAATATTTTTTGTTGTTGTTGTCCAGTAGAGATTTACTCATTTTCCTTAATATAACCATTGATTATTAATGGTGTAATCTACACTCAATAGTATTACACTGCAAAGGATGATATCGGGCGAAACCACAGTTATACAGTGTCATCGTCATACTTCCACACGGTGCTCGATGGGCAACGTCTTCGGACGGCTAACATTATTTAGCATTTGGACAGGACCGGGTATGGGGCTTCCATAAGAACCCGTCACTTGCCTGTACTACGCTATGGATACCGTGGTGCCATTTTTGCAGAGACCGAAAACTGATAGACGCTGTCGCAAAGCCCACCGAGCCCCACCAAGACCATGCAGAACGGTCGGTATCTCCTCGCGTCAGCCGATTGACCGCCTTTCGGATCGGAGTGACTGGACGGCAATGCGGTAGGACTCAAAGGTAGCTCTTCCCAAAGAATGAGAGTGGTTAACAAGTGGGTCTGCACATCAGTCAAATGGCTTCTCGGGGTTCTTCCCGGGATACAAGATCCATCTATTGACAAACACCATTACCGGAGGCTGCCCCTAGCCAGAAGAAAGGGAAATAGTTACTAGATAATACGTACCTCACTGGAAATGGAACGGTCACTCTGTTTTGCGTTCCTTTCAGTACGGCACCCCCAGCAGTGATCCCAATGCTCTTTGGCCATATACCGACACTGGCTCGTCCCGGCCGGCTCATCCCACCATGGCTGGTTCAGATGCCCGGATATCCCTTGAATAACGCACAGCGCTAATAGAAGGTGTACGCTGGGGCTGATACGGTCAATACCCGAAAATATCAGGGTTAACTACATTAGACGATAGTATTAAGTATGTACAAATAGGAACAATGGATATTATGAACTCAGTGTCAGTATCTATATAATATATTGTTGAAATTCGTGAAATTTTCTATTTACTTTAATTAATTTTCTGTGCTTATATATGTGCAAACAACTTATACCGAATTATTTCCCGAGTATAAAATTCCGTATCAAAATTAGTTCCGAAAAAAAAAAATCAAAAATTTAGAGTGGGTGAAGCTAAATTAAAGAAACATGATGAGTTGTGTGAGAGATTAGGAACAAAAGAAGGAGGGAAAGAAGTGTACTATAAGATGTTTAAGAAAAGAAGAAAATAATACAGTTACTTTAACAATGTATTGTGAATACAAAATAAGGATAGGAGGGCGTTAACAAAAGACAGAAAGGTGATAAACTGATGTAAAGAATATTTTTGGTGGTTTTGAGGAAGACATGAAACATAGAATTAAGCGTGGTAGAAGTGTATATGATGTGTCAGGTATTTTGTGTGACAGGAGAATCACAATTAGGTTAAAAGGTAAATTTTATAAGACAGTAGTCAGGCCTGCAATGATGTATGGTTTGAAGCATAGGGCACTAGATAGGAAGAGAACAGAGTATGAGTGTAGTAGAGATGATAATGTTAAGATGGATGAGTGAAGTGACTAGGGAAGGCAAAAAAAGAAATTAATATATAAAAGCAGTTTTATTTATATCGTGGAAGTCCACAGCGCAATATAATAAACATGTGGGTAAAACAAGATGAACATCAACTAAAATTTAGATTAAATTGCAATTTAAACAATATAAAATAAAAAATAAAAACACTTAAAATGAAATACAAATATAGGTAACTTCTTCGTTGCTTTGGTATTTAAGTCTCCACTATCCAAATTGTCATAAGTTGTATGACCAGTACTGTGCCATATCTGGATTTCTAGTTTGCTTCTATGAGGTCCTTGTCATTACATGTGATTGGCCATTTGCAGTATTTCAGTAGGTGGTCTATTATTTGTTCTTCATGACACTCAAATAGCACTGATGAATCTTCTAAGTAACCCCCCTTATTTTATTGGCTTTGTATCGTCCAACTTTTGATCGTAACCAATTAGGCTTCTCCATATTACCCATCTATTTTCGTGTCCTTTTGCAAGGTTTTCCGTTGGCATTATCCATGCTGTTTCATCTTCTATTTTTTCTTTTTACCTCTCAATTCTTTCTTTTATTGGGATTTCTCGTGATACACTTTATTCTTTTCGTAAAAATATTTCTAGATTTAAGCCATTTTAAGTGCCTCCTAGGAGTCCATACATTATGTTTTAGGCATCATTAATAGTTTTTATTCGTTCCCAGTCGACCTGTAACAGATCGTCGGATTTCAGGTGAAGCTATACCAGATAGGGTGTATAACAGTCTGGGGTCTGTTGTACACTGTACAGTTTGTTTATTTGTGTATTTTTTTTAACAGTCAGTGATTAGTTGGTATGTCTCATTCAGGGTTCTATCTATATTTTTTTATGTATATAGACCTCTATCTCTTCTCTCTCCAGACTCTTGTTATAGTCTTGATATTTGCTGTGTTCGGCATCTCCCGGGTATAGTTTTTCTTGATATGATTTTTACTATTTTAACAAGTTGATTTTAGTTTTCTAACGTAGGAGCTAAGCAGCTAATTCTTTCGTCTAACTTTTTAGCTATGATAATAGTCATTTTTCATTAATTTACCAAATAAAATGCATTCCACAAGCCAACGTCCACCATTCAACATTACCATAATTCATATAATATAAAATATATAAATATTTAGCATTTTAGTATAAATTATATAGCAAATTAATAACTAGGGTTCAAGTATTTAATCAGATTTAAAAAATAATTAAATTCAACTCATTAGATATCAATCTGATAATTTATTAATAATAAATTATTATTTTTAACTGATTTAATAATTATAAATCTAAATAATAAGCATTGCTTAAAATACTTGAATGTTTATTTTTTTGGTTTTTTTTTGGTTCGTCATCGTCATTGTGTGGTCTTTTCACATTAATAGACACGGACGTAGATGCAATCGGGGAGGATATAAAAAACGATGTTATTTTAGAATTCATGTTTCACAATAAAGATATATCGAACGATATTACGAAGGAAAAATTTAAAATGTACAAATTAAAACACGTGTACAAATGAAAAATACGTTTAGGGGAGAGTGTTGTACTTTGGAATGCTTGTACTTCGGACTAATGTTAATATTTTATTAAATATTAGTAAAAACAAAATCTCGTGGAAGAATTTTACGTCATTAGTCCTATTAATGTAAATTATCTAGAAATTTATATCACAGAATACATATAATACGCGCAAATTTATTTAATAAGAAGCAAACCATTTTTCTTAACATAAAAAAAGGAATATTTGAATTTTAAAACATTTTTGTATTCACACTGCAAAATAACTGTTATTATATAAATGTATGATATCATAGAATACATTTTTTAAAAGGAAAAAGCCAAAGAACATAAACAGTAGTTCAAGGTCATCGAACTAATCTCATCGAAAACATAAATTATTATAAAATAATAATAAACCAAACCAACAGCAAAAATAGTCATACAAACAACATTATTAAACTATCCTCAAAAATTTTGATTGAAATTTTTTTATTATTTTAAAATATTTTAGTCACCAAATAAAAAACATATAATTTTTGAGAATATCACATTTTATGTTTGACAAATTAAAATAATTAATAAACAACGATGTTTATACCATGATAACCAACAAAATATATACTTACAAATTCGTAAATAACCAGTTTATTATATAATATGTATAAAAAAGTCCTTTCCTTACACTTGCCTACATATATTTGCAGTGGCTCTACAATATTCTTATCGAATGGTAATTAAATATTCATATAATATATTCAATACAAATTCAAATTAAAAGAAAAAAAATCCATTTTATTAATCAATCTAATTATAGGAATGGCTCTTTTGAGAGAACATTTTTTCAATATACTCAGATATATATATTATATGCGTTGATGTTGAGAGGAGGTGTTATAAATGTAGTAATAATACTCCACCTCTCCTTGGCTACGAAGTGAGAAATGTGATGGATACAGTGGAATAAAACATCTGGTATTTCATATAATAAAAGGATTCTAATTAATAGTTTGATAGAAAAATGTTATAAGATAGTAGTGAGGCCTGCAATGATGTACGGATGGGAATATGTTGGACATTAGATAAGAATATAGAAAAGAGGATAAGTGTAGCTGAGATGAAAAGTTTATACTGGATGAGTGGAATGAGTGAAGAATATATTATAAGAAATGCGTATATAAGATAGTATTGGAGTGGTTTTGATAGTAGACAAACTTAGAGAGAATAAATTGAAATGGCTCGGACATGATTTAAGGAGGAAAGAGATAAAGTCAGTAAGATTAGTAAAAGTGATGTATAATGTACTTGTTTTATTATTATGTATAATATAAAATATACATTTTTATAGATGAAAAAGAAGACCATAAGCGCAAATTGGTTTATATTTTGAGGCTTCAGCCCCAAAATATTTAGTCACATCACAATTTCAGCATTGTTAAAAGTTGATTGATACGTTTGAAATGGGTACTTATTTCTTATTACTGATTTCAAATAGTTATATAATAAATTATATCTCTATAGCATATTATAATTAATTTCAATTTTAAATATTAATATATACCTATATTTATTATTTATTTACCTACCTATATAAAAACGATAAAGAAAATCCTAAATTATGTTCTTTAAATTTGTCTCTTAGAAGATAGTGTCTAAGGTAAGATGTAATTTTTAAATTTTTCACCGATGTAAAAATGTTTAATTATACCCTCTTTTTTCATAAACTACACCTCCCTACTTAGGGATTTCTAGCTATATGCCTGATTTTACACACTGCACAGAATTTAAATAGCATATGCATTTGTATATGATAAGTTATTTTTACTTTCAAAAAATAAAATTTTAAAATGCATTATCTTTAATGTATACATTATGTATGCTATAGACCTATAAAATTATAATATTTTATAGGCTCTGACTTGTTTTAGGTTGCTTTCGAATTAGCGACTGTGTTTTAATTACCTATATAGGTATACCCATGCCAAATATTTTATTATGGAAATTTGACTCATACGGGGTCGACATATTATATAACCATTTTATATTCTATTTTAGTGAGGGAGCTAGTGGTTTTTTTTAATATTATCATTATAAATTAGAGATTAAAAATAACTTGTATTTCGTGTTTTAAACTACGATGACGACGATTTGATTTCCCCTCGGCATATATCTAGTAATATTAATAAAATAAAGTAGCTAATTTATATATTTTTTTAATGTGTTAATTGATCAACTACCTCATGGAAATGTTTACCTAAACACCAATTAATATAGGCTAATAAAATCCATTTACATTATACTATATCTATCTCACTGCTATTATATGGATTAATTTTAGCAAAAAGTCAATATCAATGAAGGTAATATTTTAGGTGAACTTTTCAAATGCAATTAATAATTCAATACCTAGTCAAAAGTTCTGTTGTTATACGTTTTAGATGTAAATGTCAACCTCCTTTTTTTTTGCAGTACCTATATAGCTGTTAGTACAAACGTGGAGTGTTCTTGGTCACACTAAATAATTATTAGCTAAACCGAATTGCCTTATGACTTGCATTTATACACCATATATATATATATATTATATTTAATATACATTTTGAATTTCGGAAAATTTTAGAAATTTAATAAAAGCTAAATCTTCATTTATTACATTATCGGTATCATTTATACATTATATTCATTATTGAAATCGAATGGTTTTATGTAACGCTAGTCATTATATTTTGTTTGAAAAAAAAAAAAATAAATAAATATGTGCAGGGTATATATATATATATATATTACTACACTGAATATTGACAGAAAACAAAATATCGCCTATATAAATATTTTTTATAGAGAAAAGTTCTTGAATATTATGTTAATATGTCAAAGTAAATTAATTTGTAGTCTCTATTTGATACACAAAGAGCATAGAAAATCGAGTTTTATATTTCAAATATTGTGGATTATTGGTTGATTTTTGGATATGATGACTGATTATAAAAATTAATGCATATAATAATATAACCTGTGGTTTTCTCGAATTATTTTTTTGAAAAATCATGTTTTAAGCAAAATATTTAAAATTTTAAAATTTAGTTATTACATTATTTTTATTATACCTACCTACACTTATAATAAACGTTTAATATATTTTTTTGAAAAACGAATTCCAACAAATCACAGGTTATATGATTTTCATTATTTTAGATAATAGTTCTTCTAGACACAATTGTGCTATACTCCGTATCTATTATATCTATATATTAAGTGAATATTTTATATGATGTTTTTTATATTTTATAATTACTCATGTCATAAGTATAGGTTTATTGTATTGTATATACATAGATATTATTTCGTTAATTTAAGAAAACTCTAACATTTTCCAAATAAAGGTGGTACTTAATAATTAGGATAACAATCATTAATTAATATTTTGTATTTCAAGACATTTTTAAACACTACGCGTAGGCACTAACAGACACTGCATGGAGTAATATAAAGGCACATAAAGTATATAAAGGCACCGATTCTTCGGTTCATTGAGGCTCTCAAACCATGGTTAGTTGACAAAGTAACCACTAACCAAAAATAAAATATTGTGTTAATATCATATGTTATGGTAATATATAATAGATAACATAATATTTATTACTGATAATATTATAACAAGCAAATGGTTTTACAATGTATTATACAGAATTTGTTTTTATCAAAAACGACCACACTGTAACTAACCACGGTTTGCCGGCTTCAAGTGAATTGGTTAGTGGAGATACATAACGGTGCCTCTATCTTACTCTATGATATTATGACCAATAAAACCAGTTATTTTGGTAAATAACATTTTATACAAGTAAAAAACTACTTAGTTATAAAGAGACACTATATATGCGTTAATTTTTATGAGTTTTTATGTAGAAAATTGTAACTAAATATTTAGTATAATAAAAAGTAAACAATATTGTAATATGTACATAAATATATTTTTAACGTAATTTATAATTATCGTGAGAAATTTGTTATATCATAGTAGCACTTATATTATGGTACCTATAGGTAAATCAACAACTACATTTTGCTCTATAGTCTATATGATCACAGTTGTATAACAATTTTATATAAAAAAAAAAAAAATCATTACAATATTATCTACAAATATATTTTATATTTTGTTTGAATTTTGACTTCCAAGATTACAAAGAAATAAGTGCTGTACCTACTTATAGAATTTAATTAATTTATTAAATAAAATAATTAAAATGAGCGTGTGTAATGTAACACAATTAAGTGTTCTCTTAATATTGTCTTATATTTGTGTTAGTGTAAAGGATGAATTATTTCCTTCCGATTACATTTCCGCGGACATCATTGTTTATATGTCTATAGGATGTATAGCTATCTAAGTATAAGTATAAATAACACTTAAAATTTTCAAATAAAAATTTTAAACTACTTGTGTATATATCATATTACATTGATAGAATGCTGACACATACATTTCGAGAAGAACGCGGTGGACTGACTATTGGGCGTGAAGTTACAATTTACGATCGTTCTTAGCCCTCGGGATACTATTATGGACACTATAATATCAGATACGTTAAGATATGTTAAGTGTTAAACATATTATAGGTGTGTACAGATACGTGTGAAATCGTAACTTGATGGTCTTATGGCATCCGGGTTTCGGGGCCGGAAGGTATAATATACAGTATATTATATTATTAAGTACATGAGGAATTTAAGACCATGCGTTTTATTGGACTGCAAAAATTTTCAAACGCTGTGGTGGCTCGGTCCGTGTTATTTTGATTGTATTATGATTATTATTTTACGACCGAAAAGAGAAAAATCGTACTATTCGCATATCGATCGCCGGAATTTTTCACTGCACTATTCAACGCCAGATGTACGTATGCTCAAGAATGGAGATTCAGATTCGGACTTCCTATTGAAGTTACAACTAAAAAAGAAAACACTGTTAAACCACTAACTCTATCCCGGGGGTGGCTATAACACGCGAAGCAGGGCGATAGAGTGACATTGCAACCAGATAAAAAGATAAAAATTTCCAAACTTATTATATTGGTGAAACTGTAAAAATATAACACCATCACTTATTAGTACGAGGGATCTCGTAATAAAAAAGTTAATAGTTTGGGAATTTTTATCTTTTTATCTGTTCACTATGTTGCTCTACTTTTTGCTCTGCTTCAGATGGTGCTTAGGATAATCCCGTATAATATACGGTATGGTAATTTTTCGAGAGAGCAAATTTTCGGTTATTTTCATCTATAAATTTGTTTTCCTTCGTGACTAATATGAATTGCTATACGAAACTTTAACACATCATTATTAGTATTCTTTACAAAATAGAAACACTCATTTTAGTATTATATTGTGATAATAATTATCAAAATAACGAAATTATTTCAAAAAATCTGTTATGGACACAGTTTTGTACACCTTATAGACGCTTTTGGACATGAATGTTACACAGTTTTTGTAAATTAGTTACAATATTTGTAATATTCTTAATGTTAACAGTTTATGATAGGTATATAAACAGACCAAGGATAAAATAATAACGATACATTTTATTATTGAACAAAACTCATAAGATCAAACATAAACATCGCAGTATTGCTGAAATGTCCACATAGTGTTTTATACCACTCGAATTTACAGGGTAAACAAAGTCAACTCCACATGGCGTTCTTCACCTCTAGAACAAATGGACATGGTTTTATTTTCTATCGTCTTATTTCCGTTATTTATGATAACTGGACATAGCGCCCTATACCAAAAAATGTTTAACAAGGATATGGGCATAATTCTATTTCATAAAAATTTGACATGTTGTTCTTTACCTCCAGGGTACAGATATATACTTATATCAGTGGCGTCATCGATTGATTAATTATAAATTTTGCGTATATTATACATATTTAATATATTATACTACAGTAGGTATATTATACAATAAATATGTAATATAAAGTGATAAATTAACGGGTTTTTGAGAGATGCAAATGTATATTTCTAACAGGCTCTCCATACTCCACTGTCATAAACGTCGTTATATATTTACTAGACGTAATAAACACGTATATATATATTATGTAGTTGTATGCCTAACCTAAGTCGTTGATTTAGCGAGTATACCGACAAATAGAAAGTTATTTCGGAATCTTGGATAATATTTTTTGTCCAATAAGTCTGTCGTAAACTCGTAAACATTTTTAATCGCTATGTTTTTATGGGTGGATTTTATAGGTACTATAATAATGTATATATATATAAACATAATATACTACTTATTTATAGGTAGATTATAATTTATATATACTCGTATATACTTACAGCTGTATATATAATCGAAAATTTATTCGACAAATTATGTAGAAAATGTGTGTATATATAATATATTAGATATTCACTTAGATATCCTTATTTGGTTCCATTCGTTACCTCAAAAAATAATACTTCATTTTACATATTTCATGTGTTCCGTCAAAATCTTTTTACTGTTGTAGTGTCAATCTGTACTACCCAGAACCAGAATTTACTACAGGCATATCACAATAACACTTGTACACAAACTTCCTAAAATTATTTAAAAATTTCAATATTCTATTCCTGTATATTAAAGGTTAAATTATAAATTTGGAATTCGGGATCTGGTTATTATATTTAAAACAATGTTCACATATTGTTTATTGTTATTTACTATATCTACAAATTATTATTATGTAATATTAATTTACAACACATATGCATTATTGAACTGATAATGGTTTATGATAACAAGTAGGTATACAGGTATGACCTATTGACTATTAACCCATTCAGTGCTAAATTCATTTTAGAATTGTTGCTATCCAGATGTTCATAAAATTAATATTTTTTTCCAATTTTTATACACTCAAAACATTTTTTAAATCGTTCGAAATCATGTATCGAAGACACAGATTAAAAAAGTCAATTTCGATCAAGATACTTAAGAAAATGCCACCTACACATTTTCAAGGGGTTTTCTATAGTCAATTTTTATGACATTTTAAAAAAAAAACGAAAATCCAAAAATAAAAGAATATTTTCCTATGTTACTACCACTTCTATTATTGTGTAATTACGATATTTGTTTAAGAAAAAAACATATAAAAAGTATTTATGTAGTTCTAATATTATATAATAAATTATCGTAGGTCAACGATTTTGGTACCAATAGAAGTATAGGAACATAAAATTTGATCGTACGGCAACGTTTTACGATTAATTAATTCTATCATGTTTTATGGACTGTTGAAAAACATACAAAAATCTTATTTACAAAATTGTATATAATTTTGTAATTTCAAATAAAATTTAAAATCTGGCGTGTGATCATAGATTAAGAAATAAGTTCTCATCTTTCTATTGGTAACAAAATCGTTAACCTGCGATAATTATACAATATGTATTATTGGATGTGCGTGAAGGTATTTTCCGTCGTATTTTGAACGTGTGTAGCATCATCTTAACTTTGACATTTTTATGGCCAGTGGTTTCCAAAGTGTTGCGGTTATGGGATAATTGGTAAAGGCGGAAGGAAATAATGTACTATATTGGAAAATAATTGGTTATACATATATTTATTTTTTATTTCAGCAATTTCAATATAAATAAACACAATCGTGAAATTTACATGCAATTATTACATCACAAATATTGAGTTTATTGAGAACCTTCTTATTTAAGAGCAAAAATGAAAACATTAATTTACACCTTGGAAAAAAATCCTAATTAAATTTTATTTTCTTAATAGTTTGAAATTTCATTATCTATCGGTTAGTATAGGTTCCAAATGTTTAATTTAAATAGATAAATTTTGTATACCTTGATGTATATCACTCAAAGGGTTAAAATGTATAATGTAATTTATGTTATAATATTATTACATCGGATGCTAAATTGTCCAATACCAGAAAATTTTGTAAAATTATCAAAATTTTATTTCTAAAAATTTCGAAATCATTAAAGTATTAAAACAAATATTAATAAAATATCTGTATAAGTTATTAAAATATGTTAATTTGAAAATAATTTTTTCTTATTCCTAAATGTGGCTTTACAACCTAGTTTTATTTTATTGGAACAGGCGGCTTGATATATTTCTAAAGTATTTTGTTAATGTTTTCAAATGATCTCTTTATTAATATAATTTTCAACAATCAAAGCATAAGTATAATATTATTATTTCGTACCTGTTAAGTATTTACTTATAATATTATAATATAATATACTCAATATTTTAACTTATAAGCCATCCTGTTTTAACTGCGCAGCGTGTTCAATAAATCTATTATAGTTAAATTAATAAAAGTCGACCATATAGCTGGTATTGTATTATTTTCAAAGGTAGAAATTCTGCAAAATCTATAAATAATATGTTATATACAATATACATATTGTAAGTATTTATTGATAATAACCTATCATTGTAGATATCTTTATATCTTTCGATATATTTAGCGAGTAAAATATATTTATCAGGAAAAATATTTTTATATTTTTTTAGAAAATCGTATCCTGTCATATTTTATCATTGGTTTCCGATCTAATGAAGACGGTATATACCTACAATACACAATGAAAGATGATAATAGTAATATAATATATGAGCTTCAATTATTTAGGATGTCAAAACGTGAATTTACTATTCTAAAACCTCAGAATCTATTTAAATTAAATAAAAAAAAAATCATGTTGATCGAATATATTATTTTAATAATAAAACGATTGTAATATAATATTATCATCGCGGTCACTTTTAGGTCGCAAATTCTAATCGTCTCAATAAATTTACCGTTGTTTATATCGTTGTCTATATTCGTTTATTATATAAATATATATAATATAATAAATTTCTCTACATAAAGACAGTACAAGTAAGGTGTGCAGGTGGTTTTGCATAACTAATTAAATTTCACTTCAAAGTTAGCGAAACAACAATAATATAAACTGTGTACATAATTTGACATTAATGTCGATGTTGTGGTCGGTTATCTGACGCTAATTATAATATTCGAATAAACATCCTAATAATCCACATGTAAATATGCAATCATGCAGAGGACCGACCGATTTCGAATGTTTGTTTTTTGGCAACGAGAAAAGTACCACACGAAAAACACATTATTATTTCGTTGCCAGTGAAAAATTATACACGCCCATGTACGGTCTATACTCGTTTATGGCATCATTGAAAGTCGTTAATAAACGGTCGGTGTTGTTGAATTATTGAAAAAAAAAAAAATAATAATAATAAAAAAAGCTAATAGATATATCAGAATATATTATAATGAGTGGAATATCGGGTTTCCATGCAGCCTGTTGTTGGTGTGATTATTTTTCGTAAACTATATAATATACGATACATAACGTATACCTAACGAGTATATATAATACTGCAGTCAAATAGAATACGAGCATAAAGTATAGGTATATATATGTATATATATATACATCAATATGGACAGGTCGAAGGGTATTTTAAAAAAAATTTAAATTAAAAGACAGGATAAGAATCTGTACAAGATGTACAATTTAGATATAATTTACGTAAAAAATCAAAGTTGAATAATTTATTATATAAAAAAAAAAAAAAAGAACACAATATATATATACATATATATTACTTAGATACTTGCAGGTTGACATTATTTATGAAATTTTAATTTCCTGCCAACGGTATTATTACTATCGTCCATCAGACCATTTTCATCACGGTATACAATATATGCTATGCAGTTCAACATTAATTATACACATGAACCGACGGTTTACGTAGTAGACGCGTCCAATTTTAATCAATTTATATTTCTTTTTTCACACTTTAGATTCTGAGCGCAGGAGAGCTAAAGGACAAATGACTCGGCCAAAGATCGGAAAAATTTTAAATGTGTTATAATAGTTTTATATGGTTTTAGGTGATTTTTTTTTAAACGATTTGTGAATGTGTCAGAGTTTTGAGAAGATTTAAGTGAATAGCCGTTTTTATTACGTATGAACTTGATTTGTAACTAAAGTTATTTTATGTATTACGTATAAGAGGACAGCGAAATCATCTATATACATCTAGGGCAATGCAATTCTAAATACGCCACTGCACTACAGACGTCCATTTATTCTCCAGTAGTGATTTTTATTTTTTAAATATTAAAAAAAAATATATTATTTTGTGTTGTTCTTTTTACAGAGGGCACGTTATAGTTTTTTCTTGTTTCATATTACTATGTTCCTTATAATGATGACAAACATTCATCTAGTGTATGATATATATATATCAGTATATATATATACAAATAATATCCAATATATTATGATTACACGAAGTATATAAAACTCAATATAATAATTCGTCTCCGAATGACCCATCGAATATCTCCGATTGACAAGATGAATTTCTTTAGATATTAAATTTTTTGTAAGTATTATTAGAAGATAACAGGTATATAATATATAGGTGTAGATATAGTTACGTACAACGAATACCACTTTACGCTATAATAAAGTAGATACATTTGACCGCTATTGTTGTTTGACACGCATCAGGTCATGGATTTATGCGTTTTACCGTATTATTATATTACTGTAATGCCCGGGTATAGTCATAATAATATTATATACCTGGTGGTGATTAAAAATGATTACCAACGTGTTATTAAATTCGAATTAGACCATCGTACTGCCGTATAATTGCGACCATTGTTTACCACATGATTTTGAAATTAATTACATTTTTTTCCTTCATAGGTGCCCATTATGTTTTATTCACACGTAATAAGCGTCCTGTGAAAAAATTATTTCCTACGCTAATAGATGCTTTAAATTTTAAACTGTTATTTTGTAACACGGTAATTATTATTATATTGCGTCCTGCAAATAAAAATTGTTTATTTTTTAAAAAATATTAATAATGAACATAATAACATACCTACGTCGTAGGTAATCGTGAAAAAATTATTCCAAGGACAAAATCGTATTCCAATAAGTCGAAACAAATCGTTTTTCATCATTTATTAGGCACCAACTATAATGCTATAATATATAGGTACTATGCCTATTTTGATTTAAAGCCTCTTAGTATATAAACGCAATTAATTTTGCTGTCAAATTTCTAATAATTTTTCAAGGTTCGCAACACTTCGGTATTATTAAAATCAAACAAATCAAATCTTATACAGAATCTCATTGATATACTATATATTGCTCTGGATCATTTCAATATTCTTCCACGCAACCTGAATTGGTAGATATAATAATTTATTATATTCACACTACACTCCAAGAAATCCATACTTTTTTTTCTAATTATTAGCATTTTACGACGCATATCTTCAAACCCATTTAATCGGTCCAATATTAATAAATAATATTCAACAAATTAATTCTTTGATGTTAGCTAAATTTACCATATCATTTGATAATAAATATAAATTGTAAAATCTTAAATTAAAATAAATTAAAATTGTTTAATTATACGTGTAGATGTCCACTCCATTAGTTAAATATTTTTCAATCCTACATATATATATTTTTTCTTTATAATATGGTATAGGTACCTACTATATTGAAGTCTGTTTAGATACTTCCTACATAAGGAATTGATTTAAAATATTTAACAAAAAAAATTACATTTCTCTGCAGTTAATGTCCATATATTTTTAACACAGAGTTTTATCTTTATTTATAGGGACAAAATTTTGTTAATCTAAACAATAGGCTATGTAGGTAGAGGATGAAAGTAACTCATTCGTTGGGTGGATACTGGTATTGGATATATCAAGTTTTAGAGCTATGATGAATAATGTCTTTCTATAAAGCAATTTGAGTATTTAAATAATTAAATAAAAAAATTAATAAACTAGATTAATATGACAAATATATTTAGTTTTTCTTTAAGCTTAAAAAAACTACTAGGAAAATCGACAAAATTCCTCTTTAAAGTACTAGGTACCTAAAACTAGATTTCACTATGAAATAAGCTCTATTCATTACAAAACCCCTACTTGAATCCTTTTACCTAAAAAATGTTTTCCAGAGAAATAAAAATAAAAAATAAATATCACTTTAAAATCAAGATTCCTTGCTCCACCCAAAATATAAATGTAATATAACATATAAATATAAAAGTAAAATAGGTAAGTACCTAGTTAAAAGTTTACTTAGAAATTTGTATATATAAAACGACGGTTCGAAAAACTGAATAAGAATAGGTATTATTTCTATTATTATTCTTACCTATTATTTTTCGATATTAAAAAAATAATACTAAATAAAAAATAAAAATAAAAATCTGTTTAGATTTAAGTAATTTAAACGTTTAGTTATATAAATTTCCAAAAAAGTTAAACTCGATATTTACTAATCGACTATTTTCAAGTTCCATATGAATAATGAATAATATATACCTATAGGTATATATTGTAATGATAAAATAAAATAAGTTATTTTCACTGATTTAACTAGAAAAAAAGTATATAATTAATAATATACGTAATACATCATCTAGATCTAAGTAGAACAAATTAATATTTATCTACCTATATGAGATATAATATAAGTAAAACGATTAAATGATTTACATCGTGAGACATACGTCCTATAGTTCTTTCTTCTTCTTCTTCTTCTTGGAAGTTATTGGCCACTAGGGCCATCTTGTCAGACATCCAATCCTCTCTGATAGCTGTTTTCTGACCAGTCTGACAATCCATTTAGAGATTTGACGTCTCTTCTCACTACATCTTCATATCTCATATGAGTGCGTCCTCTGTTTCCCCTATTTCCTTCTGGGTTCTCTACCATTACCATGCTTGACAGTGAGTTCTGATTTTAGCAATGGTGACCAGCCTACTGTAATCTTCTACTATGGATTTTATCTAATAGGTCATGCGTTTTGTTTCTGAAACAGTCCCTCTATAGGTATTTGTTTTTTCTTATTTTCCATTCGCCCGGTATTTTCGTCTTTTACTGGACCAAAGGTCTTCCGTAGGATTTTGCTTTCCAAAACAATCAGTCTAATTTCGTCCGTTTATGTAACAATGTGATATATAATTGTATCTTCGGTTCTCTCAACTGAGACTGCGAGTCTGTTTTCGATTTCATTTTTTTCCGTCAACATCGAACCTAGGCATATCAATAATTGTTTGAATCTACTGAACTCGCGCGGTTTCACACTTTCCCGCACTATCTCTTTTCCCCATGACGATGACCATCATATCCATATATACTCTGTCCCGTGTTCGTTTGCTTGCCTAAAACCGACTTTTCTCACCGCTTCCTCTCAGCCGGCCCAGAGAAAATCGATCCTAAGCCTTTGTGTGATTTACCCGCAGGAACCCATTGATCCGCGTGCACTAAAAGTAGTGCCTACACGTACGATAATCAATTATTAGGGGGGAGGAAACAATTTCTCGATCGATATTGTCAAATGGAACTCCGTGAAATCGTTTACAATATGTTATAACGCGGAACCTATGCCGTTGAAGTGAAATAAAAACAAAATGAAAAAATGAAATTGTAAATATCGCAGTGTACTCATCGTGCACGACGAGACGTACGGTACATAATATTATAAATATAATACGTAATATTACATTATGTTAACGAGATGTGTTCGGGACGAGACGACGGGCGTTTACCGTAACGCCCGTAAAACGATTGTAATATTATTGTATACGTGTGTGGACGATAAAAAAAAAAAAATTTAATAAAAAAATGGCGTACGTTCAAACGTTTTAACAGCAACACTCGGTGAATAATATGACGTCGAACAATAATACCGTGTGCCGACGACGACGACGACGACGACGACGATGGTCAGAGGTCGCGGCACAGGCCGACGACGACGGTTAATTAAATCACACGCGATAGGTATTGTAACGGCTGCACGTGCGCCAAGACAAACGGTCGGCCGTGTCCGTAATGGAGATAAGCCGTCAAGACGGGTCCGCCGGACACATGTAAATGAGAGAAGTCTCTTGTATTATAATAATATTAACATTGCCATGGCGTACGTAACAAATGACCAGCGACGTATGTACGATAAAATAATAATAATAATAATAATAATAATAATATATGTGTTTATATTCACTATATTATACCACCTGCAGTACAACACGAAATATATATAATATTCTACTGCGTGCCCACTATAATACTATAGCTGTTATCACCCGGTCTACGTAGTATCACAGTATCCGCAGTGACTATGTATATAAGGATTCTCGGGGCCCCGGACACAATCAATTGATGGGGTCCCCAGGCTATCGAGAGTACCGGGGGGGGGGGGAACAATAAAAAATTTTTCGCTTTTTTCTCATTCGAATCGACTGATTTGTACTCGGTCGTTTAGCCGACTGGCGTGTTGATTTGGCCGACTTTAAGGTGGCAATTTCCCCCCTGCCCCCTAGACCTATAAACATAAAGGTTTTTCATACGTCCATAACCAGTGGTTAAAGTGGAATATATTTGCAGGGGGGACTATAGCTAATGCAAAAAAAAAAGGCGTCCCCTGAACCAGTATCGTAATATTTTTAAAACATTTATATAAATTTAACATCCATGTTATTATTGACCTAATTTGTAAAAATTTATCATGGACGTATATATATGTATATACCTATTATTATGTATAATGTACATACTCTGTGGTTATAACTTTAGAATACGCATCTATAATATACATCTTGCATACAATTTATAACTATAAATATCATTTTTAAAACTTTTTTTCATTTAATTTTCGAATATTATGTATAAAAGAACAAATTCAGTGTCAACTTTTAATTAAACATTTAGAAATATAAAGGGGACGCCAAACTTAAGCTAACCAAAGAAAGGGGACGACGTCGCCCTCTGTCTCTACTCACTTTAACCACTGTCCATAAATCATAAATCATACAGAGTCATTGATGGTGATTTCTCGAGAAGCCTGAAAATCGAATGTACACAAATTAACTACTATCTATATACTAGTATTTATTTGATTACGTAGTAATGTAGTATGAGTATCTAGGTATGGCTAGTAGGTATATATATATATATATATATATATATATATATAGATTATATCATGGGTTAAGATTGTACTTATGTAGAAAAATACTAACATAATTTTATTGAAAAAATATATTTTTTTAAATTTAGTACAAATATAAAGGCATAACACAAACACTCTACATAATATATTAAGTATAGGACAAATATTACAATAAAGGGATCGAATTAGGTCAACCAAAAGAGATAATAATTTTTATTATTTTGCTTTTATTATAATGAAGTATTTATTTAGTTACATTTATTTTTATAAAATGCATATAAATTTGTTGTAGTTGACCATTTTTTTTTTTTTTTTGGCTTCTTCGAAATTTGGTTCGGGTTCAAAATCGACATTAAACTAAAAGTTCAATTCGATTTGAGATTGGCTCTTGAACTTCAAAGTTCGGTTTGACACCTAAATTTCTCGTTCGTTCCACCTCTAATATTAATACAATATATTGTTATCCCTTTTATAACGTAAACAATTTTAATATTTTTTTAATAATTATTAATATATAATTTTTTTGTTTTTAACGATACACATTTACCTACTTTAAATATAAATCTAAAAAATAAATACGATTTATATATATATATATATATTAAACATAATACATATATTTATAATAATAATAATAATAAGATAAAACTATTCTTCGACATTTTACTGAATCAGTTTTTTCAATTTAGGGTAAATCTATATTAATTCATTGACTCCAACTGAAATGCAATTCATTTTATTTTTCTGGTTCATATCTATTATTTAATATTACTTATTATTTGACCAAAGCACAATATTAGCCTTTTGAATAGGTTTTCATTATTACTGCAGCGTAAAAATTGTCTTGTGTAATATTCTTTGAACTTACGAGATGCTCCAACAGTCTTAAAGTAAATTTTCAACATATAATATTATCTATTGATGATATATTAACAATATATTAACACTAAGGTTATATGTAGTTAATTAATTATTTACGAAATTTTAAGTTAAAAATATTTTTTAAAAAACATGATTTATGTTCAGAATACACACATTTTTTATGTAGGTAATGTACCTAATTGACTTTTAAATTATAATCCGTCCAGTTCATCTGCGGCCTCAGGTGACGTCCCATATCTGACCAGATCAAGGGTTCAAAACACAGATCTGTACAAGCAACTTGAAAGATTCATTTTTGATCGACTATTTTGCATTCTAGACCCGTGTTTTTTACACTTTTTGAGATCACGGAACACCAAACAATAATATTTTTTATGTAAAAATACCCAATGAAAATCATCTTCAAAAAAGTAGGATAGACAAAACATGACAACAAATGGTAACATATACAATACACTCAATACAGTAATATATAATTAAATTGTTTATTCTTTTTATCATAGCATAGAAGAAATAACATTATAACTGATTTTAATAACAGGAAATAAAATAATAAAAGTAGTGCATGAATCTTAAAAGGATGGATGAGATTGAATATGACTGCATATATTATTAATGTCTGAAGTAAAATTTGTTAATAAAAGTCTTAGTATCGGCGTTAAATTTAACCTATTTCGATATTTAGTCTTGATTGAAGTGACTGCTGAAAATCCACTTTCATACAAGTACGTTGAAGGAAAAGAAAGTAGGACTTTCAATGTATTTTCACTTAACCGCTCGTATTCGCTATGAACTCTTATCCAAAACTTATCTAGTGTTTTCTAGTGTCTTATTTTTTTTTCAAGTTTTTCAACGTAACGTCTAAGGAAAGACCTGCCAACATATCTTCTTTATTCGTAGATAGAGTATTTTTCAAGTCATAGGAATTGAATGGATCTAAAATCCACAAAAAAGTGATTAATAATAATCAGTTTAAGTTGAGTAAAATTGTAATCTTCATTATTTTCGTTTGCCTCATTCATTAACTCCATTAAGATGCTGATCATATCAAAACAGTTGTTTTCAATTCTTGTGATCCACAGTTTAATTTTTTTTCATTTGCCCCATTATTTTACTATAACTATGAAACATAGTTTTCTGTGTTCCCTGTAGAGACAGGTTTAGCTCGTTCAAAAGTTGAAATATGTCGGCAAAATAACATAATTTCATATTACAATTTATGTCTTTGAATTACTGAACAAGGTCGCAATATTTTCTTGATAGAAATATAATTCTTTCTTTTCTAAGTTCACACAATCTCTTTAATATTCGACCTTTTAATAGCCAGCGAACTTCCGCATGCAGTAATAGCGTTCTATGTGTGAATCCCATTTCATCACATAAGATTGCAGTCAATCGTGAATTAAGAGCACTGGACTTAATAAAATTTACCGTTTTGACAGCTGTTGTTAGTACTTGATTTAACTCCAGCACTTATTCTTTTACTTGCTACCATTTCTCAGTGTATCATACAGTGCGTGCCTTGTATATTTGGCGCTACTTATTTCATTTTCGTGACTAATTCTGCATGCTTATCAGTCATATTAGCCGCTCTATCAGTACAAATTGAGATACAGACTGACATTTTAAATTTGAATTTAAGAAACAATTAGACAATGCTGAAAAAATTTCAGAGCCAGTTTTATGTTTTTTCAGTTTCAAGCAGTTCATGAATTCTTCTTTAATTACTTCTTTGTTCCAGTCCATATACCGAATATAGATAAGTAACAATGCTTTATCAGTAATGTCAGTCGACTCATCTAATTGAAGAGCATAGATCTTTGACCTTTTTATTTTTTTTTTTAAGTTGTTGATGAATATCATCGCTCGTCATACGTAGTTATGCGATTCGAAACGATATCATTAGAAAGAGGTATTGTTTTTATTTTTCAAGCAGCATTATATCCCAAAAATGTACGGCAGGTATCCACCACACAAGGCATAATTAGTTCTTCCCCTATAGTGAAATTTTTTTTTGATTTTGCAATGCGAAATGATATCAAAATTGACGCTTTAAGAGCTAACTTATTTCCAATTTCCGTATTTCAAATTAGTGTCTTCTGAGCCTTCAATTCGCTCTCTTCTTTTTAAAAAATCGATTGACTTACTCTGATATTGCTGGTGTATTTTTCCAAATGACTTGTAAGTGCTGGAGCCATAGCACTATTAGTCAAAACATTCGAACAAATGACGCATTGAGGGTTAATCATTTTTATATGTAAATCCCAACGCTAGGTATGAGGGATCATATTTATGATTTTTCGTTTTCTTTCTTTTTAGTTTCGGTGAAGATGTGTCACTTTGTTGAGAAATGGAAATGTTCACGTTTACTTTACTCATTGATGGTATCGGTCCCTCAGCAGTAGCATTTATGTTAACTTTTTGATTTTTTAAAAAGAAATCTAACTTATTTTGTTTACTCATGTCGATGGTAATATCATTATAATAAATTTAATAAATTATTATACGACATACTAGCGCAGACGACGAAGAACGATGGACAACGGACGACTATGTATCGACATCAGTAATAGTATTATCAGAGATGACGTGCTATCTGTGGTATTATAATATACGGCTATAAATAATTATTGTTCGATACTGTCGCGCCGTCGTCGTTGCTCTCATCATTATCATTAAAACTCACTAAAAATATATAAACTCACTGCACTGCGCAACGTCGCATCAACGTAGCACATACATGGCATGTTGTTGTTGTTCATTTTGAATTTTTTCATTACTATTATCGTTAAATGGTTAATATTGTTGCAAAATTTTACATAAATTTTTCAGTTCTTCCCGGAACCCCTACGAGTTGTTCACGGCACACCAGGATTCCGCGGAACACAGTTTAAGAAACACTGCTCTAGACCACTGTGCGTCTGTAGTATTCTAAAAGAAACAATTCGCGACAAATAATTCCTATTTATTCTAAATAAAAATTTAGAGAGCCATTTTACATTTTTAAACATATTAGATTCATGCGATTCAAATTTTTATCCCAGTGGCGTATTTAGGGCGGACATTAGGAATATATGTCACCTCCTTGGCCCTTTTTTTTTTTAAATCTATTATTTATACCAAGTAGCCATGCACTGAACTCAAGATGTGGAAAACTAATCTAGTTAAAGAAAGTACTAAAATTAAAACAGGACTTAACACTTATTACAAAAGTGTAACAAGGAAATATACCCTAACATACCTTATACATTATATTACATCTATTTATAAAAATAAATTACCCGTGTCCACTTTAACACCTAAACGCACATTTTCTTATTTAAAACAAGTAAGACTTATCTTAGATATACTATGAAGGACATTAGATTAATACCTACCTAAATTAATTCATAATATTACTAGTGATTATTTGATTTTCATTTTAGAGCAGATTGAATGAACTGGAAATATTATCCATTCATAGAACACTACAAATTAAGGTTGACGGTATAATTGATAAATTTGCAAATAACATAAGAAAAGAAAAAAAGAAAAACAGAAAACTACAATTACTATTATGAATAACAAAAATATATACGTAAATAAATAAATAAACCTTCTTTTTTTACAAATGTTTCAATGTTTTTAGTTTACACATTATTTAATATCTCCCTCCTTGACAGAGTCCTAAATACGCCACTGTTTTATTCTAATATAAATTTCTTCTTACGGATTTTAGCAACACAATCGGTATCTGCACTACTCGGGACTTACTTATAGTCATTGTTATTTTTCAATTTTAAATAGAGTAAAAACATTACTTATAGAAAATATAAGATTGAACAGGAGCGTTTCACTGGGCTTTCTTTGATGCCGTAAACTGGGAAATGTCAATTTTATCAAAAAATTTTGTGGCTGTATTAGCATTTAGCTATATCAAATAGAAAATATTTATTGTAAATTGTAGTTTATTTGTTGTTATTTTTTTTTTTTTTTGGAATCAAATACTTATTATTGTAATATGTATTGTGCATATAATAATGTATAAATATTATTTAAATTGTTGCGTTATTTAGTACTATAATAATATAATACAATAGTAACATAATATTTGTGCATTTTATAAATAGACTCCCATCTAAAAAAAATAAATTTGACTATGTACCTGGCTCTAAGATGTAACTAGTATTAATTATGGATACTATTGTAGGTATGTGTTATTTACGTTATTATATGTCTTTCTATGGTGGAGTATTATCTGTTTTAAATCCATTATTTCAAATTTTTTAAAAATTAAACTTAAATTGTTCTTTAAAAAATGTCAAGTTTATACTTTATATTCAGTCTTGCTGATATTTGCATATGATTTAACCTCAACGAATTTCAAAAAACAAATTATTGTAACTTGCAAGAAGTTTTGTCCTATATTAACAACTACATAATTTAACGAGATGAAAAATTGCACCATATTGCTTTTTTCGATCAGTAGGTATGACCTATAGGAGTTACATTCGGATAAATTCGACGCAAAGGCAGTTTGCTAGACGGAAATAAATTCGGATTTCGTTACGATGTTATCGCGTTTGTATTTATGTAGTTTTATTTATATTTGTTAAGTAATGTTGTCGGACGAATTTTGACACGTCCATAATAATAATCAGCCAATGTTTATAGACCATAACGAGAAAAACACACACATACGTCGGGTCTCTTTATGACCGAATGCAAATACTCCAATGTTTATATTGCGTACGTGTGTATGGACACACGTGTGTTTGCTAATCAAATAGCGCCAGCTAATTGCTGGATACACGGTCAACGTTCGGTCCTCCTCCACCATAGGCCTTTTGTCGGTTTTTGACTTTGTTTGTTGGGAACAAACACATAAACACGGTTAATGGTATAAAACACAAAGCCACTATATGGACCCAGCATGTGGTTTTATGGTCTAGCTAAACACGTTTTGCTTACACTAGGACTAGGAGAGTTTCTAGGACCCATGTACATAACAACAACTTAATTCCTAGATCGGTTACAATATTATACAATACTGTATCTTATACAATATTATATACTCAATATTAGCGTTGTGTGTGCTCACCAGAAATCCGATATTTTATATATGATATTAAATTGATATTATATCTAAAACCAGTGCCTGGTTTACTATTAGGAAGTATAGACCAATGCGGCAATGCCTATAAAGTTAACGTATGGCCCCGGAATCAAGGACTAGAACCGAACCGAAAAGAACCGGTTCTAGAACCGGAACGGTTAAAAATTTTGTGAACCGGAACCGAACCGATATACATATATATTTTTTTAATGAAGGAACGAACCAATGAATAATAAAGGTTCTTCCTTATCAGTTCCAAAATATAATTTTCATATAGGAAATGATCTATAAAATAGCCTCTCATCTTCCAATTGTATTGTAATTTGTAATTCAATCTAACATTATAATAATTCTAATATATATGTACCAATTTTCATAGTTTGCGTATTTATATTTTTATGTAGCACCTACTATCATTAATTTAGTATTGAACTTTAAGCCAAATGCATACATACTTAACGTTTGGCAGCGACCAATGTTTTCAACCCGTACCTACTTAAGTATTAATATTAATTATTATTAATTACACATTAATAATTATTGGTATGTACTACAGAACCAGAGGTAGAACTAGAAATTTGACGCTCGGAGAAAATGTAAAATTATGTGAAATAAAATAAAATAATAAAATAAAACGAAATCTTGAATACGCCACTGAAATATTGTTTAAGTGTATTATTTAATTTATCAAAAAACACAAAAACTTATTTAATTAGGTAGGTACTTACAAGTACATAAATCTTTAAAAAAAAATTTCAACTAGAATGATAAAAATGGTAGGTACTGAATAAAACTTAAGATATAATATTTTATGTTCTTTGTTATAATCTGTACATACTAATCGATATTAATTATAGTACTCGGGACTTTAATCTATGTGTACACAAAGCATCATACTGCAACTTAAACATGTATGATCTAAAACATTTTGGACTTAGATCTTTTAACAGTTATTATTATTGATATGAAATTACTTAGATTAGGATAATTTTCAATAGGTGTATTAATGTGAAAAATCTTGTATCATCGTATAATTTTGTCTTTAAACGTACACGAATTAAAAGACGTGGAATAAAATTATACATAGGAAAGTAACGTAAATTCAATTTAATGAAAATTAAACTTTGATTGATCTACCTCTCAGGTTGGATATATTTAAAAATAATAAATATTTCAGTTATAAATAGTTATATATAAAAAATGTTGCCCAAATCGATAGCTTTCGATTATATTATCATATTGTATGCATATCTTCTTTTGGGACTATACTTTTTTTTTTTTTTATTTACCAGAAAACGTGACGATTTATGTACATATACTTATATATAAATATTAACCAGCTATAAGAAACCTTATCCAGAAAGCGGTCACTTCGAGTTATTACAATTTATTTACATCGATAAATAATAAAGACGTATTTTCTTAATCGGACGACTCCATCGAAATAATAAAAAGAAAACTTTAATGTTTCATTAGCGACGACCTGTATAGACATCGACCAAAACAATTTTTTATCTGATTAACGTATCTCCGCAGCTTGTTTTTTCTCGTGTTGCTCCTTCGGGCGCGGTGTATATAATATATTACGCAGTGTAATCATTTTTTAATTTTTAATTCATTCACGAAATTGATTTATTACACGGTAATATGAATAAACGTGCACGAGTGGGTATAAAAAATAACATATTTTTCTTTTATATATGAGAGGTATATAATACGACATATACCTATTACTTACTAGTTCTATTCGATTTATCTAATATATCATACACATATAGGTATCTACTCTCTGTGCTTACGGGTTCATAAATCACTTTAGCAAGTATATTTACAAAATAGGCTCTAGGTTTAATGTCAGACGTCAAAATTCAACAATATCACCGATTAATTATTACCGCGGAAGTTGAAACGAAACAGTGTAATAATAAAAACTTTCCATGTAGGAATATGCATCGTATAGAAAAACATTTACTTTTTATTAGATAGGTATAGACTAAAGATGTAAAATGTTCGTCAAAATTAATAAAAAGTTAATGACAAGTCTTCAGAAGTAAAAATGTTGTAATTGTTTTGATTGTGTCATCACATTTTATTTTCCATAAAAAATATATAATAGTTAACTCCGGAATTAACCGTATTATAATTTTTTCCCCGAACTCCAATTTATATTTTATTTGTAGGCTGAATTTACATATTAGGTAAATCTTGCCTAGTAAATATATTTTCTAATGTTATTGATACTAGCAAGACCTGAAATTTTAAGCTGACAGATTTTGGATTGTTTCCGCATCATTAAAATTAGGATGGACGTTTAACACTCGTAAAATCGAGAGGCGACTATGGGTATTTGTTTAATGGGAAGGCTAGGACTATTAAAAAAAGAAAGCTTTTAAAATTCAAATACCATTTGGTATAAAAATTTATAATGATAATTCGTGAAAAGTGAAATAGCTTCTTACTTTTTGGTGAATTATGAAACGTACCTATAGTTGAGTAGGGAATGGCGATGATTTTGATGGAAAATTTATTAAAATTAAAATTTATTTAAATTTATTCCCATACATGTATTTTGGAATTCTTCGTATTTCTTTAGTGGATCGAACAATTGAAATTACAATTTAATAATAATAATAATAATCTAATAACATTAGGTAATATTTACTTGTTATGCTATCAAAATAAGAATATATCACAATAATAATTGTATTAACTAATGAGTATTAAAATAATACTTGTATTTAATTTATTTGTTTTTACTTCCGTTCTATAATAAAGTTAAGTAAAATACGTCACTACGTGGTCATGAATTACACATTGAAATACCTGAAGAACATATAATATTTTCATGATATTAATGTAATATAATATAAAATATATAGTAGGTATATTATAAATATAATACATTTAGGTGAAATTTAAAACAGACAATCGAACTGTGACTGTGCGAAAGTTCAGCGCATACTCGATTTACGAGACTGCAATCGCATTGCAGTTGAGATTGCATTGGAATAATGAAATTATATACGCGGCGCAGTGGTCGTATGAAGATATATTATTTATACATAATATGTACTCTATAGGTTAAGTACATGGTTGACGATAATGCATATTACAAACTCGAAACAGTGTTCGTTAAAGACTTTATGGTCTAGAATGTATAACTAAATATCTTGGTCCTAAAAAAATGTTTATCACTTTTAGATTCTGAGCGTAGCTAGGAATGTATTGGTTTTACAATGATGTATTTTTTTTATTTGTTTTTTATGTATGAGTACGATTTTTTGTGCAGACGGAATAAAGTAAAAGTTTTCTGATATATAGGTTATTGATCAGAAATTAAATCATATTAAATTGAATTTTGTTCTAGTTGGAACTTTATAAATGTCATTTTTTGATTTTCTAATAGTTTTCAAAAGTGTAACGAAAAACTACTTTTATGACTGAAATATTAGAAAAGTTGTTATCAATTAGAAAATAACAAATAAACTAATCATGGTTACCGACTACCTATATTATAGGTGATATATTATAATAATTATTGTAACTACTGAAAAAGACCGAAAATTATTATAAATTGGAAAAATATAATGCCAGAAACTTGAAATTGCTTTTAAATTAAATGCATATACTACAAATATCCTATTCGATGAGCGAAGTACATCCACTTCCTATCGACTGGCTTTTTTCTTTGTTTTAAATGTTTATAAAAATGCAAAATGTTTGGAAAGAAATTATTTTAATAAATACATCATAATATTGTAATTGTTACTCGGTAGGATTAAAATTTTGTTCCAGGGTTATATTATATCCACGATCACCTCTTACTAAAATGGGCGAAACTATTTTCCTCTGAAAATCAGATTCAATTGTCTTCCAAAAAAAAATGAAATTCCTTTTTCCTCCACAAACAAAATACCATTTCCTCCATTTTCTGTTTTTTTTTTTCAAATATATTTTTCAATCTAAATGGGCAAACATTTTGATAGAATATATAGAGCTCCCAACGATGATGGAAATACGTGTGTATCGGCCGATGCAGCGTTGCCAAACGTCAAAATGACGGATGTGTGTACCAGGCCTAAAAGTGTGTACATTTACTTACTGTGCCAAATATTTCACTCAAATGTTTACAATACATGGATTCACGAATGGACATTTTATACCAACAGTGTTTTGTCTTCTCACCAACAAACCGATCGATATTTATGTTAATACTTTTAACTACATATTTTTAAAATGTAAAAATTAAACTTAAATTTAAATTCTACTAAAATCACAACCAATTTTGAGTAAGCTATACACGAAGTAGTTTCTATAGCATAGGTTCTTAACCTATTGTCCGCGGACCACTGGTGGTCCGGGAGACATTGTGTGGCGGTCCGCGATCCATACCTACAACATTGAAAAAATAATTTATCGTAAAGTAACAGTGGTGGTCGGATGGAATAATAAATTCGCCAGTTGTTTATTTATCGTAATTAAAATTAAACAATAATAAACATTATTTCTTTCCTTATATTGTTTTTATTTATTCTAAATTCTTGAATATGTATGATAAATGTTTGTAGGTATAAGTAAAAAAAAAAAGTTCATTAAAAAATCGAGGTGGTCCGCGACTTATTGAAAGTTCTCTAAATGGTTTGTTGTGTCAAAAAGGTTGAGAACCACTGTTCTATAGTATCGTCGAGTACACTTATAGTAAGCTGCAGATTTTACCTTACATCATAACAATCACACATTAACAACTATGGTTTCGAAAAATTTAAAGTCTTGGTTTGGTAAAAGACTTTAAAAATAAAAAATCTGAAATTGGTTCTTGGATTATAAGTACTTTTGGACTTACATTTCTAAGTCCACAAGAAATTTCATTACGTTTTTATGAAGATTTTACGTCCATTATACCCGATAATATCAGAGTAATCCAGTATAATGACTATTTGTTAGATACTTATAGGTATATCAGAGATGCTAAATGTCTACCAGATTTATCATCTTCAATATTACAAACTTGTGTGAGTCTTTTCACTCGCATTTCAAAGAAAATTTTTATAAAGATAAACCAATTATATTTCTCTGATTAAATATTGCAAAACAACTTCAGAACGATATATATATTGTAAAATTAGAAGTCACATTCCAAAAACATCAAAAGACTATCAAGCAAATGAACATTTTGAAGCAATCAATAAATCAATTGGTCAATCACAAAAAAATATAATTACAAGGTAACTATTGAAATTCATAAATATATTAGTATATAAAATAATAATTATCTATTTAGTTTTAACAGATATGAATTTGTTGAAAAAATAGTATATAATTATAAAAACATTTTATTTTATTTTAAATATCTTCCTATAATTTATTAAAACTAAAATTATTATTAAAAAATAAGTATAAGTAATAAAAATAAAAAATGAAAAATAAATGATGTAAGTATCTACTTACAATTTGTTTTTATACCTATTATCTTAGAAATTATATATTTACTCTTTATTATTTATAAAACATTCAATTTATAAATTAAAATTTTTATATAATAGTACCTATTAAATTTTTTTGGAAATACATTGTTTTACTATTTACCTTTAATAGCTATACCTATAATAAAAAAATAAATATAGTAATTATAAATAATTATTATTTTGTTTTTATTCATTTTTGTCTTTATTCTTTATTTTTCTTAAATATTTATATAATATTAATATTATATACTTACCAGTGTTTTCGAAAATAAAGAATTTGTCAATTTGTTCGAAAACAGTAACTATATGAAGATAACAGTAGTTTTTTAATTATTTGAAAATGGAAAATTGAGAAATACATATTGTATGGTCAGTGGATAAAACGGAATAGACCTTTATTTGGAGGAAAATGGACAGTGGAGTAGAATGGAATCTGATTTTGGAGGAAAATGGCTACGGCCACTGAAATAATCACAATTTGGTTAACACATTTTTCCATTGTAATAATAATTATTATTATTTTCAAGGGTGATCTTCAACTACCTATTTAATAAGTCAATGTTATGTTATTGAAAACTTTTAAACTCAACTATAGTTTATTTGATTTTGATGTGGCATCCTTAAACTTTTCAAAATGTGCATAAAATCGTTCTTAATTATTATTTAGTTAATTTTCCTTCATGCTAAGTTAACCCTTTCACTGTTGTGAACAAATCATTTTGCCCGTATTACACTGTAGATTGACATTGATATAAAGTTCCACATTTTTTGAGTCGATCTGACGCGTTGATGAACAGAAATCTCGATCGACAAGTATTGGATAGAAATCGTTTAATCGGAATCGACAAGCCCTCGAAAATTCACTTAAAATAGTTCATAGATCAAAAGTTTATTATATACATACATACATATATATAGGTACATGCTCTAAAGTTTGTTTTGATAATAAATAATATCTAAAATAGTAAACATTGTCTCCTTTTCACGTCGCATCAGTTGATATTTTATTAGTCACGAGTGTATATAAGTAAGTATATCATTATCATTTTTTTATTTAAAATTTTTATCAATATTATTATCATTATTATAATTATCATCTACATCCGTGATAAATACAAATATATCGAACGTAAATGAACCCGTGCAGACTTATGTAAATATCAACCGGGTCAAATTCGTCATTCGGGATTTTCATATATGTGGAACGAAGCTTTTTAATTTATATACTGTTATAAAACGTACATGTCATGTGAGATGTTATTTTGCGAGGGACGTATTTAGTTGTATTTTTTTTTTTATTATTATAAAATTCGTACTATTATTCTTTGTTATTTGTGAATTATTCAAAAATACAAATTATATCAATCTATATATTGTTAGTATTCAGTGTTTATTTATTTATGTATCGGTTTATTATTCAAGTGTCGGTATCGGTGAAATATAATGGTTTTTTACCGGACGGCAACAAGAGAGTAGGTAATGACGATTATTTGTTGAACAACAAGAATATTCCATATTTATACATTAACGATTTTTGAAAAATATTTTGCATTAAAATATGAAATTCAAAGTAGATAAGTATCAAACTTAAAAGATGGTATTTAATTGTAAAAATTATCTTATAAGTATATTATTATAAATTGTGTAGGTTTGTGTTTATGCACAAGTCGTGTGGTAGTGACGGGCGTAATGATGAGAACGCTTTCGTCGGCATAAAAATGCAATCCGTATCCGTATGTGTATGAAACGTATGATGATGAAATTCAGTAGTCCTGTAATATGCGTCGTCGTGACCATCAAGAAACGACAAAGAAGATGTTACTGGGTGATATAGAAGAAAAATATCTGAATCTGTGCAGATGAAAGAAAAAGCGGCTTTTTATATATTATAGTGCGCATCAAGCAATAATAAAAATAATAAACTCGTACGGCATATATAGGGAGCCGTGTTCTAGATAAAAAGGAAATTAAGATTTGGGAAACAACATAAAGTTGAACGCTCGTTATTTATGTGTATACGTTTAGTGGGATTTTACAGACATTGCGGTTAACGACCGGAATAAAGTTCGTATTGTTCCGAACATAAACTCCCTGCGATTAATGCGAGTCCTTTCCTATCGGGCAGTGCCCTGCGGGATCAAAATTCAGGCTAAACCTTATACAAAAACCGGATAATTAGTGACTATAGTGTAATATAAATGGAAATTATTTTTTCCTTGCAAATAAATGAATAATGACAAGAACTAGAAAATTTTATTATTACTTTTTTTTTTTTTTTTCTAAAAGTGGATTGAAAAACATGCGTTTGTCCGTATACAATATTATATTATTATAGTAATCAAGAGAGAGAGAAAGAGAACGAAAACGTTGTTACTTTACGGTTAAAATTTCAAGCACTGTCACAAACATAAAATATAATAATATATCTGATACCCATTCGCTCGTATTCTCGTGGTGACCGTTCGACTTGTACCGGGCCAAGTCTACGGCGATCGTGACCACCGGCGTCGAGCGCGCGTGTCGGTCGCGGCCCTTTGACACGACAATATACTTATACACAAATATACAAAAGACTACGAGACTACGTGTGCGGCGGAACGGGTACGCGCTCGCCGTTTTGTCCGATCCAGTGCCGATCGTGGCCCGGAAATTCCAAGGGAAAACCCGTCAACGGCGTCGTGTACACGCGTATACAAGGCCGATCCAAAAGTGGAGGGTTTGATGGAGGTTATCTTATCCCCATCCCAAAATCGGAAAGCAATGGGCAAAAAGTAAAAAAAGTCGACGAATTTTTATTATTATTTTTTTTTTATTTTGCTTATTCATTTTCTGAATTAGCTATTTTGGAATTTTGTAGGTAAATCATGCAGCACGCAGCAATGAAGTATTTTTCGGAATTTTCACCCTGCGTTAGTGTGTTGGGGTTTATTAAACCCCATGTGATGAGATTTTGCGTGATACTACTAGTGATCAAACTAAGTATAGTACCTTATGATGCAACACTGTTTTGATAAAATAATAACCATATATTTAGCTGTTATTATGTTATGAACTGAGTGATATAAATTTATGGGTATTTCAAACCTCGACATATCATCATGTATTTTCTTAGTTGTTTTTTTTTACGGTAAGTAAAACTACACTATAAATTTGTTTATTTTGTTATTTTGCCTAATGTATTTTATTTATAGTAGGTAATAAATTAAACTTGGTAAGTAAATTTTTATTATGTTAGTATGGAATTTACCAAAGAATAATATTCAAGTTCCAAATAAAATGTATATTCCTTGCAAAAAGTTATAATGTTAAGAAAATTTCGTTTATTTAGTTTAGTTTTAAGTTATTTTAAAAATGACATATGATAAATGATTTTTTAGTATAATATAATTTACAGACAAATATTTTAGCTACACGAACAAAAAAAAAACAAAAAATATATTCATTGTTAAAAAAAGTATATTAAAAAATTGTTTTTTTTTTTCTATAACATTATTCCTATGTTAACAAGTTGTCATAAAGATTGAATTTTAATAAAGATTAAACTATATTTTAGATTTCATGAGTACCCGTTTTAATTGTGGGGTGTAGTAAAATCAAACACACTTACGAAGCGCGGGTTAAGTCGGCCAACTATAATTTATTGGGATTTTAGTCGGCGGCAAAATGGACAACAATTTTTCATATTTTTGTTGCTCATTTTAAGTTTTGAACAGAAGTATTACTTTATTTTATTTTTTTACATTTTCACCTTTATCCCCACCCTTAAAAAAAAAATCATCTTTCTTCCGGACAGCCCTGCGCGTATCCGAGTTCGCCGTGTATACACCGCGATTATAAGTGCGTGTATCAATTCGTCGGTATATATTTTGTCGCCACTGCCCACGTCTGCTGCAGTGGCGTGCGCGCGGACAATCGCATACCATCGATATACGTACGATTCGGTAGCCGCGACAACCCGTCGTCGGGCGCCAGTTTATAATATTAATAATAATAATAATAATAATGATAACAAAAGAGCTACGTCGACTGCTACCTATACCTATACGGGCTGTCACACGAGCGTCTTGTATTGTAGTGTATAGTTGACGGTATAGATGCATTATAGTCGTTTTCGTCGCGCGGGGGGTTTTTTTTTTCCTTTCCGAATTTGACGAGTTGATTGGTTCGTGATGGGTGTTCCCGGCACGTCAAACGTGCCAACAGTTTCGATATTATTATTATTATTATTATTATTATTATTATCGTATGTACGTGTGTATTCTATACAGACGGACGTCGAGTGTGTAATGGCGTTTTGATGCGTTTTGTCGTGTCTCCGAACGCATATATATATATATATATACACACACACGGATCGATTTTATATAATATTATACGCGTTTTATATGTATTTCTTCATTATTTTTTTTTTTTTTTTGTCAGATCCGCCGACCGCCACCGCTGTGTCGGTTTTTTCCCATTACCATCTGTGCACACGTTTGGGCCCAGTAGTTCTGTTTTTCTCGTTTGAAATTTTACGTTATAGTCCGCGATTTATCGGCTATCCCTGCTCCCATATATATATATATATTTGTTCGGGTACACGTACATAATATGTACATTGTACGTATATATATATATACTGTCCCATACTGTCGGCCATAAATCCTTCAGGTCGTCTCGCATTTTGCCGGCCGGCGCACGACCGCAGCGGTCACAGTACCAAATCGTCCATACATCTATAAAGTGGCGGCTCGTGTATAGTGTTGTCGATAGTCCCCTCCCATCTAAAATTGTAGCAAATTACTTATTAACAAGTTAGATATTGCTTTAAATATTAACAATTATTTATATTTACATTGTAATGCATTTTCAAAATATTATTATTGAAAATCCGTTGTTATACAAACACTATATATAAGAGTTTAAAAATATATGTAAGTAATAGAAATAGATACCTATTATTAATTTGTGTTGTTATCGAGTAACGAACAGCGCTCGGCGCTGGGGCGACGTTGACAATCGCCCGTCATAACTATACGATCAAAACATAGGGTGGGGAATTCGGTAATAATGCGGCTGCCGGAGCGATACGAATCGTCGCCCGACATGCACGTGGACTACGGAACAATATTGAATAATGTGTGTATACAACTACTGTATTTACTGTGTTCGTGTTCGTGTTCGTTGCAAATTTCTATAATTTCTATATATTTTATTTAATTTATTATTTTATTATTAGTGTATATTATATTATTATAATATAGTAGATAAAAATGCAGTACCATATTCACAGAAAATTGAAATTAAATAACTGGGAAGACCTGTTTGGTGAAATGAAAGATAGATGCTTAAATTTTGAGTATAAAACGTATGTATAAGTTTTATTATTTTATAATTTTCGGTTTTTGTAAAACGTATATATATATATTTTTTTTATATTTTGGTTTAATATTTACCTTTTAAATTGGTACATAATTATTATTGTATTTTATGATTTTCAAAAATGAATAGTTTTTATTCGTCCTCCCACTTTCAAAGCCTACGAGCCGCTACTATTGACTACAAAAGTTGGGAAATTAATATTGGTCTTTTTTCACATATCTCATTATACACCTACGTATACGGTAAATGGCAGTTTAAATTATAATTTTGAGGTATTAAAACGCGGGACAACCGCATGAAAGTAATACAGTCGGACGAAAAATAATGATCAAATTAACAATAATTTAAATTGTTGCACTTTGGTAGTTACAACATTTGCCACCAGTAGGGCCGAATATGTTTTGCATCACTTTACTATGTATTTGTTCAGTGTAATAAATGGTAGTGCTCTATAGATAACTAGGATATACATATATTGATAAAAATCAATTTTTAACGACTCAAGTTGATACGAATTACACCTTTATGACATTATTTGAATATAAATAACATTACTTATCGACAACTTCTATACATAGGGATGCATTTAATAAAGTTTTTTTCATTTTAATATTACGTAATAATATATTATAGCGTAGGGTCGTAGGCTGGGTTGTAGCCTCTCGCAGTCTATATTTCACCATTCTAATTTTACTATATAGAAAATAGTTTTACAAAATGAGATAATAAGACAAAAAATAACTTTGAACAATTGGAAAAACAGCAAAAAAAAAAGTTTTGTATGTAGTTTTGTAAATGTACAAACATTATGTTGATTTTTTTTTTTACAATTTCTCACCATTTGACATTATCAAATGAATATCAAAATAAAAAAAAATAAAAACGTAAAATAAACAAGGCATACTTTAAAAATGAGACAACAAGCGTCTCGTAGGAAGTTTGTCGCGGTACAACGGGACGCAATGCTGAAAAACGGGAAAATCCCGTTTTAAATGCTCTGTATGGTCATTAAAATATTTGTTTCTATAGAAATTCGTTTAAGCTTTATAGTGTATAATGTATATGGTACAAAAATATTTATAAAATACAAATTGGTACAAACATTAATGTTGAATTACTTCGATATGAATCGGAAACCCCGATTTTTATAACATTGTTTAATGACTTTTAGTAGTTTTAGTTTATATATTTATTTATTTTTCTTAAAGAACTAGAAATCTGTTACACAAAGACAGTTTCATACTGTTGGATATTTGATGTTAGTGTTGGATTGAAATGATATCTGTCTATTATAATATAGTTTTATAATATAATATATAGTAAAAGACTATTGGCGCGTAAAATGCATATCAAGATATAATTAATAAACACTCGTTTTTCACATTTTGTTTTTAAGGTTCAGTAAAATTCCGTTGACATGCATATAGATAGCTGCCAGAACAGTACAGTGTTTATAAATTATTTTAAATATTTACGTTATAGTGTATTGGCTGCAGGTCAATGTGCTAATTTTATCAATCAAATGTCGATCAATCTTCGTTTTAACAGTATTTTTCATCTTATGTAAGATTTGACTTTTTTTTTTATTAATGAACATCAACAACTATCCCGCCAAACAATAAATAATTAGTAATGGAGAGGAAATCAAACAAACAGTCAAATATTCTTTCACCGCTGCATATTAATGTTTATCGGTTTTACAAACATACGAATCCTGCATAATCTAAATATATTTTACTCTCATTTAGAATTCTTTGAAAATAATAATTAAAAAATTCTTATATTAAATTAAATAATACAAAATGTCTAAAATAGTGTATAGATACAAATTTCTTTCGATCACACTTGAGTTTATATAATTAATTTTAATTTGTATTTTAAATTTTAAGTGGATATTTTGTGTTTTTAGCACATACTTATATATTTTTGATAGGGGTATTTTCATACATTTTTTTTTATTAAGTGTTTATTTTCTAATTCGATAAATGTATGAGTCTAGGAAATTGAAATATCTTAGTGTATAACATTCTTTATAAAAAATTGTAGATCGTAAGATTATCTACATTCTTACAATGGACGATTTTCAATGAAGCTATAATTTGTTCGAGATATACGATTTTTAAATACAGAATATTCCAAAAAATTCAATGTATTATTACACAATTAATAAAAAATCACCCATCTAAAAATGAAAATTATTTTACAATGTTAAAATGTGTATAAACATCCAAAGATGAGAAACTGAGTTTTTCTCAGAAACGTGTACATTTCTAAACATGTTTTGCCTCATTTTCAAAAATAATTTATTAATATGTAATAATATAAATGTAATTAACATAGGACTATTTTAAAATTACTTTTGAAATGTATTTAAATGTTTTCCAATCAATAGATATTCATTTTTCTTAAACATTTTTAAAAACTACTTATAAAATACTCCTTAAAAAACAGGTGTATGGACGTCCAATCCTCACCAAGCTCACAAGCTATAATAATTTTGGTTTTCGGTAATAAATTATCAGCTATATTTATTTCTACTAATGAGAATATATAAAAATATATTATAAATTTAACCAAACTCTATGATAGCTAGTAGAATACATAAATTACATTACCTAGTTATTATTCAGACATTTTGACTTTTTAGTATACATTATTATAGGTAATAAGGATATATTTTTATTCCTACGATTCATAGATAATTTATCGTTTGTCTGAGATAAATTACTATAATATTCTTCTCCTTCGCTTTCTTTCCTATCTATTTGTAATCGGTCACTCTAGTCTTTCACTTCCACTTAACAACTATACTGACTAGTATAAAATATAAGACAAGATATTGTTATCGACAATAATTAATCGTTTTGATGGCACATCAATTGTTTATATGAGTATATTGTGTAAACGTCAATTTTTGTTCAAAACAGTTTTTGAGTTCATCGTTTCACCCTCGGCAAAATATTGAGCGATTTCCACTTATACCATGGTTGATTTGTTGTCCCCACGGGCAATCGATTACTCTTATAAACGTGAAAACGGAAGAAATTAATAACAGTTTGTCAGTGGGTTCAAACCACAGAGTAAAGAATATCAAACTTCGATGGATATAGCTCATTATTTATGAAGATGATGGAAATACGAATGATCCAATCCATTACGACGCTCATTTTTCATAATAATATGGATCATTGACTTGAGAATCGCTCAGGCGTGCATATATCATGTACATCACTATTTTCTTATAGACCGTAGTGCTTGAAGGGTTTTAAAATAAATATGTGCTTCTTACTCCAATGGACAATACTGTATAGCTTATGCAAATATTTTATATTATAAAGTTCTCTTGAATATTTAAATACTTTTTAGTATTTAAAACACTTCTGCCCAAAAGTAAATACATTTCGAATAATACAAATTACAATTAATTTACACATATAACTATTTTATTTTTTAAGCATAAATATTATCTAAAACGATTTTTTTATTATATTTTTGTATTCGCAATAAAATATAAAACTAAATATCGCGTCAAATCGAAAAAATGTTGTGCCAAATTCGATTGTTTTGCAGATAAATTAAGTATATAAACGGTCATGCGGTCTACAATTTATTTTCAATTAGTTAATTACACGTACAGTATTTGTTTTTTTTATTATCACTACATAATTTCGTATTACGATATTATCGTGCTATATTAATTTAAATTAAATTTATGGTTCACATTAATTAAAAGTGATGTACTGATGATATATTTTTCCGTCGGTTCATTATTATATAGTCTTTACATTAATTTATCCGTATAATACGATTAATCGCCATCGCGCGTATATAAATAATGTTACAATCGACCTTGTGCGAGCCACAGTATAACATAACACGTGTTGCCACATTAATAACGCGAATTTATGGCATCTGTCCGTGTCGATTACGTTTTACCAGTAGTTATAATTTCTCAATATAGGCTATTATTAATGGGTTTTGTCACGTTATAATAAACGAATTTAAATAAACGAACGAAATGTATTATACCGCACTTGTACTCGCTAATTTATTACGTAGGGAAAGGCTTTATATATAGTAAAACATCAAAAATTGTGTAAACTTTGAATTGCGTGCAGCAAGATCGTAGGGTACGGTGCAAAAATTAAAAAATGAATCCATATTAAACTGTTGCTAATATATAACAATACGAAAATAAGTGGGTATATACACGTGTTTTTGGACTAATTTTCACGTTAATCATACACCCCTCAATGGGGTATATTAAAAATTCTAATGGAAAAGTGCATGAAATTTAAAAAAATATAAATATAAGTATTATAAATAGACGACATGCCCGGAAAAATAGTAAATAAAAACATAGTTTCGTACTTCAAGTATTATATCGGCTAGAATAAGCGAAGACAAATTTTTTTTATATATCAATACAAATCTGACAATATTTACTAAATTTTTACAGTCATGTTTGTTTGATGTTAATATTGTATTTTTCATAAGCAATTAAAAATTGTAAAATTTTAACTTTTTAGGGATCAACCATTACAGATATAATATACTTGCAAAAAATTCCTTTGTTAAAAGTTAGAAAAAGTTATCTTATTTTATTTGGTGTAAATATTAATGATGTCCGATCATTTTGAAAGCCTTAAAATTTGAAGCACGGATGTAAGTATACCATGTTTTTGACTCAATATTGCAATTACATCGAAATAAAAAGAGGTACTAACACGGGAATATTTTGAAACCACTTTTAAAATATACTTTTAAATATTTTTAAATTTTTGAATTTGAATTTTTTTTTTTTTACTTTTATAAAAATTCCCTATACAAAAATCATTAAAACCCTTAAAAATGTGGCATCCTTTTAGTTACTAATATTACTACCATCATATATATATATATATACTCGTATAATTAATTGGTGTTTTATTAAGTAAATTGTTTTCAGTAATATAGAGAAGGAGTTTTTAATTACGCTGTACTTTAATAAACACCATACAGAATAGAAATCAATGTTTGTTGAATTACAGCGCGATTTATCAAAAAAATTATTGGATATGGACTAATTTTTAAGATTAATGATCAATGGTTTAGCATCAACTCTGTTAAGGAACGCTGTTTTTATATTACTCAATAATCATTGTAACATCACAGAATTTCCCTGCATTTCATATAAACAATATTTTTTCAACGTTTTTGTCATTCGCTATGCCCACAACGATACGTATAAGAAACAATCCAGACAACACATAACAACAACAACATAAAGTTGATCACACTCATCTCCTGGTTGAAATGATTCGGTCGAAAACAATGTGGCAGCGGTCTGGACTCGTTGTGCTTATATTACATAACATTCTGTTATTTAAACATCCTGTTTTTAAGATTCATTACCATTTTAATATTTTATTTTATATAACTCAATCTGGGTAAACTTAAACTATTATACTCTAAAAGTTTTTGTTATTCTTTTATTTTTTTTAAATATTAAAGTGTCTTTATTCGTATAAAATATTATACATAAAAATTAATAAATAAAAAAAAGAAAAAGTAATGAAAAGAAAAAAAAAAGAAAATGCAAATACAAAATACATTTGTGTTATATTAAATAAATAAACCAGCATTCAGTATAAAGGGATTTTGTTAAATATAATTGGTTGGGAAGGGAAATTAAGAAGCAATTTTATGTCAGAAGGTATGTAGCCCTAAAAGCATACATGGGATAGAAAGTTTAATCTAGGAAAGGATTGAAGGGGCAGTTAAAAATAATATGGAGAGGTCACATACAGCTTCAGTGGTATATAAGGTACATAAAGCAGAAAAGTTAAGAGAGGTGATAGGAGTGATTGGAAAGGAGGTTATATGAAAAACGTAGACGGGAAATGGCAATTATTTAAATCTGGGAAAGTTCAAGATACCGGAACTATGGACGAGGGGAAATTAGAAAAAAGATGCTTCGATGCTCTTAGTGTAAAATATAAAAGAAAAGGCCATTTTTGCTGTCCGGTATTCCAAATGAGCTTGTAGTGATTGGGAAGATGAGAATATGGGATTTTAAATGGAGAAAAATGAAGAAACTGCTTAGTAGAACATACTAAGCGGTCCGTTATCTTGTTTACGGTGGTCTCGACGTTACTAGGTACACATGAAAACCATATTAGTTTATTATTGAGTTGGAAGCAATGAAAAATAACAGGAGGAGCTAAGGAAGCAGAAAAGGGGTTAGATAAGATGGCTAGAAGGCAAGATTGCGAGCCTGAAGCGATTAATATATAGTTGATATTTAATACATTTAAAGAGAATAAAAACTGAAGAGCACTGATTATTGCATAGCATTCAGCAGAAAAGGATGAGGTAAAGAGATTTAATTTTTCAGAAAAATAAATATTTAGTTCGGGAATGAAGAAAGAGAAATCTGCAGATGCAGAATAGATGGATCTATTAGTGAACACAAGTAATGATCGTGGTGAATTATTGAGTATAAAATTATTAAAAAGTGAGTTCATTAGAGTGATGGGGAGACGTGACAATTCTTGTGTGCGAGAATGGAAAAAAAGGGAATGTCATATGCTGGACTCGATGACTAGAGTGATAAACAAGATAAACAATAGGATTTAGGAGTGTGTGAAAGGAAGAGATGGAGGCTAATATAGGAGGGGTTTCAAGAACATATCTCCAAGAAGATTTAATGTTAATAAGGATGTGATAAAGGGAACAGCTAGATGTACACATACTATTGAGTAGAAATTTGCTGGAAAGTCTTCGACTTTTAATTTCTAAAGTGGGACAAGAATATTGTTTCTAAGCTATCTAGGGTTGTGGACTGTACTGCACCAATTGCTGTATGAAAGCCGGAGCAAAGAAAGGTGTTGAGTTTTATTTAGTAGAAGCAAAAAAAGGAGTCATAGTGAACTTTAGGTCTTATTACAGTATTGAATAATAAGATAATGAAAAATGGGTGTAAATCCCATCAGGTGCCTACCGTGGAGCGAAGAAAGTTGAATGAATGTGATATAATACTCGAGGTATAATGAAAATGGGCAATTCATCTAAGTTTTGGATCGAGTTTAAGGCAATGATAAGTGGAAAGATAAATGAGCTACATATATAATATAATATTTGGTAAAGATACAGTTTACAAATAAAGATCATAAAGTTGATTTTTTTCATGGTTGGTATTGCATTGGAAGCCAAATACGTTACTAGATAGAAGATTTTCTCCAGAAACCAGTCCAGCTGATTTTTAAGCATGGACTCTATGAGTTTGCAGGAGACAGAAAAGAGATCGATTGGTCTATATACTATGGGATTTGAATTAGGTTTGAGAATGGGAATAATATGGAACTGTTTCCAAGAATCGGGTGAAAGTTTTTGTCATTTGGCACGGGATAACTGTGTTTTCATGTGTGACAAAATAGATATAATATTAATATACCTGGTATATGTAATTAAGTATATAGTTTGTTATACACTTCATTATTTCGTTTATCTATTCTCTCTTTTTATTTAATATCCGTTTATAATATATTTAATATTTATATTCATCTTTCTCTTAAAATTTATTTTTCTAATAATTTTCTCCTTATAGTTTTATTCAAAATAAATTCTTAGCATATTCTAAAAATTTTGTTTAATATAAACCTTATGTATTTCTATAACTTTATCAACATTATTTTTCATCTTATTTTGTTTACCTATTTGATCGTTATAAATTAACTTAACCAATAGTTATAATCTATTTTGTTCCTACTATTATCTATATAATGTATGTGGGTATGTATGTATGTATGTATGTATGTATGTATGTATGTATGTATGTGTGTATGTAAGTAGGTATGCGTGTATGTATGTATGTATGTATGTATGTATGTATGTACATCATTTAATCATTATAAATATCTATTACGTGTTATTACAATATTATTATCTCTACTTCACCAAGTCTTAAATTTGAATGCTTATTATTTAGTAATATTCATCGGATTCAAAAAATCAAAACTAGAAAATTCTTATAAAAATATATTCATTAAGGATTTATAATTTAATTTTTAGGTTGTCATTTTAAAATCGGAAATTCGTATAATTTTAATCAATAAGGAAGAGGGATAGAAAAAGGTTAATATATGAAAAAATGTAAAATGGAGTATACAAATAATAATCTAAAAAAAATGTGACAAAAATTACTTCCCGAGATTTAGCCTGAACCACGAAAAAAATTACCTTGACAATATTGCTAATTTACATATACCTATTATTGTTGTATATACTATACATATTATGAAGGTATAAAAGCTGTAAGTACGTATAATACATAAAATGTATAATATATTATGTATTATATTAATTTCCCCTAACCCTGATATATATTATATTAGAGTTGTACATACATTTTTGACGATTACTGATGCGATGAATATCTACTATTGATAAAATACTACAATTATAAAAAATAGTATCATTTCATGATTATATTAAAAAAAAAAATATGGAAGCAGATTTATCTGCATCATCTATCCTCGTAAGTACATCACTGCAATGTTCTGTAAGAGTAGATATACAAATCCGTAATGACCCACTTAGTAAATTCGCAACTAAATACATTTTCTGTGTATACATAATATAACGTACAATATTGATACACATGAGTTTTCTCCAGAATCAGGTAAATATATTATGTTACCATTTTATAATATTCCCGAAACACAACTTGAGTGTTTTTTTCACTTGCAATACGAGTACACAATTAATTATTATAATTCATAAGTATATAAGAAAACATAATATCTCAACAATCGATTTGAATTTGGAACTTTCAAACTCTCGGAATGAATTTATAATTACTTAAAATTGTTTAACTAAACTAGTTGTAAGTTTGGTGTATGGAAGTGAATTGTACTGTACCTTATTTAAGGATTAAAATAAATTATTTGAAGTACATTTTTACTTTTCTATGTATACAAAATATAGTATATGCAGGGTAAAATCTGGTCCAAAATATCGGTGATAAGGGGTGCTTTGTATTACCAACTACATAAAAAAGTCCTATATTTCTATCATCCTGTTATATATTATACGAATATTCGTCCTATAAATTTGAGTTGAATTTTTTCTAAAATCCCATTTCTAGAACCACCCCTGAGTGTATGCAGACATGTAGTACAAATAAAAACACGTTAAATTTTATATTGCACTAAGAACATAAGGCCGGTATATTTCATATATATTTTAACCAGAATTTAAGATTTGTTATTATATTTTGATTTGATAGATTATAATATATACTACATATAT
>JAIPRL010000031.1:0-136457 GCA_025469235.1 Pemphigus obesinymphae
AGATAATAAAGAAATGGATTTCCATTCAATCGATTTATTTATAGAATATAGATAACAGCACGCCCGAACCGTATTCGTGAACCGCATGATCACCTCGGTCACCTTATGATTAATTATTTCATCCCCCCCCCATAAATAATTTCTAAATACGCCGCTGATTTAATGAGTTTTTTTAAATTAAGTTTGGATCAATTCACGTACGTCTTAAATATTATAGAGGACGATATTACAATATAGTACCTAGTCCAAGTATTATGTTGACTTTTGAGTTCTGTCTTACGTCTTCTCTGGGAGAAAACAAAACTTGGGATTTGGATGGCCATTACATTCTGACACAATACGATAAATAACTTGAGATAAACGAAAAATAATGAGTCTAGGAGATTTCGGCGTGAAGTATATTTTTACGTTATTACTATATTTTACTATTTTAGTTAATACTAATTTTTCATTTTGCCTAAGAGTTAGTATAAAATACTATACTTATACTATACAACTATTGTTGATATATGTACAAATAAGTACATATTATTATTATAATAAAATGCATACACAGCCGCGCGTGTTATAGGAATCGGTTGCATCTACCGACGAGTGAACTATAGTGCGGCGCGGCGAGTTTGCAGACGCATGCATATATAGGAATCGCGTTTTGAATAGTATCGATGTACACGGATAACGAATTTTCAACAAAAGATCAAGGTTTCAGATTATTTTCCGGTAGGATGGTAATTTTTGAATTTGGCTGTACCGGGGATGCGTTCGAATATTCAGAGTTATAGTAGAGTAGTGTGGAGTAGAAAGTGAGTTGGGTAAAGTAGATAAGAATAGAGTAGGGTTTAATCACAGAATAAATAAATTGACATCACAACGATAAATTTATATTCGAACAATGATAAGATCTTTTGATAAGTGTTTATTTTTCAATATATTTAATATGTATTTAGTTAACTGTACTTCATCTAATAAAATAAGGTAGTACAAATGTTTACAAATCATAAAGTTATATAGGTTTTGGTCCAATTTATTATCCGGTTTAATGGAGAGATTTCAATAAATATCATGTTATTTCACCGGATTTTAGATAATTATATATAATTCATTAGGAATGAAAACCTTATGTTCTTGGTTTTTTAACACTACTGTCACTTGCATGATGAAAAATATTGAAAATTTAAAAAACGTAAAAAAAAAAACAAAACAAAATGTTGGTTATTTAGACGAGAACATGACGAAATACACCTTTCGTCATCGGCGGGAATATAAATGAAAATTACTCGTTATCCGTGTACGATAAGAATAATTATTATCAGTAGAGTTAAAAGAACCTAGCGATTTTTTTCGGGTAACAAGGGTGAACAACAACACTAGGTTTTCGAACGGTAACCATATAGAGTTAACAGCGCTTTCTCGAACGGCGCGAAATCCACTACAGTCGACCGGAGTTAACCGGTGTTGAGTTTTCGAACGCAACCCCGGTAGAATATGTTTACACGGCCCGGTTCTCCGCGCGGCCGTGGCTCGTGTACGCGTATTATCTCCGGTAAATCGTAGGCGCGGGCGATAAATCGATTAAGACCGATCTTGGTGGGATTTCTCGCTCCGGACGGAAATATAATGCCCGTTGTGCCGCCTAAACGCGTACCAAACATATATGCGCGGTCGGCGGCAAAGCCTTATTTTTAGCTCGTATACACATATTTATATACATAATATATATACATAATATATATACATAATATATATATATATATATATATATATATATGATTTTGTATATATGTATTGTATACGGATGAAAAACGCGTTTCGTCCGGTTCGGGCGATTCATACGTCAATCATTGTTTCGCGCGTAATTGCCCGCGCGCACGGCACGACGAGCGGGCGAGTGGAAGATCGGAAGACGAAGAACAATGAACGTGCGTGTACGGCTGACCGGCGGAGAGTGAGATTGATCGGCGTGTGTGCGCGTGCGCTTGTCAGTGCGGATGACGTGTACACCGTGTTGGCGGGCGAAAATTTCCAACGGACGTCACTGGGCGAAACCACTGAACAGCGGACACCGTCGCCGGTGGTCACCGAAATTTCGTCCGCTATCCCGAGGTGTCCGCTGTCTCCTGGGGGACATCATTCTCATCCTGCGGGATGATGAGATGTTCGAAATTCATAGTGGTTAAATGTGTAAAATGAAAACATTTGCCCTAGGTTAAAATATATTTAATTATGTATATAACGTTACTTTTGAATATAATTACTAATTATAATATATATATATATATATATATATATTATAATAAATCAATTATAAATATTCATAATAAATTAACGGTATAATAATTTTAATGATTTGGTAATATTTATGGCGATTATTCCTAATTTAACACACACGTGCATTTAAAAAAATTGAACGGTTGCATAAATAAATATTCAATTTGGCGGCTTGGTATGTTTATGATTTTGCCGTATCTGTAGAATCTCGCGAGTAAGTTAATTTGCCAACGTCGAAAAAGTCAAAAAGTAATCACTAACAAAACATACGAAACGTTGGCAGTCAGGAGATTTATATTTTGGTCATAATCGTCGTAAGTTATTATTGTGTAATTTAGTCAACTACCTTTTCGAATGCAAAAAATAGGTGTCCGTTATTCGGAGATTTCCCCATTAAAAAGTAGTGAAAATGTTCCCGTTCCCAAAAATACTTCCGCTATTGGGAGGTGTCCGTTAGGGGAGATTTCGCTATAATTACATTTTAAGCGCATGTCGGTGCGGCCATTTTAAGGAGTTTTATAAGGGTAATTTTTAGACAATTTAGAAAAAAAAATATTAAAATCCAAAAATTGAAAAATGTTTATATGCATTTTAAAAACGAATATTATAATATCGATCCCATTATCATATGATAATGAATTTCTCATTTATATAACAACTTAAAAACACCGTAGAAAAATGAACAAGAAATAAAAATGATCAAGAACAACATTATTTAGCACCCTATGAAACCGTTTTGTAATATTCAAAGCGTTTTATGAGTTAGGTATTAAAAAACTAATTCTTTTAAATTGTTTAAACAAATATAATTCTTGAAAAAATTTGAATATCAAAAAAAGGCTACCTAGAGCACTAAATAATGTAGTTTTCTATCATTTATTTTTCCGTTTATCTTTCTAGGATGTTTGGAAGTGGTTAAAAATGAGAAATGCTAACATGAGTTTTTCATTCAAAATTGTTGGCTCTGACATCCTCTTAATATGTTTATTATACCACCACCGTTTTTAAAGTACCTATTAACGTCCGCTCCCGGACTGTGCCAACATGCCTATGCATCAGGATTCAGGATGATGCGCATTCGTAGTTTTTTGGTTGTTATCTCAATATATTCCAATATTTCGAGTACATGATACTAATAAAATAAATAAAAGTAAAATAAATTACTGTAGAACAAATTTAATTTTAGATTTCGAATGCAATATTGTTTTTACAAAGATGTTTATTTTTTTTTCTGGAAACAACTAATTGGATAGAAGGAGCCGAGTGGGAGTTTTGGAGCGAAGGGTTTCTTTGATAGAAAATTTATTCTAGATGGGACTTTCCTAAGGTGATTTTTTCACTATCACAGTAATTTTCTTATACATAAAGAATAAATACGTTTAGTAAAGGAAAATGTTTATAAATTGAAAAATATAACTATTAAAGAATAAATAGAAAAATATGATCATTATTTATACAATTTGTTCGACTGTATTGCATTAGGTATAACTTTTATAATGATGGGTTTTCACTGAAACCATTTAGTAAATATTAAATCCCCTCCGGTCAGAAGGGGGGTGGAAGTACTTCACTTATCGGATAGGATACTTGTGGTAAATGTATTGAATAATTTGAAAGTGATAAATCATATTTTCTTTCGATAAAACAATTCTGAGTGGAGCTCGGTGTGTTATGCCTATATAAATATTATAGTATATAGAACACTTTTAAATATCACGATAGTGTTGTAGTAAATATTCGGTGTATATTTCAAGTTTTTGACATTTTAATTTGATAATAAATTTCGTTAGTTATGAATATTAGGTATATATCATCTATATAGTCCGTAATCATGACTAATTTATTGGTTAGTTTATAATTTACAACGACTTTTATAGAAAAATTCCATTAAAAAGGGTACTTTTTCGTTACAATATTAAAATCTACTTAGGAAAATTAAAAAAAAAATCATCTGTAAAGTACCAGCTAGAACCAATTTCATAAACCTGGATACCAGAAAACTCAAATTTCACTCCTTCTGCCGGAAAAAGTGTATGCATACATATACAAAAAAACACATCGCTGTGAAACCAATACGAATTCAAAACGCTCAGAATCTAAAAGGAATAATTACTAAAATAATATATACCTACCTATAAGGTGACGTCACAAAGTTTTCAAATATTTTTTTTCTTTCGACAATTAAAGTTACGTTTATTACACCAAGTCCCGATGGTAATCGGCTTTTAGAATGTATTGATTATTATTATAATAATTGTTTTCTTAGGATATTTACTTGATAATAACGATATTGCCTTCAGCATTTAGAATTCAATAGAGCCTTTTGAGAGTAGTACTAACATTTTCGCGATAGTTAAAACTGTCCACGCGGGGAAGTATATTGATAAGTTAATAACGATGCGTCGATTGCAATAAATATTCATTAATATTATAAAAAAAATCCAAGTTCGAGCAGTAGCGGCTCGTGTTAAGGAGCACAGCCGCACGTGTGCTGCCTAAAATGTCAATAAATTAACGGAATTTTATATACATATAAAATTTTTTAGAAAATTATTGTTTATTTATCGCTGGTTTAGTAATTGTCGTGCTTGTGAATATTATTTTTGTACCAACACATATATATATATATATATGCGGTACGCATCGCACCGCTGCATTGTTGTTAGTTACTGTTGCTGGCCGCGATTACATATAAATAGATAGATAGATTTATTATACATAGATTGGTTACGTTAGTGGTCTCAGCCACTGTCTCGTGTTCGTTGCGCACACTTAAAAAACGCTTGTACGATGCGCCGTTTACACACGCGCAGTTTTATTTTATTCCCTTTCCGGTGAAAAATACACTGTGTAAATTATATAGCCTGATGCACAAAACTAGTTTGAACCACCGACTATGTATATCTAATTACTATATTCTGTGGTCGTAACGACGTTTGTTGTTTGGTGCAGTTATTATCTACCTAATGTTATCAGAACATCACTTAATATCTAGATCATATAGGCATAATAAGATAAATTGAATTTTATTTTATATGAATGTAGGCATAGCATAAGTAAATAGGCATGTCAGCTAAAATTCCATTTTCGCCATCACTATCAAAGAGTCTTGGTATCTTAACAATGATATATGGACATAGGTGAAACACGTCTTGAATAAACAAAATGATAATGCAAGTGTTTTATTAATAGATGTTTTAATTCATAACAATAATACAATAATTTTGAATTAAGCCGGAAATAATTTTTCCATGAATTTTATCGTTTATTCCATGTCTGGGGAACATTTTCTGTGCGGTGTTGTCTAACTGACATGCCTATTTACTTATGCCCCGAATGTAGGTATGTTCTTAATAAAATTAATGACATCACATTCGTTATCGCAGTAGGTGTGTACCTATTATATGGACATTTTAGAGAAAATAACATAAAATAATATTGTTAATGTATTTGTTATTAATCAGTAGTATTACTGAGCCGCTACTGAGTTGGAGTTCGAAAAACTGCGGATAACAACACATTACAACCGGTTTTTTAAAAAAAAAACTTTTATCAGAGATACGGTCTACTATATTTTCCATCGAAATCATTATTATCAATATTGTAAGGGTGTAAAACCCGTCGAAAAGTCTCGTTTTGGAGGAAAGTTACAATGACCATGTGCATAACGAACCAACGGTTGTTTGACCGGCCCTCGTACAACGCGATAACATATAATACGAAAATAATTGTCCGTTTTCCCGTATAATATATATATATACAATAGTATAACAGAGATATATATATAAAATAAATACGCACTATATCATTATAAGCCCGGTTATTCGACGATGATAATATCGTATACGTACAGGAGACAATACGTTCTCGAATTACCCGGGCGAGCTTAATAATTATTTCATTCTGTCCGAGGGACTTCATTGTAGGCGAAATCTGCACATACACAACCCGAAACGTCCTATTACCCTTTATCCTTTCCACCCCTCACCCCCCACCCCCACCATCTTCGTTCATTTCGTCATATATTCGCACGCGTGTCTACACGTATACATACAAAATAATGATAATACACATACACACGTATATACGTATTATATTGATAATAGTCTATCGTATTATATATGTGCCGTTATTATTATTATTATTATTATTATTATTATTATCATCATCGTTGTTATTATTACAGCCTTTGAATCCTTTGAAATCTCACCCTTTACCCCGCTCCAAACGTCCTTCCGCAACATCCTTACTTATACAATAATACCGGCGCGCGCGACGCACACGTTAATAATAGTACGGCGCGCATTCTTTTCCCGCGCGACCTGTTGCCAATATTATTACATGTTATATCTACAGCATAAAATAAGACAAAAAAAAAAAAAAAAAAAAAAAACAGAAATTGAATGGCAGTGATTTTTTCAATCCGTTGTGTTCATTTGTCATATGACATCGAAAAAAAAAACAAAAATCCCGATTACAATGATATTTCGTGGGGCGAGAACAAAAAAGTTCTACGTCTGAATTTTTCAATAATATGATATGAATATTAATAATATTATACGAATGGTCTATCTTTTAAGCTTACATCGGTAGTCTTACGACCGATATTAACAAAGATACGAAAAACAAAATAGTTGTATGTATATTACATGATATCACTGATACGGTAAAATCTACGGGTAAACATCGTCGATCTCGGTCGCAATAATCAAAAAATGTTTCTTTGGGTCGTTATGATGTGCACGCGTGCTAACTGGTATATTTTCATATTATCATTTATTATGATAAGCGCGCTGTCGTAATTTTGTGGTTAGGTTACATTTAGCTATCCAGAATTTATATAAGTTATATATAATAAATTATATACCAAATATGTTTCTGAGATATATAAAATGTTATGTAACTCTAACGACATATCGGACATATCTTTGAAACATGTTTTATGTTATGTAATGAATATGAGATATTGCTATGAATCAAATATATAAAGTTACATACTTGAAATATGGTGTGCTGTTAGGGCAAGAGTTAACCACAATGGAATATGTTTTATAATATTATTATAATCTATTGGTATCACATCAACAATCTTTTATATCATGAAATTATATTCTGTGATTAGGATTTATAACAAAAAAGTTCTATCATGCACCAATTAATTATTTGTGACTACATAAAAGTGTTAGGGATAGTACTCTTTTGTTCTAACTCAATATTGTTATGGTTTTTGATTGATTATTAACTGTGTGTTACTTTTCTGTATTTATTTAATTATAATTATGATCAATTATATGTTTTAACATTTATTTATATTATTTTCATCTCCAAAGGATACATTTACAAAAAAAAAAGAAATCAATCATTAAACTTTAAAAACGCTTTCCTAAAAAATGTATAAATCAGACATAGGACTTTTTTGTTCTCATCCCACTATTTTAGTAAGCACGATAGGAATTATGAATTATATTATAGATATTATCCTTACGTACCCGGAGTGAAATGGACATAGGTAAATGTATAATGGAAGATGAGCTTTTGGATATTTCGTTCCCATCACCATTATCAGTCGTGAAACTAGCATAATATAAGTTTTTATTTTATTTAAGTAATACATTTTCCATATTATATGCATATTTTTAAAATTTTAATAGATTCATGCATAAAAATTCGTCCAGATACAAGTCTTCAGAAAGGATAATATACTATTATTTAACTTCCCCTTCGACTTCTCTCGCAATTATTTGAGGTTGACCACATTCAAGTCTTTCACTTTCACTTAAGTTGATCATCTGCATCCTCTTCAGTTACAATTGTCTACCTCATATCACTCTTTATTATTTCCCCCCACCTATTTTTCAGTCTTGCTCTTCATTCTTTCCTTTAAAATACCTATAAATTTGCTTTACTAATCTTACTGTTTCTGTTTCTTCCCTTCTTCAAACATTATTTGATATTTTATTATTTCCTCGACATTTATAAAACATGTCCGTTATAAAAAGTAATTATTTTCCTTTACAGTTATTAAAACTACTAATAAAATTGAAAAACGACCTCGTGAAAGTATATATGAAATGTATACAAACGTATAAAAACATGTCATTAAACCAATACATTCCCCGCCGTGAGGCGGTGGGGGGTGTCTTAACTCGGAAAGCAGTCGGCAAAATTAAGTTCAGTTGACAAATTTAAGTTCGGTCGGGAAAAAAAGTCGATGTCCTTTTTTTTTTGCTTATTCATTCACGTTTATGAAGTATTTTGGAATTTTAAGTCAAACTATAAATTATTAGGATTGTAGTCGGCAAGATGTGAAAAAAGTTGATTAATTTTTTTTTGCTTATTTTATGTTTTGAAGAGAAGTATTTTTTACATTTTTACCCCCCCCTCCCCCCCAAATTTTTTTTTGTGACGGCCCTGTCCCCGTTTACAGAACTAATAAAAGGTGCGCGTACGTCATGGTTAAAAGTTCTAAAATTGCTTACAAATAATTAATTGAAAACTCGGGGTATATAACGTCCTTGATATGAATAAATTCGTTTCTTGGTCGGGGGTTTTTTTTTTTTTTTACTGTTATGCAAAAGTGCAAAATGAATTTGTGATTTATTCTGTTTTCTGTAAAAATCATACGTCATGAGTATGTATAACAGTTAACCATTTGTATATTGTAGAATATTTTACACGCGAGTGTAGCACGTTCTTACGCGCCGTCACACTCGTATACTTAAACTCGAACTATAAACGTGTATAATACGTATTATACGTAGATATATATGAAATGTTTTTTCGAAATTTTTTCCCTTTTTTTTTCTTTTTTTATAAATAAACGAGTATTATTCGCCGACGACCACATTTATACCAGATATACCTATATAATAATAATAATAGTCTCGTGTACAACAATAATGTATACGTTGTGGTGATAGGTTGGAGGAGTTATGTAGAATATATGTATATACGTATATCGCTTATTCGTATTATTATAATTGGCTTGACCTGTGACCTTACCCCTTTTTGCCCACTCCCTGGATACCCGTGTGCACGCGTTATCGTACATAATAAATATACAGGACGATTCGAAATTCGTATAGAGAATGGCCAATTTTCCCACTGAGATATTGAGAGAAAAAACACCGAGCGAAACGTGTTATCATAATATTATGAATGTTGGACGATTTCGATGACCTTGAACGGTACGAAAACTTCCTAAAAACAGTCATTATGTTACCCTAAACATTTTTAAAATAACATAATGATCCAAAGTGTATAAAATTCTTAAAAATGCATCGTAATACAATATAATAATAATATTAAATACTGTATCACTATAGAGTACAAGCAAGTCATGCGTCGCTTTAGGGCGGCAAAATTTCGCTTTAGAGCGGCAAAATTAAAATATGAATATCGACAATGGAACGACGATCACGTATTTTTGTTATATAATCTTAAAAAAAAAAAAAATATATGACATTTTTATTTTTATTTTTGTTCATTTATGTTTTTAAAAGCGGTATTAAAATTTTCGCTTTAGGGCGGAAAATATTTAGTGACGGGCCTGTGTATAAGGGGATAGTATAAAATTAAAAATAACCGTTTATTGTATTGGCACTAGAGTACCGGAACTTATAGCTTTTAAGTTGAATTATAAATGGTCATTTAGCGTTTTATGATCTGATTCTTTCATATTGATCGAGTATAGATTATGAACTAATTAATATAAATGATGAAAATCAACAAAAAGTAAAAAGAAACAATCCCGATACAGATGTTGGAACTTTGTTCATCTTCTCCTCATTTCTCGGACCGAAATGTTTATAGTTATAATTATTTTAAATTTGAAAGCATTTGAAAAACGATTCTGATCGAAGCATTGTATATTATTATAAGATATTTTTCAAGATCTTAATAAAAAATCTCAACGTCAGTGTTAAGTTAACTAAGTTTTTAGAAAATATTATTCGGAAATGATATAAATATCCAACAATTTTTTCGAATATTTCCACAAATTACCAACAAATTTGATATAAGAAAAATATTTGATTTTGGATGCCAAGTTCATAGACATAAATATTATTTTTGTTAAATTGGCTGCACACTAAAGACATTTATAGCAATAATAAATCCATACTATTTGAGATAAGTCTTCATCCAAAAATCATTGGAAAAGAAAAATTATTCTGTGCAAACATAGTACATCTAATATAATACAACTCGAATTATTAGAAAACCTACAAATGAACTCAACGTTATTGTGAAATGTTTTTTTTAATGTAACAAAATATTTTAATATAATAAAATATAAAAATTGACAATTATTAGGTACTATTATAAGTAATAAATGAAATAGAAAATGAGATAAAAAAAATCAGAAAAACCAATTTTTATGTATGTATGTATAAATTATTATGTAATTGTATACTTCCTATCAAATTATAATATTGTTTTTATTTTATTTAATTATTAATGCCCTTAAAGTTAATAGATACAATTGAACGATATAAAAATAATATTTATTAAGTCATTATAATAGGTACTATCAAAATTGAACATAAATCTCAATTATACAAAATAAAAGAAGCTAACAATACGATAAAGTAAATATATTTTTGAACAGTAAAGACAAAAAGATAAAAAATAAAAGTGAAAAACGAAAATAACTAAGTTCGCAACTAATTTTTATTTAGGAGATGCATCATGAATAGGATGGTTATGCCCGCAAGATTGCCGGTGTAAGAGGATATGAAATATTGTATGATGGCTGGTGCAGTAAGAAAGGACACGAAAAGAGACACGGAGATTAAGTTGGAAGCATTGAACCATCTAGTAGAGAGGTTTTTAACAACTGGTCAGCCTCAATATAACTTGAATAATGTATAGGAATACTTAAATAGGAGCGAATAGCTCCTAGTGGATGGGAAGAATGATTGAGTTTAAGATGAAAATCAATAAATGAAAGGAAGCTATTTTGCATTTATTCGATGAGTAAATGGTCACAAGCTAAATATTGATATCCAGATGTGTACATCATATTCAAGGATATAACGCACAAGGGAAAAATAAAGTACACAAAGACAAAAAACGGAAGGCAAATGAGTTATGTTGCGTATAATAAAATCCAAACATTTTCGGGATCGATTAACGGTAAAGTTTTTATGGTATCCGAGGGAGCAAGTGGGCGTTATGCAAAAGTCTAAATTTCTTACGATGAATACACGTTCAAGTTGGAAGCCTTTAAGGGAATGGGATTACAGAAAAAAATACATGACAAGACATTTACTAATATTAGGGAAAAGATTGAATCGCTGAATCCCGTTACAGAAGGAATCGAGTTCAGATTTCAGAAAATTTATTTTAAGTAAGAATCTGCAAATTAAAGAACTTCAGCAGAGGCTGATATTTGTTAATTCAATTTACGAATGGAATAAAAAAAAGAGAGGACTGAGATGACCACCGTGAGAAACTTGAGAGGATATAAATAAAAGTTATAAATAAATAAAATGTGGGTGGAAGCTCTATTGATACTGACAAATTTTCTTCTTGAAATAAGATAGGAGTATAGTGTTATTATATTCTATGTATGTGAAATGTGAATAAAATAATTTGTAAAACAAAAATGTTCTTATTCATAGTTTAATAGTTGATCGCTTCAGACCCGGGGGCAAGGACGAAATTATAGGTTATACATTTAATGGTTTTTTTTTAGGGGGGGGGATGAAAGTAGCCGTATACACTGGTTAATGTAGTAAAAACTATGTTCTCCAATAAAGAAGTTTTTGAATTATTACTTTCCGATTTAAGATTAAAATTTTTATGAAAATATTGATGATTAGGTTTAGTTGATACTCAACTATTTTACAAGTTTGGTTCTCAGTCATATTAAACACGCTGTATATAATGCGCATATGTGTAATATACATATCAAGGATGGACATTAACTAGTTAATAAGTTGACTTATTAACTTAACAAGATAATTTTATTTTTTATAAACTTATCAAATTATGTGATTAATTATATCGGCGAACAAGTTATTATCTAGATCATTTTTTTTCATTGGAAGTTAAGTTAAGTAAGTAATTTTTTTATATTTTATAATAATATGTCCTTATATTATATTATGTTATATGCATTTTGATATTTAATTTTGTATAAGTATACTTATGCTAAAAAAACACTATACGTTTACACATACGTATTATGTAATAGTTTCTATGCCTAGTGATAATATAGAATATAGTAGTGTTACACGTTGTATATTTTTAAATGGTTATAGGAACTGTATTCGTATTATTATTTATAAATATAAAGACCTACTAAAATGACACCGTTTAAACTCATATGAAATAATTGCATATTGCACATTGAGTATTCATAACATACATACTAGTAATATAGTTGTGATAATGATAAACATGAATCGGCAATGACGTTTTGAACACCAACACTTCTAATGAAAAATAAAACAATAATAGTAGTTATTTTAATTTTACGTTTCGTACCAGAATCTTTACTTACGATAAAATAGATAATGACGATTATTATTTGACGACTATATTTAATAATTTCTTGAGCAAAAATCATATTTTATTGTTTTATTTTCGGCTAAATAAACTATTGTGTTTTGTAGTTATAAATGAAACGGTAATTTTTGTGTAGGCGCACAATTGAAAATGTACCGATAAAGATGAAAAAAATCCGACTTTGACTTTTGGACTGTCTGAGTTGAGTTGGGCAATTAAAATCTGGTTTAATCTTTTAACATGTAACATATTTAAAAAAAAAAAAACTATTCTTATAATCATTGCCCATCCTTGACACATACACACACACATATATATATATATATATATATATATACGAGTATATTAGTATTCGCTATTTATGAGTAGATAATATATATTTGTCTATTATATATTACGTTTATACGTGTACACGTTTCTGTACGCAACGTGCGCTCTTTACGACCGTCTCGGTGAATCCGAGTTTGAAATGTATATTCATCTGCAGCTTCTCCTCTCCACCAGCTCGCGACTTCACACGCCCCCGCGTCGATCCTACAGTTGCCGCTTATAATAAACACACACACACACACACACACAAATATTTACTCGTATTTTTAACTATTATAAGTACACCCATACAGTGACAAAAATACACAATTTGCGGGAATATATTATGGCGGGCGTTTATATGTAACATAGTTAATTGCGATAAATCAAGTCACCGCCGCGACCGCCATGTAAAATACGAGTATATACAATATACATATATATATATATATACATATTATATATATATATATATACACGCACACATAAATATACGTATATGTATGTAATATTTAGATATAAATGTACATAATATAGTTGGGGGGAGAGGAGGAGGATTGAAGGCAAGGAGAGGAAAATTATACCACGCCTTTTATGTCATGCTCGTGCATATACATGTGCATCTTTATACGCTTATAATAATATACGATAATACATGAATATTCATCGGTTGCATTAAAATTCAGTGTTCAGCGCTGCACAGTGGAATATTGCAGCAGTGGCGTGCTGAACCGCCGCCACAACGTACGCAGATGCGACAATATGGTACGTTTTTCGAGCGATTCCCGTCGAGTTTCCGAGGGGCGGTCGGCGCTACGGGATAATAATATTCTCGGTTGTGGTAATGACGACGAGGGGGGGGGGATGGGACACGTATAAAATCGGTGGTGTAAAATCTAGAGTTTGGTGGAAATAAAATAAAACATTTTTTTTTTTTTCGATTAAAACAATAATATATATGTAGGTGTGTAATGTTTTTTTTTTAAATTGTGAATTGTTTAAACTTAAAACTGCTACATTGATTTAAATAATTATTTGACGGATCATGAAAAAAAGAAAAAATATATTAGTAGATTGGCTATTTTTCAATTTAAAAATAAATATTTTTAAAAATGTCGACTTTTTGTTTTTACATATTATGTCATGGGACTTTTTTGAATAACTACAAAACAATAAACCATTGTTCGTCTTCATACGATAGATACTCGAGAAAAATCAATAATAGAAAACTTTGAATACTTACAGTCAAGATCTGTTCCCTAGAACTGATTTTAAAATTGTAAAAATTAATTTGATTTATTGGCACAGCTTAACAAAAAGTTGTTTAAAAAAAACTATTTTAACTATGATATTATATAGGTAAGGTAAAAGTTTTAATAAATAAGTATAAATCTTACGAGTACAAAATAAAAGTATTTTTTACACATTTTAAAATAGGTCTACGTTTACTGAACTAAATTGGACAAATTTTAAATTCTTTACTCCAGAGTCTAAAACAGTATAATCTGGCTGGATTAAAACGAAACAATATTCTATTGTGGTATTTTGGAATAATATTGGTTAGCAGATCCATTGTTTTTTAAATTCAATCTGGAATATTTTATAAGCATATATAAGCTTCAAATTTTTTGTATTCTATTAGTTCATAATAATTAATATAAAATCTCATTTTTACACTAAAATATGCTTTAAGGCAAGTTAAAAATAATGGTATACAAATTAAATTTGAACTTTTTATCTATCATAAGCGTATTCTAGACTCTAGTATTCGACTATGCTGATTATTTTATATTATTTATCTTGTAATGACGTATACCTGTATACGATAAGGTTTTATTAAATTTTTGTTATGCCATCGTTCAATGTAACGTATGCCTTAAAATAATTGATAAAAATACATTATTATACAAAATGCATACAAGTATTTTCTGATATTCAAATTAGAATGTATACTTATTATGTCATATGCCATTATGACTTTTTTAAAATTTTTAATTATTATTCAATTGTGTTGTAATTTCCTCCACAAACTTAAAATGTATTATTTAAATACAATATTCAAAAAATGTATATTAACTATTTGAGTAATAAGTATGTGAGCCTATGTTTACGATGTGAAATAAATATTGATTTCAGCTTTTGATTTTACTGGTTTCATCATTAGTTCAAAAAAATGTAAGTACTATTTTTTTAGTTTTAGATTATGTAAAATGTTTTCACGCAGGTTTTTAACGATTTCGTTATCGGTTACAGTTACAACTGAATATGGACAAATTGTGAGATTATATTGTTTAATAACATCTACTATTGCTATAATCAATATGTAGAAAATATTAAAATGAAGTTTCCAACATGCTAAGACACCAGCACACAAAATACTTGAAAATTTATAAGGTAAACCATCAAAAAGTCATAATTATTTTTCCCAGCAAAACCTTTTCTTTTTTGATCATGATGTTTTAAACGGTTACCAAAAACAAGATATTTCAAACAGGTTTTATACGGTAATGACAATAGTACAAGAAAAAACCGAGATTATAACCATTTAACCTGTTTTGTTATATTCGGGAGACCATCATGAAAATAGTTAATAAAATAATGCAAATTTAAAAATACTCGTAATTGTTATATTTACAATATTATATTAGGTAATAAAATAGTTTTCTTTTTCTCCTTTGCCTTTTTTCCCGACTATTCAGGATCGGCCATCCTATAGTATTCCACTTCCATCTAACTCGAACTCCTGCATCGTTGTCACTTACATCCACCAACCTCATATCACTCTCTATTACATACCCCCACCCATTTTTCGGTCATCCTCTTCAATTTTTTTTTTCAACATTGAATCCTTTTGTTAATCTTACTGTCTCTATCCCTTTCTTCCTTAAAACATGCCCGAACCATCTCTTTTTTCTACTATTGATGTTATTTTTATATTATCTTCTATATAGGTACTAATTTCTTATTTTATCTTCTCTAGTCACTTCCATTCATCCGCCTTTATAAGTATATCTTCTCATCTATGCTACGTGTATCCTCCATGCAATATTTCCATCTAATGAAATAAAAAGTAAAGAAGCAAATTTAAATGTAATAATTAGCTAAGCCAATACAGTGATTAATATTTTAGTACATGTAGTGATTTTAACTTGAACGCACGAAATATTATTAGCATTATTACCACATATTATAGTAAACTATTTTACGATAAGGCGTGTATCTAACGTGAAATTATTGCTTTATGCAGACGATATTAAAATTGTTCAAAGAGTCAAATCGACTGCAGATTATACTTGATTGCAAAATAAACGTATGTGAACCTTTTTTGTGAATAGGTGTCTCAATTTTTCTTCAAACCTCGTACGCCTAATCTCAATCCCTATTTTTAATTTCACTCTAACGTGTCTTTCTCTTTAAAAATTTCGAAACCTATTACTCATTAACGCTTTGTTTTAATCAATACCTACATTGATATAACAATGAAGAGCTTTAAAAGTTTTAGGTTTCATTAAACGCAATACTCAGATTTTCACTTCTGCGAACTGCCTCCGTTCCTTATTTATTTCATTGGTTTGATATTTACTAGAATACAATATTGTTATTTGACAGCCGTGTTTTTCTAAAGCTCAATTACTCATTGAACGTGTTTAAAATTGGTTTTATCTTTTGCTGCCTTTGTCCTAAAATTTCCCGAGTCATGTCACAAATACTGATATATGCGCAAATTTTTAAATATTTTAACGTTTATCACTTGTCGCTCTGGTTCTTATCAAAACATAATTGATCCAGTACTCAATGGACCGATTTCAAGTCCCTACCCACTCCAAACTATAGCTTCATTTATCATCCTTGTTCCATATACGAGTATACATAATCTGTAACCTAATCCTATAACCAGAATCCTCAAATCAATGATAGGCTACGCAATTTATACCTCACTATATTATATTCGTGTACTATCAAAATTGTAAAATATTGATTAAAATTTCATTCTCTTGACAATAACCCGTTCCTTATCTGTGTAATTACTTGTATTGTATTTTTCTTTAATATTTGTTTTGTATTGTTGTTTTTCTTTTTCGCATTTAATATTAGGTATATCTTTATTATTTTAAATTCTATGTTAAGTTATATATTGTTTAGTTTGTAAAAACGCCATTTGACGTACAATATTTTAAATAAATAAATAAATGTAGTATCTGTCTAATAATATAGTAATATATTCTGCAAAACGACTATATTGGTTAGTTTAAATGAATAATTTAAAATCAACTAAATATTCTGCATATTCAATGCTAGGTTAGGTTATATTTATTTAACGATAATGTAAGGGGGTAAAAATCACCGGTTATGTCGGTACCAACTTAAAACTTAAGTGTATATTTTAGATAGTAGGTATTTTATTTAATTTATAATAATACAATATTATAATATGTAATATAAATGTTATTTAGTACATTTATAAAATGTCATTTAGATAACAATAAGTCTAAAATAATTAATCCAGTATTTAATTTCAAATTCTTGAAATATGACCTACACTGGTAATACATATAAGATTTATACTGAAATTAAATATTGATAGATGTCTGGAGGAATCAATGTGTCCATTCGATAGCAAATTAAAATATTTAAAATCCACTTATTTGCATCTAACTTCAAGAGGTTGGAGACCCTAGGATTATAATTGTGAGCAAGGTGTAGGATTTTCAGTAAATACTTTAGGCTACTTTATACATGCTGGAGTGAGTTTTTATGGTTTAAAGGAAGAGGGTACTACAGAATTAAGCTGTATTCAATAATCAAATGGAACAACGGGTCATACAATGCAAGTAAATGATGTGAAGAATGAAGAGTAAAAATCTAAAGAATTGCGCCTAAAACAAACCAAAATTCTTAGTGCCTTACATGTCATTACATACATTACATTAACATGTCTTATGACTATGGTGAGTAAAATCGGATGTATAAATAATACTAAGGTCCTTTATCATCATCTCCACTCGATATAACGAGATGACACGAGATAAATTAAATATTCACACCATTCTTACATTTAGTTCAATCATCTTGTTGTGTTAGTAAAATATGCAATCTTTCCGATAAATCGTTAAAAATTACTATCCAAACATGAGAACTGTACACAAGTTTATAGTAAGTATATTAAAAAAATGTATGGTATTAACGAAAATATTTTCAAAAACAACTGGTGACATAAATGGGAAATGACCGAAACCCCATTTTACATATTTATTAATATTTCATGATTCAACTCTCTCTCTCTCTCTCTTTCTCTCTCTGTCATAAGCCTACAATGTATACAATCTACATCAACTCTAATAATTCCGAGTTATGTACACAAAATGAATGTGCAGATGCGGTGCCCTATTAAAAATCTAAAAAAAAAACTTTTTCCACATATGGTGAGTCACATTGACGATTGACAAAATCGGTTCCAGATCATAAACATGTAATTATACCTACTATACGAGATAGGTACTTCAATATTGTGTCTATATATATTAATATTTTTGATTTTGGTGTTTCTGTGAACGGGTAAATTGCTTTTACAGAAACGTGTTTTCCATTTAGTTATTTAGATGCCTTTGTCCGTGAACGGGCATCACTCGTACAATTCGAACAGTAGGGTTCTTCAACAGTGCTATATAATATACACATGTAGCGTACATCTGTGAAGCACATAATCTATATATCACCTAAATGTGATACATATGGTACATCTTAGCGAGATATTTCTGACCCTTACCCCCTATAGTTGTTCAACGTATACGGGAAAATAACCGATAACAATAATTGCGGACGATTTGTAAGATATATTATACTATTTCAAACAAAAAAAAAAAAAATGTTTTTCAGGCCAAATTTGAGTTCACTTTATGTATTATTGTATACTACATTAAAATATATATCTGTCCGTTTTATGTGTACCTACCCTAGTCTTTCATGATACACAATATATATGGATAGGTATCTGAATTGGTTCCGAGATATGGTATGCGATTATGTCCATGCTCGACCACAGGTGACAATATTTAACATATTATATTAACATGAGGGACGTATTTTTCTCAAAAGTCAGCAAAATAGAATTTAATATAGAAAATGTGTAGAAAAATTAATGCACTGACAAAATTATTTGAAAAAATGTAAATCCGATATAGGACATTCAATTATACAAATAGTTGTCGATGATCCTTATATATTTCGACATTATTTAAAGTTATATGTCCTGCCGATGTTCAAATTTTCATTTTTATTGCCGTTTTCTTGGCCTCGGCCCCGGAACGGGCAGTTTATATTCACATATCAGAAATAAATTATTTATATTACGTTAAATGAATCTATATTTATGGCGATATTTTTGTTTGCGAATGTTATAATAATACGGTGTAATATGAGTAAATCACAAACATTCGTTAATCGTAAGAATTAGCATTTTATTAAACGGCACCTACCAATATTATTATTTATTTCATATCACGCTAACAACGAAAATATCTAGGATTCTATATTATACACGACAAACACTTTTTTTTTCGTCTATTTTAATCTCTTAAACGACATAATCCTAACGTTATAAAAATATTTTCAAGCCCCGTTCATATATATCTATTATATTGTCCCGTTTATACGCAATAACGTTTAATTGATATAATATGGTAATATCCCGTATAACGACTTTATATCTATATGGGTATATATTATATACCGCCCTTTTTTAATTTAAATTTTAAACATAGAGTTAAATGATAAATGTTATTTTAGCTGCGGAAATTATCACGAGCCGCACATTACACAATTATTATCATTTCGGATAAATCCATTCATCGTTTATCACAATATAACACGTGTGACAATGCACAATATAATAACACGTGTTTTCCACACATTTTGTGTGCCTATAGTATTCATCGTATGTATAGCACCCTCACCGGAACGGGATAGCCGAATTCTATATTTTGTAAGATTAATTATCTTATCAGAATGTTCAAAAACTTATCTATGATTGCATCAATGGTGTACTGATAACATAGAAAAATAGATGAATAAACGTAATTTCGGCAAAAATAATCAATAAATTATATCATAAATGTTAATACAAGTAGGTATCATTGTTATACAATACGTATCATGGCAAACTGACATAACAAATTAACTGACTATATTGATACAAAATAAAATTTAAAATATCATAAAATGAGATTTAAAAAGAAACAAGTATATAATACATCATAGATATAATAGTTATATAAGCGAAACTAAGCAAAGAGTGAAAAATATATTTAAAAAGTGGGTAAAAATCGCACATATAAAAATATTATAATAAAATTATTAGACACTATTCAAGTGTATCAATTATCAGATCTGAAATTATAATAATTAAATATTTTACTTAAAAATCCAAAAATATTTAAAAATTTTATTTTACTTACCTTCTGATTACTGCTACCTTCTGACTATGATGCTGTTTTCGAGTATACGTTTACTGCTTGTTTGCTAATAAGGAAATTATAATATGTGGTGGAATTATATGCTGTCCTCTAGTATTTTTGATGACAAATAAAATAATAAGAAATAAATCAACGAGCCATTTCAATTATCAAAGAAGTTATAAGTATTTTATTTTATGAGTACGATTTAGCCAATGATTACCAAAGTTGTCGTGATAATTTATTACTGTAAATAATACTGTAAAATAAAGTCATTTGAAGGGAACTTATGATATAAATATATATTAAATTAAAATCTTTCATAACTTTTTGAGGAGAAGGGAAATTCCTCCCTCCCACGTGGTTCTTAGGTTAGGTATAATAGTATCATTATAATTTTTTTTTTTTCAAAATTGTAATCTATAATTATGTATCATTGATTAGTATGCTGTGTCGTTTCGCAAACTATAGTATAGGCAGCCCACTTTATATTAATAAAGTTGTTATATATATTTATAAATAACAATATATTTTTGTCACAACAAATATTCAAAATAATCATTTTACTCTTGACTATATGGTTTCTTATAAAATTGGTTTTTGATTTTATCAACGAACAACGACATTCTCAACTAAAACTAGAGACGAGTAAAGTAAAATACTACAATAATTATTATTTCTAGTAATAGATAAATGCTATATCGCCGATTTTAATACGGAAAATATGCTTCGGGAGATGCATGTTTTTTCTAAATGTATAATAAACTCTAAAAAAAAAAATCCTAAGATTGTCTAATTTTTTACCAAATCATCCATGTAAAATGTAGTCTCTTTTACATTACATAAATTCATAGAATTTATCAAATACTAAAATCACTCAGTTTCTCAATGACCTGAATCTTTGAATCTCCTAAAATATGCTTTGTATAAACTATAATATAATAATTATTGTATATTATATATTCAATAAATATTTATTAGTAGCTAGTAGGTACGAAACAATAAAAGTTATTATTGACTACTTTTAAATTATTTTTGAAATGTATTAAATGTATCATTTATTAGATTATCATATTTCTTAAAATATGTAAAAATATATGCAAAATGCTAGGGTCTAGGACTTCTGAAAATTATCTTGATTTTTCATTTTCTTCTAAACAACTTGACCCATGCCTGGCCAATACTAAATTTAATTTCAACATTTCCTGTCCTAAGAATATTTTTCAGCCTCTTGATTTTTCCAGTATTTCAATATATATTCACAATAAATTATTGTGAAAAAATGGTTTCATCATTTACGCACTCAAGGTATTAAGATTTAATTTAATGTAGTCAGGGGTTCTTAAAATTGTATTATTATCTATAACTCTTAACAAATGTCATTTGATCGTATAAGAACTCTTTGTCTACACCATTATTATTACATATATTTATATCACATATACCTACATAATAAATAATAATTTTTCGGTAAATAATAATAGGTGAACATGATATTTTTATTATAACAGTTTTAGGAAATACACGATATCAATATTTTTTGTTATAGTCGTAACTTCTATGTATATAATGCTAATAATCGAATATAATGAAATAAATCTAATGTTATTAGGAACTTAAGTTCACCAAAAAATAATAGTTTATAACACAAATATCAATAATAATTATAATGGTTATAAATATTAATAATGTTATCATTATTTGTGTATGTCACTCAAAATTTAGATAACATAATTTAATAATTAGATAAATATAAAGGTAACGATATAGTTTCGGGTGTCATACAAATGTCCTAATGCGTTCTCATATTTTTATTTAACAATACATTTAAAAAAATACAATAATACAGTGAGTTAGTAGGTATTAATAAATTTCCAGAAATAACAAAAAAGTGTCAGTAAAATTGTATATGAAAATATAATTATTGTTCTGCTTATACTTGACGATGGAAATATTGTATGAATTTTCCGAGTAAAAAATTATATAGTTCAGTAATTAAACGAAGAGTTAAGATATGCAGATGAAATTATAAAATGGGTTTTATTAAAAACACATTTTTCGATAGGTAGATGTTACAAGTCACACATCTTGTAATGTCACGAGGCTTTTTTTTCTCAAGATGAATAGCCTTAATGAATAGATGTAAACGAATTTTAGTACTATCAATAATACTATAATATGTATAATATTACATAATAATTATGATATTGATGATAATGAATTGTCTATAAATTGAGCATAATATGTCGGTTTTTTTTTTCGATACTAGTGGTAGCGTCAGGAAAACGTATAAAAATAATCATCATAGGTGGGTATATCGATTTTTACCGACGCCAGTCCTCATAATGTCTATCATTATGTTGCGTTCAGTTGGAGCTTTGGGAGAACGTTGTCAGACAACTGCCACGCGAATACGGATTATTACCAGTGTGAGTTCTAAACGTTCTGATGTGATATTTTCGTCGATTTTAAATATACTGTACTCAACTGAATATATTTTATTTTATTATATTCAAAAACTTTATACAAACAAACTATAATTATTTTATCAAAATCATGTATACAATCTACCTGTAATACACCATAAAAAAATATAATACAAAATATTCGAAATTTACATAATTATTATAATGTAATTTTATAATATACCGGCTGAATTCATTGAAATAAACAATTAATTGTACATTTATTTTGTGCATAAAGAAAATTAATAATTTTCGAAATCAATAGAATAGGTATGTAATATACCTACAAAAATTTAAACGTATCAAAATTGTCTACGTGAGAAGATTATTATAAGCCTATATTTGATACAGCCTATACCAATTACGACAATATACGTCCGTCTGTAATTACATTTATCGCTGCTGTTACCTGCAATAACAACGTCTATAAATTGTATTTACATTTTTAATTTTACGTGTTTATAGTGTTTTGTATAGTAGGTTAAATAAATTGTTTGCAAAAATAGAATTATAGTTTATTGTTTAAAGTACGTTTAGATATCTGGATTTTGGCACGCTCGTAGAATGAGCATTCCTATATAACTTGTATCTTTACGCTTAAGAATACAACTGAGAAAATTGAAAATTTATCTATCTAATTAGAACCTATTTGCTATTGAAGAAATTCTCTACTTCAAATCACATTCTCGAATCTTTTACACAACAAAATATATAAGGGACATAAAAAAACGTAATTTTAAAATTAATATACAATCTTCGCTTCACTTAGAATCTAAAATACATATAAAATACATTATGAATGGTTAAAAGTAGAATAAACATGTATAGCTAAAACCCTGTATCACATGCCAAGAGAGAATATAAGGATACACGTTCGTCTAAAGGATATGTGCACTTTTTCCGAGGACATGATAATATAATAATATAAAACCATGTCCGATTGTGTCGTCGTGTCCGAATAATAGAAATACGTCCGGTTAGGGTTATAGGCGTTTGGTCTTTCACGACTTTGGATGACAACACGCATAACGTCTTAATAATGCATGTGTCGTAATGTAAAATGTATATGGGAGGGGAAAAAAAGGACACAGTGATTCTGGGGTCGAGTCCTGCTCACCCTGCGTTGGATCGGGATTATTCCCACGGGAATTATACTTTATATACGTGTATGGGTCATCGTGGGCTCAAAACCGAAAGGTTTTCCGACCCCGGAGAGTAATTTCTGAAGTTCGATTTTTTCGATTTTATTTTATTTTGTTCTCTATGTCTCGGTTGTTTTTCACCCTTCATACACAACGTCCATCGTCACCAGAGTGGGTTTAAATCATTTCGAACATTATTTTTTAAATCATATTAAAAGCTGTTCAGATAGAAAGAAATCGATGTATGTTGGCCCTTCGTACCTTCGATCTTTAGACCGGATAGTACACAATGTGGTAATAAATTCTTCTTGAATAGTAATCATTGGTATATTGGAAAAAACGGGATTGGAAAAAATTTTCAAGAAAAATAGAATTGGGAAAACTTAGTCATAATTAAATATATATATATATTTTCTTTTATTACAAATTTGATAACAACATTAGAGCGTCAGTGCAACTTAACCGTCTTAACTTATAAATATAAGTACTATTATGTTATATAAATATTTACAAAGTGAAACAAATTAAACAATTTAAATCTTTTGTTCTTTTGTAACTGAATTTCAGATGTCATGCATATTACTTTTAATCAAGGATGGGCAAAGTTAATGAAATAATTAACTGGATACAATTAAGTTTATACGAACAGTTTTTGAACTAGTTACTAGTTAAAATTTAATGAACTAATGACTTAAATAGTTAAAGTTAAAAGTTAAAACCAGATTTTGGTTAACTTAACTCAGTTAATTCAAAAGTTAAAATTTTTTTTATCTTTATTGGTATATTTTTAATTGTGTGCCTACATTAACATTTTATTTTAATTTAAAGTTGCAAAATACAATAGTTAATTTAACAAAAAAAAAAAAAAACCGATATGATTTTTGAATAATAAATTATTAAATCTAGCCTTAATAAATCTTTATTATCTATTTAATATAAATAAAAACAAATTCAATACTAAACACAGAATTAAAATAAATTTTTTTTTTTTTTTTTTTTTTTATTAGGATGAGTGGTGGTGTTAAAATATTATTACCTTTTTATGTTCATCGCAACTATATTACTATTTTTTATTATGGTTAATTAATGTACAACACAAAATTATTTTGAAATTTAAATTCTATAATTGTATAATTGTAAAAATTGTATATTTTAGTAGGAACTTACTTATAAATAATACAAATAGTATTTATACCCATTAATATATAAATGTATTATTATAAATTATATATTATATTATTATAATTATAATAATTATTAATTTATATATACATATATATGTATATATATATATATATATATATATATATATATAATTTATAAATTTAATTCATGATTATGAAAAATACTACGATAATCCTACGATTTTAAATTGATTACTATGAGATAAAAAATCTATAGTATGGGTACCTATCTAGGCACTCTGTGAATCAGTGGGTCAGACTTAAATACTTAAATATGGACTCATCACAGGGTATTAGGTATATAGCATACAATTTAATTTAATAAAATAGGTAGGTACAAAATTTAATTCAAACAAACGAAAAAAAAATGATAAGAAATATTAAATAATAAGAAAATATATTACGATTTCAGATATTGGACAAAAAAAGTCGCAAAAAAAAGAAATAGGCGGAGTGGGATTCAAACCGGCTTACCCGTATTGAAGGTTCATTTCCGTTCCTAATAAGGTACAGAATCGACGATAAAGTGATCGGAATATCTCGTATTTAAACTTTTCAGATAACGGACGATACTGTTACATATATCGATAGATAATATATACGCACATTCGGAACAAATGTCCCAATAAGTCAGGGACGATCGGTAGGCAATGAAACATTTAATCGGGCGTTAAAACGTCAAGGAAACGCGAATCCAAAGTATACGGAATCGAGAAAGGTCTACAAAGGTCGCTAAAACCAATTTCGGAAGTTTGGAATGATAATACGACGACGCGGGAGAACGTCGAATGATAACGGAAATCGGCGAGTTGAAAATCGCATTTTTTCTTCGCAGCATTGAAAGTTCGGAGAAAAGGCGAAAACACACAGAAACGAAATGCGTAAAAATTTCAAAACGATCGGAGAACAATTTAAAAACGGTAACGGTTAAGGAATAGACGTCGAGTGGTGGCGAAAACGGGCCGAGGAATTAAATAATAAATAGTACTGTTTTTTTCATGGAAAAAACGGTTTTCGAAGTTACATTTTATATATAAGACTATACTATACTATATTATAGTAGTCTATACTATAATATGAACTATAATATATAATATATATATTTAGACGTACAGTGGCGCACACTTATTTCATGCAAGGGGTGTCAACATACGTTTACAACATACCAACCACCTATTAAATATACCCAAACAATTTTAGTAATCAATTTCGACACTTAATTAACATTCATAATAGTTTATCATATAGTTTGCAAACCGAATAATATTAGTCTACCATCCACCGCCAAATGTTATAAAGGTATCGACTGACACCCTCTTACCTCTTCGTGTGCGCCACGGTAAACATATAGTGTTTATTTATTGTAAGTACCTATATAAAATAGAATATCAAAATGCACATAAAAGAACATAACATACATGATAGGTACATTATGGAATTAAGAAAAATATTAACTTAGCTTAACTTTAAATTAAATCAAAAATTAATCAGATAATAACTTGTTCACAGATATCTAACTATACATAATATATTCAATTATAATTTTATAACTGAGAAAGTTAACTTGTTAGGTTAATAAGTTAACATTAATTACTTAAATTTTTAACTTAACTTCTTATTAACTAGTTGATGTCCGTATTTGCTTTTAATTACTGGTTTTAGATTAGAAAAATGATGAAACAATTTATGCCAATTTTGGATTTACTTAATATTTAAATTAATAAAATATAGTTATAACCCACTTTACGTAGAACTCTGTTAATCTGAATTTATTCATTTATTTCTGAATCAGTTTTTACACTGAAAAAAAATATGGTTGAAAATTACAGATTGTATTTTTTACCAGTGAGAAAATCTATCATTATTACTATCTTATTATTATTAACTATATTTCATTATAATAATAATATTTTTATCATAAAAATAAAAGTGATAATGAATATTATTAAATCGATAAATATAGTTTTGTTAATTTGATAGTAAATTGTCAACTTGTTAATATTGAATAACGGGATAAAATCCAAATATATGGCGAAAAACAATAACATTAAATATTAAATAGTAAAGATAATGGAAAAATGCATAATTTATTATTATTATTATTACTATTTAGTTTAAATAATATTTAAAAATTATATAAAAATACGAATATATTCAGTATGAATAATTTAATTATTTATTATAAATTAAACGGGGAATTAAAATATATAAACTATGTAGGTAGGTACAATTTAAAAAATGTTGTTAAAACTAAACAAACATATTAAAATAAAATATATATAATATATTATGACCTTGAAGTTAATGAACTAAAATGTTTGCCTGTGAAAAAAACTGTTTATTTAGCGATGGATTATGTCTAACAAAATTTTATGTCTTTTGAATGTTCTATTGAATAATTACTTTTTTATAAGGTAGATACAAAAATTAAATGTTCATGAAATTATTTACCATAATTTTTCTGGGTTTCATAAAAGATCTTTAAATATTTAATGGACAGTTAATGATAACAGGTTTCAGCTTTATTTCACATATAATTGCATATTTTGAGGTTGTCGGCATATTTTTGTGTATTTGGCATATATTGGCATAATCGTGTGCTTTTATAAGAATACAAAAAGCACAATGTTTTTAAGAAAACTGTCAACATTTTGTGATTAATTAATTAGGCAATTAATACATATTTAATCTATCTGTAATTTTACTTTAATTTCGTCCCTTGGTATGCGAACATATTTAATACATTTGAATATAATTATAAAAGTTAGGTACTTAGTAGATAACAATAACCATGAAATATAGATTTAATTAATCTTTTTGTATACACTTAAATATACATAATATTATGGGTTTTATTTTATTTTTTGACCCAAGCTTCAATATGCTTGTCACCACGTATTCCACCTTATTATTGTACATCTCGTTATATTGTCTTTTGAAACAGTAAATTAATTTAACTTTCCCCCATTTTTTAAGCGTCTTTATTTTGGTAAAATATTACAGTTAAATTATAAATAATAAAAATAAAAATACATTCATATGTACATGGAATTTTTAAAGTTGAAATTTAAATAAAAAAAAGTCTTTGTTATGAATAAAGGAGATTATAAAGAAAATTACATGGAGGAGAATATGAGTTAAATGATTAATAATATTAAATAACATTAATATTAGATGTTATATTACTCATAAAAGTTAATTCTTCATCATGGTTGGCATTGGTATTTGGAAAAAATACTTTAGTTAAGTCTTTATTTAATGACACATTGCTTTTAGTTAAAGCCAACAACTATTCACTATGTTTCATCTTAGATTATTTGTAAAAAAATTAATATTAATAATAATAGTTTAAAATACTACACTGAGTTTTAATAAAATAATGTAAATATACTTATAGCTTTATATACATATCTTATATAATAAATAATAAAATATCGTAAACTTTTATGAAAATAAAACTATTTTTCAAATTTCATTTAAGCATTACATAAAAACACAAAATGATAATAATTACGATAACATAGCAGTAATAATATTCCTATGTGTATGTTTACCAAACGATGTTTGTAGGTACCTACGGACAATAATTAAACCAATCATGTGTACTTGAAAATATTCTTATCACATAGGTTTTTCAAAAACATTTTTAAACTCTGTACACACAGGAGGTTTCCATTTTTTGGTTTTAAATAATATCTAATATTGATATCACATAAAAGGTTTTTTTTTTACATAAAATGTCAAAATCGAAAATTCGACACATAGGAGGTTTGTTATGGTCAATGATGATATATTAGTGTCTGGAGAGATATAGCTAAGAGAAGGCAAACGGGAAAGGGAGATGAGTCGAAGAGAGGACAAATTAGGGCAATCAAAAAGAATTTGGTGGAGGTTACAGAGGACCTCATTAGAATGTAAATTTTACTGGAAGAGCAGTTAAGTGAATGAAGATAAGAGTGATTTGATAAAAGGTGGGTAAATGTCCGATACGTAACCGAGAAAAGGAAAATATTAGATGTCTTAGCAAATCAAAACCCTAGATCCACAATAGGGGAGATTTTAGATACAATTCCTCTATGCCAGGAGGTAGATAAAAAACCATTTGTACTGCCAGGCATACCAAGTGAGTTTGTGATGTATAGAAAAAAGGTCCGAATGTGTTAATTTAAAAGGAGAAAAATGAATAAAATAATTGAGGAAAAAGCATGTCAATCCACTGTCCATTACCATCGATACAAATATGACTGAAGGTCCAAATAAACTGAGCACGTTTATTGTATATATAGAGATGATGAACTAGAGATTTAATAATTATGTGAAGGAGTAATAAAAAGGTTAGATAAAATAGCAAGAAAACATGATTGTAAGTCAGAAGCGATTGAAATATCGTTGATATTAATTGATAAAATAAATAATTGCAGATTGCTAATAACATTCAATAGTAACATTCCTATTGATATTTTTCACTTTTTTGTTAAATTTTTTTTCCTTAAATAAATAATATTAGTAATAAAACTTTTTTTTTTAATCCAGTGATTCATGGCCTCTAACTATATAAACATGCACTTTTGTGCTAGACTGGTCATAAACTAATTTAAAAGTGAAGTTAATTATAATTATGTCACTATATATTTCTTTATTCAGTTAATTTAAGAACCCTGAATCAGTGACATAGAGTTTATAATATAATATATATATATCAGTATAGTTGTGTTACTGTAATTAAAGACTTGTTAATTCTATCAATAATTAAAATTCAACGATAATATTAAACGATTTTATCTTTTATTTATTGAAAAGTTTTAATGTAAATATGTTATGTTCAACTAAGTTGTTTAATACAAAAATAAAATATTCTTAAATATTAATATTTCTTGAATTTTTAATTTGAGTTTTAATTAGTGTAAAAACAGTTCTGATTTTTTCATAACCGTAACCATATATTATAAAATAAAAAGTTATCATGCACATCTAAATATTTCAATTATTACATGAAATTACGTGTACTTTTTCTGTGAAAACCTCTACATATACATAATTATAGTTACGTGGTCTACAGTAGTAGTAGTAGTATAAAAAATATTAACTCACGATAAACAGAAACCGAATGAGTGTTTAAGTTCAGTTATAATAATACCCAGATATATAATTTTATTTGAAAAAACTAAAATGATCAAAACTATGAAATATATGAGTATTTCATTATCACCATTTATAACGGAATTGATGCAGGGTTAATAAAATACATTAATATTTTTTAATTTAAATAAATTCCAGTCCCTGGTTTAATAGATAAGTTAATTTTAATTAAGTAAATTAACGAGTTATAATTATAATTTTTTTAATGATACATTTTAATTCAATGAATTAAATATGTTATGTAATTCAGGGGATAACTTCAAGATAATTATTCAAAACACTTTAGGAACTTTATTCAAAATATTTTTGTTTCTGCAAATTGAAAATTTAATCTTAATTACGTATAAAATTTTTTTTTAATCGTTTTTTTTCATACATTTATTTAATTAAGTTAACAAAATGATCGGATGAGTAAACTATTATAATCATATATATATCGCACCCGCAATTGCTGTCTATCTAATGGACAATATAGCAAAATTACATTATGCCAGACAATAAATGTGTTTAGATTAAAATTAGAGTTAAAACATCTATTACGAATTTTAAAAAAGAGAATATTTTATAGAAAATGACATATTCTTTTTGTAAAATATTGTTTATCAAAGAAGTTACAGCGTTTTAAAAAAAGGAAAACTTAAAATACTATAACTTCTTTAATACACAATATTTTACAAAAATGATATGTCAATTTCTAGAACATATACTTCTTTTTAAAATTAATAATAGATGTTTTAACTCTAATTTTAATGTAAAGACCACATTTATTGTTTTGCGTAGTGAAATTTTGCTATATTGCCCATTAGATAAATAAAGACAGCAAATTCGGGCGCGACGTCCTCTTAATGTAACGAGTTGGCTAACGAAATCGGTTTGAAATTTAAATACTTATTTAATAAAATGAAGAAACTCAATTCCACAAAAATATACGCTTTTGTTTAGTATATTATTGTACACGCATTTCGATAACGACATTATCATGTTCTGTGCACAGTGACGTATTATTCAAGTTATCATTGTATCATACGAGTACATAATATATTCACTATTAACTTAAAAAAGTTAACAAAAAAATGAAAAATTGACTACGATTGAATATTATATTTTAATTTTTTTTTTGCTAAATGCCTTCACTATCAGTACTACAGAAAGTATAAAACGTATATTATTATCGTTGGACTATATTATCATGTACCTACCAACATAAAATATAGCAACCCGGTCTACATTGGAACACATATATGACACGATAATATTATTATTATTGTTATTATTATCATCATCTTACGAACACAATACTTATTCCGTTGTCGTATGGAATAATATAAAATCGAAACGAACGGATGGAAAAATAAAAAACGAAGGAATCCGTAGCACCGCCGGAAGAATTTCACGTCGGGCGCGGGGTCGGCCGGCCGGTGGAAACGCGGTCCGGCCGCCCGCCGATCAAATCGTGAAACGATATTCCGTTGCGGACGGCGCGGTATTTTCAAATAACGAGGCGAATAATATACACGGCCGTCGCGTCCGTCGTCTTCGCGTATAATAATGCGTATGTAGGTACACTTATCTATATGTATATATATATATTTATTCAATATATTATTATTTTACAGGGAGGAGGTTACCATTTTTTCGAAAGTGCGCTCGTGTGTTTTTTTTTTTTTTTCTTAATACAACAAAGAGACTTCTCCCGACCGTCGTCGTCGTCGTCGTCGTCGTACGTCGTACAACAATTTCGCATTTGCATAGCTCGTCGATTTATGAATACCCGTCGCCGCCGTCGCCGCATCTCTTTGGACAGAAATACTTACAAAAAAAAAAAACACAAATAAATAAACAAAACAAAAAAAGTAAACGCTCGCCACGCACGTATAATAATAATAATAATAAGTAGGTATATAATATAATGCTTACGATTTTATATTATACATATACAGATATATATTTACGATATGTGTGCACAAGCCACTACTGTACGGTGTATAAATATACGTATACTTAAATATATATCATTCGAATAATAATAAAAAGGAACGAAAATCTTGTATAAAATACACCGCAGTCGTCGGCGGCCTACAGAGTGACGGACTCGAAACCGTCTCCGGTGTGACAGCGGTGGACGGCGGCAGAAGCGCTGCAACAAACGGTCCGCGGCGGGACACGTCATCATGGATGAAAAAATAAAATAATAAACGGGGCTACCCTTTTCCGCGGACAACGTCTCGTACGCCCGACGACTTTCCTCCCGTCGTCTCAGCCGCTATATATTATAATATTAATATAATGCGCACTGTACTCGTATAGGTACCTCCTAATCCATTATTATTATTATTATATTGTGCGCTGTAAACGCTGCAGAAAATGTGTTCAAGACCGGGCAAGTTACTTGTTTTGTTTTTAATTCTACATAAAGTCATGTTAAAACTGGTTCGAGTCAAGTTCGAAAATAAGTAAATTAAGTCATTGTTATAAAATGCTAAATTAGCTAAATAAATTAAATATAGTTTTACGTTTCTATAATGAAAAAAATATGGTTATAATATTAGAAAAATAACAATTGGATTTGTTACCATTATTGTTCCCTCGACAATATTATCTTATTACAATTATAACATTTTAATCATAATAATAAAAATATTATTAGACCAATACAAAAAATTTTCAATATTGTTTTGTTAACAAAAACCTCATATATACATACCTTATCAAATTACCATTTAAATAACAGGAAATTTCAAAAATCAGAAATTCGCCTTTTTAAAATACCAAATGCATTATACATACATATTATGCATAAAAACGAATAAAATTTCCTACTACTCAATTTTCTTCTGCTAAAATACAATAATGTATACTTATATAAAATAATATATATGTACAAGTTTATAAGTCGGTAAGTATAATGAGTATAATTGTTAGTTTCCAAATTATAAAATATTTTTATAAAGGTAGAGTAGTAAGGTTTTTCTTAATACTTAAGAAAACTACTAGAAAAATCAGAAAAAGACCTCTTCTAAGTACCAATACAGATAATTTGCTACCATAAAACTCTTTACCTGAGAACTTTTGCTAGACTTCTACTCGAAAAAGTGTATATGTAAATATGAAATTATTTTTTAAAAATATACCCATCATCAGAAATATCATTGTAAAATAAATACATTTATAACTATGCTCAGAATCCAAAACTGTAAAATACCAAAAGTTTTCTAATAGGGTTACTGATCTTTTAAAAAAATAAAATTTCATGATACTTAGGTCAGAATTGTTTTCGAATTCAATGATATATTTGATTCAGGGCCGGATTTAAGAGATTGCATGGAGAGTGTCACCCCCCCCCCCCCAAACATTCAGCGAAATTAAGTTCAGTCCTCAAAAAATTATTATTGATGACCTTTTTTTTTGCCTATTTACACGTTTTGAAGAAAGTATTTTGGAATTTAGTTACAATTTGTGATGGGCAAGTTCGGTCTTGGCCTTGCAGAAATGCAAGATCAAGAGCAAGGCCAAGTCTGTGCTAGAGCTAGTAAGACCAAGAATAAAATCTTACTAATTTCTAGCAAGACTGAAATAAAAACTATAATAAAGACCAAGACCAAGACTGGGCTGCAAGACTCTTGCAAGCTTGCTTATTAATAAAATAAAAATTTATGAATTAAATATATTTTTTGTTCTTAGTATACAGGTACACTATTTACATGTTCCACACCAAATCTACAGATTTCTGGTAATGCAATCATCAATATCCAATTGTAATATTTTCGGAACAAATTATCGTCTATCAAATATATGGGTAAATTGAATTCCTACTGTTTTTCGAAAGTTCGATGTTATCGGAAACAGTAAACTACACAGGTACTTCAACTATATTTTTTCTGATCAATAACCTCCACCATCTGTATCTGGACGAGTTTTTATTTCTATAATTATATTTAATAACATTATTAACATTGAATATATAGAAACGAATGAGATACTTTTAAATTTAACATCAATCAAGGAATAAAAATTAATTCATTAACCTTAAGTTTAAAGTTAAATAACAAATATCAATTCATTAATGTTAAAGTTAAAATTAAAAATGATTTAAAATAACTTGCCTTCAATTAATAAAGGTAATTTCAATAAATGAAAAAATAAAAATTGTTCTTCAAAATTATATAAGTAAAAAAGACATGTAAATTGCCCATTTATTAACATTACACACTGTTATAACAAAACAAAAAGTTAAAATTTTGATACCTATATATTTTCTTAAAATAATATTAGCAATAAGTAACTTTTTTTCTACATTGCCTCCAATATAATTTTTATTAGAAAGATCAGGTAATATTTGCTTTAAAAACTTTAATAAGTTATAAAAAGTGTCTTGAGTCATTCGGTAATTGATGTGAAAATCGTACCCATTGTATTTTGTTATCTAATCTTTGACATCTGCTTTTGGACGAAAATTTTCTTCTCGAATTAAAGTATTTAAAACAGATGAAGGCTTCAGATTTGACTTTGATTTCATCATACGCATGATATTGTTATACATTATATCATCAGATTCCATCATATCACTCATCATCATTAGCAGAAAGGATATTTTATTTTGAGAGACACTCATATTTATTACAAATTTTTAAACAACACAAATACTATTTTTACAATAACTAATTTCAATTTCAACACAAAATTTAAAAAATTTAACTCACTTTTGAATGTTTTGAAATTTTATACTATTATCACATAGATACCTACTACTTATCAGCACAGATTTGTCATTCATATAAACGCGTTTATTAAAACTACGTTTTGGCGATACAGTAAACATCTACACTGTCGTTACACTAACCATAATCTATTACCGTAAACGTAATCAGTAAACGGTTTACTGTGCGAATACACGCCGAATATAATAGGCACCTACTCGTTAATAATTTTGATAGCAGTAAGATAAATGTTGAAATATCTATGGATTATGAATATAAACGATTCGTTTGAACCAAGAAATTTGACATTTCCATAGTAAAGTAGATTTTCTTTTGTTGATATTTTTAGTGTACGTACCATCAATAATGAATTTGGTTGTAAGTACTTACTCTAAATTCAAATTGTGTGTCAAAATAATTTGGACAATACGCTTAACCCCATACCTAAAATAATTTATGACTCGGGTAATGGTTTGAAATATACGAGCAAACACCTCTAAATGTACATTTTTCGTCCGGTATATTGTTATTTGTTATTGTAACCCCTATATATTCATAAAATCCATATATATTAAACGGCTATAAACAAAAATAATATTGTGCGACATATATATAAAAAAAAAAGGAAAATATAATAATAATACTCGTATATAATTTAGGGTCTGGGAAAATGTTGACCAGACGGGGATAGGAAATCTTCTCTATCCTGTACTGTATGACTTACGCATTGTTAAATTCACGCACAGCTTAAATACACATATATGTTATATATGTATGCAACATATTATATGTATATACGAATGCGTGCAGTAATCATTGACTAGGTATTATAATGTTTATGGCTCAATTCTCATATTTTATGACTTATGTGAGTAGCGTGTGATAATATAAACACGTTCTTTTTGAACTCGTTCCATATTTATTCGAACGAACACAATATTGAACATTGTGCAATATAATAAAATGTGTATATTTACGTACCTAAATGTTTATTTAATATATTTGAGTAAAATAAATACATCTAGGAAAATGTTCAATATTCATCAGTCCACGCTGACTACCGGCCTGATATTCAAAATAGGGATTGTTATGAAAAATGTTTTTAAAGTTTATATTCAAATGTCCAAAAGAATATATTAATAAACTACTCATTTTCGAATAAGTATTTAAATACAAATGTAAATACTACAGAAAAATATTTAAATGTTATTGAAATGCATTTAAATTTTAGATGTGAATTAATCATTCTCCGATAATATTAAGTTTCCCATTTCAGATATTGAACGAAGCGAGGAATCTACTGGCTTTACAATGTTTGGACCATGTTTATCGATTTTTTTTTTTTTATTTTTTATAATATTATAAATTATACCAAACTTCACTCAAAATCGTTTTTTTTTTAACGTTTCTAACTTTTGTAAATATACTTTTATACATAACTTTGAATCAATAAAATGTTATTAATTTTAAATTAAATAAATTAAAATTTAATTCCATATGGTTTTTTTTAAATTATTTTAAAAATGAATTTTTTTTATTTTCATAATAATTATCCTTTTTAAATGAATAATTAAGTTATTTAATATTTTTTTCTATTCTAACATTAAAATAAACAAAACAAAAAAAAAACTATTTTAATGTTTACCTTTTAAAATTAAAAATATTTTATTGATTGAAAGTTGTGTATAAAAGTGACACTATCGTTTCTACATACTCAACGTTATAAAATGTTTAAATGTATTTACAATAGTGAAGAACGTTAAAAAAGGATTTGAAAATGTTAAATATAAAAATGTAAATACGTATACCTACTATATAATATTATATTCATATAATCATTATAATTGTAAAGGATTTTATAACACTTGAATTTATATTAAAATATATGTAGGACGTAGGTATCTAATAAATATTCACCATAATTTATTATCAGAATGATTATAATAATTAAGCGTAAAAAAATGTTTTCCAGATATAAATAGTGGAAGTTGGTTTATCATATTTTGGTCTTTGGATAAGATAGTGTATTATTATTATTTTAAATTTTAAATCAAAAATAATGAGGATGTTCGGCATAGTAATAATAATATATTATAAAAAACAAATAGGTACCTTACCATGAAATTTTTTATTTGTTGTATCGCTACATTTTAGATTTTGATGCATAGCGGTAAATGTATTAGTATTACAATAATGTGTTACTGACATGATATGATATACTTACATATTTTCGAGCAGAAGGCGTATAGTAAGGGTTTCCTGGTATTAGGTTTTTAAGAAAAAAATTGTTCTAGTTATTACTTTATTAAAGTCATTTTTGATTTTCTGAGTAGTTTTCAAAAGCGTAACGAAAAACTGTCTTTTATAAGGGAAATTATACGAAAAAATGTTGTAAATTAGAAAATAGTAAATAAACAAGTCTTAACGATTATATAATATGTGCTATATATGTATATTATATAGATAATCTGTTGTATAATAACCAAAAATTATTATAAATTGGAAAATTAATATGCCAGAATTTTTAAATTTACATCATGTATTTGAAATAATTGCACTATGTATGTTGACATCATAATTCTTATAAATGCTAATTGTAATACTTACGTTATATATATTAAAGGTTCGCTCAGAATTTTTTTATCGAAATTAATTATTTATTTATAATAAACTATTATAATAATAATAATTATTTATCATTACTTTCAAATTCATTATAGCCACTACCAGTATACTATCAAATAAGCAAAGTGTTTCCTTTCCTTAATGAACTGCTTCTTTCTATAAAATATTTCCATTTTAAAAAGTAGTTTTTCTTAATGGTCGTGGAAACTACTTGAAAAATCAAAAAATGATCTCTTCAAAGTACCAACTAGAATTAGTTTTCTAACAAAAATGTTCTATACTGTAAAACTTCTACTCGACTCCTAGTCGAAAAAATGTTAAACTTATTTTTAAATTTTTAACTAGTAAATTTTATCTTTGCTAGATATTAACAAAAATATTTACTCGCAGATTTGAACAAGATAACAAGATTAGTTTAAAATTTAACAATAACATAATAATTCATGCTCAATCTTGAACAAAATACATACATACTGAATGTATTATTTACAAAAACACAAAAAAGCATTCTCTACATATTAATTGCATTTTATGGACCTGATAATTAACAAAATTTAACTTGAATAATTTCTTATTATAATTCTTTAAATACATATTGATTAAATATATGATATCAATTATAAAACATAGTTCATTTGTCAATCATTAATTAATGATAGGTTCCCATTACTATTGTAGTGAAGTCAACTCCTTCAGAGTTCAATAATAATTAATCCCGTAAAACGAATATTTTGGTAAATTTTCCTTTTATTTTTAAGTAGGATGAAACTACCAAAAAAAAAATTCCTCTCAAGTATATAATAACTCGACGAAATTTCTTATTGGACTGTAGCTGATTTTTTCCCTCCTCTAGACGAAAATATTTTTATACTATATATTGACATTTACCAAATACATTCTTGGATACATTTGAAATTAAAAATATTATTTTCGTATAACTACTGTTATGTTATTTATGCGCATGATATGTCAACTCGATAGATATATAATATAATGTGCATTTAAAAAAAAACCGACCGTATAATATGGCATACCTGACTAATGCACCTGTATAGTGTATCTAACCATAATGTTATATATCTAAATTACTAAACTATATACCTAGTAGTCGAATCACATTATAATATCAAATATTGTTGTAGTAGGTAATAATTGAAACGTGCGGCCCAATAAATATTACCATAAAAATCGGGGAAAGTTGGGTACATATAATATGTGTACGATAAAAAATAATAATAAAAAAAAAAAAAAAAAAAAACGAAGAATATAATTATATTGTTACACACACACACACACATATATATATATATTTTTTTTTATCCGGTCAGTTTTACGATATTATTGACGTCGCAGTGACGGAGTCGTATCCATAATATTATTATTATTATTATTATTATTATTATTATTATTGCGTTGACCTTCTGAGGTATTATTATTATTATTATGTTATACTTTGGATTATCTCTATCGTGTACGGAACTATACCTGTTAAGTTATACGATATATATATATAATGTACACTATAGACGTATCCGTTGAGACCTGTACGAGATACCAGAGGACAAACACTTAGTATTTGTAGGCACACGGACATTTATTTTTATTTTTTTTTTTCCTATAATATAATATAATATATCATGCGCATACAGTCGTTATAAAACAACTAAATAATTAAATACACGATCGTATATAATAAATATATAGGGTCGATGATACCATAATCCCGAAACTGGAAACCTGTACACGCGGGATCCGGCAGCGCGGGCAGTCACAATGTGTGTATGACGGAGTACGTTATGGCCGCGATACGACGAGTTATGATGAGAGCCGTGCCATCTCGAGAGAATAACAACATTGTTCAGAGAACATACGCGGAGTCTAATGTATATAATATATATAAAAAAAAAATCTATATAATATATATATATATGTTATATATATAACCATCGACAATAAATAAGATAACCTATGTACATTGCAAAAGACGTATTGATGTTATGTTATTAAATTTAGCCGTATAAATAGTCGCTTTTCGTATCGCGCGACTCGCTTTTTTTTTTTTTCCAATTTCATCGAACCGGACGAATTCCACGATGAAAATGATGTAATATAATATCATTATTATCCCCGCGTGCTCGCACTCGACGGCAATCGTACAATGTGTCCGGGCACCAACCCTGCAATATGAACGAGCAATTCATACTAAAATATGAAATGACGACAAATCGTGGGGCGAGAACCATAAAGTCCTATGTCTGATTTACACATAATTCAGGAGAGCGTCTTTAAAGTTTAATGATTGATTTTTTTTTTGTCAGTGCATAATATGTGCAATAATTATCCCTATTCACAAAAAGGTGATAAGACTGAGTGTGGAAATTACAGAGGGATATCGCTCCTAAACTCAGCATATAAAGTATTCTCCAAAGTGCTACTGAATCATATAAGTCCCTATATAGAAGAAAACCTAGGTGAATATCAATGTGGTTTTAGGAGGGGAAGATCAACTATTGAACAAATTGCAGTTATAGGTCAGATCATAGAAAAGAAATATGAAGTTCGACAAAACCTCTGGCAAATATTTATAGACTTTAAAAAAGCCTATGATAGCATTCATCGGGAAAGCTTATATAACGTAATGATTGAATTTGGAATACCGAAGAAGCTAAGGAACCTAACCAGGATGTGTATGGAAGGAACGCATTATCAAATCAAGGCAGACCAGACAACCTCTGAAACGTTTACAGTGGAAATGGGGCTAAAACAAGGGGATGCGCTATCTTCAATATTATTTAATCTAGTTCTAGAGAAAGCGGTTAGAGGGATGCAAGTAGAAGCAACGGGTGTAGAAATAAACTAGCGAAAAGTTCAAATCTTAGGTTTTGCTGATGATCTCAACATTGTAGGCAATATCAGAGATGATACAGAGAAAGCATTGAGAGTTCTAGAAAAATCAGCAGATAGAATAGGACTAAAAATAAACGTGGAAAAGACTAAGATCATGGAGCTATTAGATACTGACACAGATCTAACAAACCCTGATCCGGATATATGACTGGATATATGAAAAAGTTAATGAGTTTAAATACCTTGGTGTATGTATAAATACAAAAAATGACTGGTCACAAGAGATTGGAATAAGGGTAATAAAAACAGGGAGGGTGTCCTTTGCATTATCCAAATTTTTCAAATCTAAAATTTTGTCCGAGAAAACGAAAGTTAGACTCTACACAGTGATAGTGAGAGCTGTATTAACATATGGATGCGAAGCATGGACGACTACAAGCGTAACAGAACAAAGACATACCACCTTCGAAAACAAGATGTGGCGTATGATATGTAGACCTAAATTAGACGAAAACACAAGTATGTGGAGGAGAAAGTTTAACAAAGAACTAATTGAAGAAACAGGAATGACTCCAATTAAATATTATATAAGAGGCCAGAGAATTCAGTGGTTTGGGCACATTATGCGTGGAAGCAACGATAAAATAATTAAGACAGTACTATCTTGGAAACCAACGGGTAAGAGACCACGTGGACGACCGAGGAAAAGATGGATGGACGTAGTCGAGGAAGATTTAAAAAGGATAGGAGTAAATTATTGGAGAAATATAATTCATGATCGAGAAAAGTGGCGTGAAATTGTGATGGCGGCAAAAACTTTTGCAGAGTAGATAAAGCCAGAAGAAGAAAAAGAAGAAGAAGTGCATTCTTTGGAGGTGAAATTAATATAAACAATAATGCTAAAACGTCTAATTAATTATTAGATAATTAATGTAGAAAAGTAACACAGAGTTCATAACAATCAATCAAAAACCATAACAATATTGAGTTGGAACGATAGAGTACTTTTATCCATATAACACTTTTATGTACTCATAAATAATTTATTGGTGCACGATAGAAATTTTTCGTTCTGAACCGTAATCACAAACTATAATTTCGTAATATGAAATATTGTTGTAGTGATACCGATAGACTAAAATAATAATTAAAAAACATATTCCATTGTGGTTATTTCTTGTTTACCCTTAAATTTTACCGTATCAGTGATATCATGTGAAATACATACAACTATTTTGTTCTAACAAAATTATGAACTCTTTCACATAGAACTTTTTTGAATTGGATATAGGTAATCTTTAAAATAAAAAAGCTCTATCGACTCGTAAAAGAATTAACAAATGTGCAAGTTTTTATTAGATAGAACTACATACATTGTTTTTCATATCTTTGTTCATATTGGTCGTAAGTAAGTATATATATATATATATATATCCATCAATCGTACGACAAATGATACAATATTATTGTACAATATACAATAATATATCATTATTATTAGTACTAACAACATTTTTCGTAGTTTTGTAGTATACACATTTCTTAATTTATTTGTATTGACCGAAAAATTGAATTGGCTACATTTTCATTATGAAATGATTTCAACTAGCAATAAACAAGTTAAAATTTAGGACAAAAAAGTTCTATCTTGGCGAGTTTTTATAGCTTAATATTTAAAGGTTCTATTTAATAGTTTACATTTTTATTGTATTAAATACTTTATATGCATATTAATATATAGGAATCTTCTTTAAGATGAAGTAGTTATAGTATGATAGTGATTTTAGTATAATTTGTATAAAAAAATTTTAACTAAGGAATAAAATATTTCATTTCAAACTTAAGAATTGCTCTCCTAAACAATTCTATAAAAACTATTTAGAACCCTTTCATACTAAGCTACTAAACCCGTGGAGTTAAAATTTAGGTTCAATTCCACTATTTGGTTAAAAATAAAGTTAATTTTGATATGTTGAGAAATTCAAATGGCGAAAAGCAATTTACTTGCCAAGTTGGTATGAAAGAGTTTTTCAAAGGGAAAACTTCAAAAGGTATACGATAATTCACACTGGTGAAAAGCCCTATTCCTGTGTGGTTTATTTGAAGATGTTTTCCGAAAACTGTTCTTTAACGCAATAAATGAGGATTCATACAGGGATAAGCCGTATTCATGTGAAGTTTGTCAAGCACTAACTTAACAAAATATATGAAAATGTACAATAATAAAATGTTATGATAACATATAAAGAAACATATATAAAATCAGTAATCACATAATATGTGTATCGCCGTATTTCTGTAAAGATTGTTTAAGATATTTTAAGAAATAGTAGCTCCTTAAAAAATATATGAGAATTCACACGGAAGAATATACATTATCCTGCATTTGTTATCTGAAATCGTCTTTCTACAATAGTATTATTGAATTACAATATAATAACTTATGAGGGTGAAAAGTCGTATTTTTTTCAAGTTGGAGATATCTTCAAATCATTCTCTATATGAAGACATAAGAAAATTCATACCAGTGAACCATGTATTGTGTATGCATTTAGCCTGGAATTTAATATATTAGAGTGTCATACAAATATAATACTAATGTTTTCTTTTTACACCTAATATTTTATGGCTTACCTACTTTTTGAAATAAACATAAATTACCAATTTAATTTTTCTCTAAACCATATTAGAAATTATAATAATTTGTAATTTTATATTTTTTGTGTTTCACAATCTCTATAGTTAAATACTCATTCATATTTTGTTATATTTTTAAAATATAATTACTTATAATTTCCTCAAAATAATTTTTATAATAGTTATGAAAATTTTCATTAAGGATAATTGGCTGTAAATTAGGATAGATTCACGAAAATTCAATAATTTTAAGTATTTGTCAATTTAATATGATTGAGTTAGGTTATGTAAGATGTAAGATTAGGTAAGTACCTATAATCATTCAGTTAATTTTTAAATCCTTAAAATTCAATTTTAGTGAAATCGCAAAGTTTGATTCTTTAAAGTTACCTTCTATTAATCTCTTCAAATAGGCCATTTGCAACATTTTAATTATTAAAAAAAAATAATTTGTATTAATAATTTTGGTTTATCATAATTTATAAGATTTAATGGTCCAAAATCACAATATTAAAAAAAAAAAACAAGTTAGGAAAGCATTCTCTACGAGCGTACTTACTAAACTTTTGATTTCTAAACGTAGTTATTTTAAACAATAAACTATAATTCCATAAACGATTTTAATAAAAATTTTCAACCTCTATATATACTTATTTGTAGTTATAATACAAAACATATTATATCTTCTTTTTAATAACTAAATAAAGAATGTCCCTATAATAACCGTAACTATGTAACTACGGAAATATGGACAGATATATGATGGATGGATAATTACATATCAAAATATTTCCAGTCAAAATATCACTGGTAAAATATATCTTTCCATAAAATATATTTTTGTGATCCTGTACTGACACAATTTTATATAGGTACAACTTGTAAAATAAACTGATTAAATTTTTTTTTTTAATTTGTAAATTACAGTGAATTCATTCTATAGATATTTATTAACCATTTATCTATTTTGTATATTATGTATATTTTTTTTATCCTAAAGTAGAAAATACTAAAATTAATAAGTATAATAAATTGTGAAAATAATTATATTACATTGTGGGCATTGATAAAAGTTTTGAGATATAACACTTGAAATTAATAATTATTGTACTTTAATAAATATAGAAATATAGATATTTTGTTAGAGAATACATTGTCTGAAGATATTTTTCATTACCTAAAAATATTTTGAAGGGAATTAGAAAACTAAAACATAATTTTCAAAATCATTGTAGGACACCTCTTATAAGTAAGTGCATAGATAACTGCAGTTAGCTCTCAATTGTTATAGTTTGGTTAAAATTGACTCAACGTGTTTTTTATTGATATATTAAAAAGTAATAACGTTTAATAAGTGTATTACTTATTGTATATTTTCTTCCATACTCATCTTATAACTGTGTAAAACTTTTGATGAGAAAATATGCATTATCTACTATAGATTTATCAAAGCTCTAGTTTCTGATAATATAGAAACCAATATTACAATCTTCACGGATTTTATATAAAAATATAGCACTATTTTAATGATTAATATATAAGTTTTAATTACATAGATTTTTATATCCCTAAAATAATTAAAATGACTATTTATTTTTAAGTATCTAAAATTGTAAACATAAGTGTAGGCAAAAATCAGTGTTGTGCCAAGTTTGTCTAAAAATGTTTTTTGAACTAACCACATAACGAGGTGTAGGCAAGTTCAAACTGACGAAAAGCCATATTCCTGTGAAGTTTGCTAGAAATTGTTTCCTCGGAATAGGTATTTAAAGACACATATGCGAATTCATACTCTCAAAAAACCATATTCTTGTGAAGTTTGTCTGAAGACATTTTCCAACAATACCAACCTAATAACTTAGATGCGAATTCATACTGGTGAAAAATCATATTCCTGTAATGTTTGTCTTAAAATGTTTTCCGAAAAAAGTTCTTTAACAAAACACATGAGAATTCATACTGGTGAAAAACCATATCCCTATGTTGTTTGTCTGAAAACATTTTACAACAATAGCAATCAAATAAGACATCGGAATTCATACCGGTAAAATATCATTATAAATTATTTAATATTACCATATTCCTGTAAGGTTTGTCTTAAAATGTTTTCCGAAAATATTTCTTTAACAAAATATATGAGAATTCATATGAAAACCTGAATACCTGTGAAGTGTGTTCAAAGAGGTTTTCCCGATGTGATTACATAAAGAAACATGTAGATGTATCGCAATATTCCTGTAAAGATTGTTCACAGTATAAGCGCCTTAATAGAATATATGCGAATTCCTATGGGTATAAATGCATAGTCTTGTAAATAATGTCATTAAATAATTAGTCCGTTTTTCTACAGCATTATTATTGAACTATAATATGATAATTTAGGCCGGTGAAAAGTTGGTCTAAAGACATATATAAATAATTTTTTATGAAGATACCAGTGCACCATGTGTATACGTATATGCATTGAGTTTATTACAAATACTTATAGGCTTAGAGTAAAAATACGTTATTTCTTTTTTTATACCAATTTTTTTATGGCTTACCTACTTCGCCATAAATGATAATAATTTAAAACAATTTGTTAACCTGCTATATATACTTATGTGTATACCACAAAACGAATAACTTCTTCTTAATAACTAAATCGATATGTCCCTAAAAACCATAAATATGTAACTATGGACAGACGGTTAATATATATCAAATTATATCCAATAAAAATATCCCCGGTAAAATATATCTCTTAACAAAATATATTTTAAGGGGTTCCGGTACCGTTACAATTTTATTCAAGTACAATTTGTAAAGTAAATTCATTTAAATTGTTATTTTAATTTCTGAATTACAATAAATACATCCAATAGATCTTTTTTATAACCATTTATTACATATATAATATATTATAACCTGCAGTATAAAATGTTTAATTTAAAATAATAAAACATGAATAAAATTATATTAAATTGTGGGTACTGAAAACAGTTTCGAGATGCTACACAAAAACTTAATAAATATATAAATAATAAATTATAGATATTATTACGTTAGGGAATATATTGACTGAATATATTTTTGATTGAAAATATTTTAAATAGAGAAATTATTGACCGGGCACAGAAACCTAATACATGATTTTTAATTGTTAACCTAGAAAAATGTTCTAATTTAATCATTGTAAGACACCCCTTATAAGGAAGTACACAGGAAATTGCAATGAACTAGTCAGCTGTTTTTTCAATATGTATTAACAAGGTAGTTAGGATAATAAAAAGATAATAAGTTTATTCTATATTATACTCTTTCTTTCATACTCAACTTTTTATGAGAAAATGTGCATTACTACAGTTTTATAGAATTTCTAGTAGTAGTCGTAAGCTCATATTTGACTCCGCGATATGGTTATAAGGCTTAAAACTTAAATGTTCAATTTCTTAGTTTTCAATTATCTCTTAGATTTTCTCACTTTTATTTAATTGTTTTTGTTTCATTGGTGACATTTTGATTATCATAATGAAACAAAGCAATGTGCAATTTTCGCAACATGTAAAATAATTAATTTGTTATTAAATGTATACATGTTAATATAAAAAACCAGAATATACAATATAATGTTTTGAACGTAGTGACATGGATATTGAATAAACTTTAAAAAATTTTCATAATTTTAAATTACATTATATTACATATTTTTACAAATAATTTTTAATTTTTAATTTAAGAAAAGTATTTTTAAACTTAAAATAATTTATTATATACACCACTTGAAATGTTAATAACTTTTTAAACATTATGCATATTAGGTACTCATCAAAAAAATAAATCACAGGAATGTTTGAAAGTTCATTTAAGGAAGAGAGGTGATCTAATTTACATTTACTCAGTATACAGTAGTACTAAGTACAAAAGTCTTAATATCTACAATTTACCACTTTTATGATATATACATTTCAAACCTATAGTTGCTATAAATAGCCTAACATTAGAAAACAATTCTAGAATATTTCTGATTTTCAATAGTTTCTGTTATTATAAAAACATCGAGTTAAAAATTAAAAAAATAATTGCATAAAAGTTTTTTTCTTTTAGAAATTTGTCATAATTTAAAAATGTTTTGCTTATTTTAATTATATTAAAAATATACTAAGGTAAAATTTAACAATATCAATAATGTGTCAAAATTTACGAAATCATGAGTTGTGGGTTAGAACAAAGTCTAAACAAAGAGTAAACTTTTATATTAGGACTTACCGTTTTTAGTGTTGTTTACATTTGTATTTTTTGTTGTATTTTATATTTATTTAGATTTTATATTTTCTTTTTAAATTAATATAATAATATTCTTACAGATTTCGATTTTTATTATATAAATTTCATATGGGATCAAAAATGGTGATTTTCTGTCTCTCTTCATTGTTGGTATAACATTTAGAAACAATTTATAGTTGATATACCTACATCAAAAGTTATATTTCTAACATACCTACAGATTGATATAGTGATTTGATAAGGATTCCGAACTTATGATGAATTCTAGTTTAGATAGATTTTCCTTTGTATATGATATTATCCTCCTAAGTCTCACTTAAATTAAATTAATACGTTTGGATATGAAAAAATTAAAAATGTTCATATTAAAATGTTTAAATTGGGGAAATTGTTCTAAGAAGACTTAGAATTACCTCTATACGAAGAAATAGAAAATCACAACTTTCAATTCCCTTAAAGGTATTGAGTAAAATGAACAGGCATAAGTATCTTTAATTTTAAATTACTTATTATTGAAATAATACTAAGAATGCTTATATTTATGAGATTCATATTTGGCTCGAATATTAACATTAAATTATCTGAAATCAATATATTTTCCACACTTTGTAAGTGCATATTTTAAGGTTGTAGTGCATGTATTTAAACATATTTTAACATTTTGTGTTTCGAATAACTGAGCTAATAATAAAACTCATATATCCTTCAATATCCATATATGAACTCCCGAATTTACATAAATTGAGAAAGTCGTTGATATGTCTCGAGGACGCCCACCCAGCCACTGCAGACAATTCAGCATTATATATAATATATACATACATATATATATATATAAATATATATAAATAAATAAATTATATGGGTATATATTTTATATATTTATTAAAATATCTCATTCTACCCAATTAGATCGGTAAAAATTCAGATTTTTAAAAACATGTTTTATTGTTTCGTTCTAAAACTCTTTCGTGTCTAATGTACTCAATATATATTCTAGACTTATCGATGCTATAAAAATGTCACTAGTCATTATAAATAATTACCAATGTCCCGAAGTAACAATTAGTGTAAAATCATATTTATTATAATCGATAGAACAGTAATAATTTAAAACCGGCTCGTGGTCAAGTGACTAATGGAATATGTTCCTGAAATTCCACCGAGAACGAATAAGTGGACGCAGGATCCGGCGAAATATTCCCATTTCGAGAATATAGAATTTTAAACCTATCATCGGCTGGGTCTCTGACAATTTTTTTATTACCATTTATAACATAAAATTCCGATTTACGCGAACACTTTTTCCATATGTTAGTCGAGTAAAAATCGTATTTATTTTTAAAATTTAATATTATTAGGTAACCATATTTTAATCAAATAACCATAGTTCATAAAATAATTTAAATTAATTGGGATGTAGGAACCTACAAGATAAGCCATTAAAAAATATATGACGAACTCGTATATTATGAACCATAATATAATAATTAATAATGGAGTCCTTTGTATTTTTTTCCCCTTTATTTTTCACTATAATAAAATATAACGATAGCGTGGACAAAACGGTAGAAATAAAATGTATTTTATTATAATTATTTAAGGAGAATATTTTTGGTCAAAATCAAACAAATGATTATATATTTCTATCTATAGATATAGAAATTATATAAGATTGCAATATTTGTATTAAAATATACTTAATCGTTTTTGAAAATTTAATATTATGATTATGTTTTTGTTTATTTTTTTCATGTAAGAATAAATTAAAATCGTAAATTTTTTACATATTATGTTTGGTATAAGGAGTTAGGTTTTCGGGTAAAGAGCTTTCTGATAGAAAATGTATTTTAATTGGTACTGTGAAAATATTATTTTTCGATTTTCCGAGCAGTTTTCTAAAACGTTAATGAAAACTACCGTAAAAGTTAAAAGTCAAACTTCGTTCGGAATACATTTTTCGTGTTATATATTCGAATAGGTAATTACAGGTCAAAAATAGATCGGTGCGAATTGAAATCGAATACTTAATGTAAATGTAGTATTAATTACTTTAAAAAAAAGTCGAAGTACCATTACCTTCAATGCCTATCAAATTATCTAACTAGTCGCGGAAAGCTCCGCTTAAGGCATGGTTTTTAACAAATTCTGCCAGCAGAATTGTGTCGCATTTTTGTGATAAGATCTCTATCATTGAAAAAGGTAGAAGTGGTTTTCAAGAAATTGCGTGACGCATTTCAGTTATACCCATCAAAATTGCGCTAGAAATGATTCGTGATCTACTACTATATAATATAAAATTAGAACTCACAGATATTCTTGAACTAAAGAACAAACGCGTATATATTATTGTCAACATTGTATATTATGGGATATGAAACAATAATAATAAAACTCATTTACTTACCGATTATTCGAGTATAATCTAATAAATAGTTTATAATATTTAATGGAAATTTCATTTGATATAGACATTTACTTTTTTTTAATGAACTTAAAAACGACGCATTAATTATTGATAATGTTTAAAAATGTCCATGACTATATGAAGTCAATTCCAAATCGCACGTCTATGATCCAAAAAATATATAAGGGAAAGCGAGGTGGTACAGTAGGCAATACCGTACATTGAGATTTAACAACAGCAAATTATTTTTTGAAAATTATTGAATGCAGATTTTATTTCATGAACCACCTTCCATTGACGTCAGTATGTACTGGTCTATTTATACACAAATTCCCGCTCAAATACACGTTATTTTGTTTTTGTGTTATCACTAAAATAGATTCCGTTTTAAAAGTTCCAATTTTTCGTGGTCATGGTTGTCAAATGTGTTTGGAAATAACATCAAAAAGTAAAAAAGTAAATCTATATTAATTATAAATTTAATTTCGAAGTAAGTATTTTTTTTTTTTTTTTTTAATAACTATTAATTTGAAGTAATTTACATTGGGGCAAAATCGTATACCTTCTACACAAAATTATCGTCGGAAAATGAATAGGTTCATGCGTAGGTGAATTATTTATTTGATATATATTTTTTTTTTTGTTGGTGAATAAAAACAAAAGATGATTCGTGTATATAAAAAAACCAACGAAACGCCAATCTTGGGATGAACAATGTAAGCTATAAATATGAGTGGAAATTGTAATTCGCAAATGCCAAAATACTACAAAATAAGTATACCAAATTAAAGATTACTCAAGAAAACGGTCATGTTATACATTTTTATATTAATTATATTTAATTTAAAAAATAACTCTGTAATTAATTTCCTTGATGATATCGTTAAATTTATATTTTATATTTTAAATATAAAATAATCGTACGATTTTGCCCCAATACGTGTTTATGATCTATGGGGCGAAGTCGTATTTCGGAATACCTTTAAAAACCGCAAATTTTAGGTACCTAGATTAAGTTGGAATTTCTAAACATCCCTTTACCATAACGTGAGTGACTATAGTCTTGTGGTTGAAACGTTCAGTCTGCTTAAAATTATATTCAATTGTTCATGTTTTATACCCGGTTTAGTAGGTCGGTACTGCCCCACCTTTCCCTACCTAATAGTTTATTATGGAAAAATTGCGTATAATTTCTTCGTAGAAAGTAAGTTAAAACCATAATCGAAGTGATAAATCGCACAAACCGCAAAAAAACATAATCACATTATAAAATGTCGTATTTGAGTTTTTTTCTTGTAACACATGAGAAACGACAATTGCATATGCGATCGTACACTAAGATTATACGACATTGTGTCGTAAACTTCTGCTCGCCTAAAAACCACTATGCGTACTAGGTTGTGGCGCGGATATTGATATTATGATCCGCGTCGGCGTAATTATCGTGTCTACCGAAATTCGAATTTTTTTTCGAAATCGGACCTTTACGGTGAAACTATAAATTTATGGTCAATTTTCGTGTATTATTTTCGGTCAAATCGTTCGTTTAGTACATATACGTTATTTTTAAATTGCATAATATCGTACGCGACGGTACGAGAGTTACGTAAACGCGATGGTGTAAATGACAGAGAGAACGAGAGAGAGAGACGGACGGACGGACGGACGCGACATATCAACGCGGCATACCCAGTCACCGTGCCGGACGGTAGTGGAGCGGGGCGAGAGAGACGGCCGGAGGAAAACGCGCGCGGTAGATACGCGGCAGACGTTGTGGCGCGCGCGCGCGCGCGCAAAAAGAAAAAAATAATAATAATACAATGCCAAAGCCCGACGACGACCATAATCGTCGTCGTCGCCGCCGCCGCACCGTCTGTCCATTTTACATCCTCGGCCTGTACTATACTTATATATTATTATATATATTCCTATCTTGTAATAAAAAAAAAGAAAAATTCATATTACAAAAAAAAAAAAAAAGCGTTTAAATGCGAAGGATTTTTATTTCGTAATATATAATAGACTTTTTTTTTTTTTTAAATAGTTTTGTATACCTATTCAAACGAATTCGGGAGGCTTCGGGCGCGCCGAGTTTGCCGTTCGTAAACGTATTTTAAACAATAAATTACACCATATAGAACGGATAGTTATTATAAAAGCGTAATTGAAGGGTCCAGTGCAAGAACCCGGTATCTCCATTTTTTGAAATTATTCAAGAGGCCCAAAAAACTAAATAATTAAATTTCTAATGAATTCTAATAAATTTTCAAAAAAAATTTTTATTTCCCATATGAAATACTATCTAAACATATATATAGATTTTCATTTTACATAATTTTAAGTACATTTTTTTAATAAAAACAAAGAAAAAAAACGGGAGATACCTGTTTATTGCACCGAAACGAACAAATTTTTATTTCTATATTTTATTTTTATAAAATTTTATGGTGATAATGTAATCATAAATAACACAAACCGGCTAAGCATTATGGCTATGAATTATAGTTATGTTTTAAAACATAGTAAAGATTGATACAATAAATATTACTCCTCCTTTATAAAAATGAAATAAATAAAAACAAAATATGAGTTACTAGTTAATACCTATTATTATTATTTTTTGATTATACTTAAATAATAATGGTACTTGTCAATAATAGTTTTAGTTTTTAATTTTTTTTTTAAATAAAACAAAATAACTTACATACTATGCAAATGGAATAACATAAAATTAATATAATGTTATCATACAATATTTTGCCATATACAGTGTGGCTGAATGTTGTTTCGGTACAATATAACCGGGTATCTCCGGAGATACCTGGTTATTGCACCGAAATCTGAAAACCAGGTATCTCCTTTTTTATGATTTTAGCCTATCTAATGGACGTGAATTTCGAAAAAAAAGTGGAGATACCTGGTTCTTGCACTGGACCCTTCAATTCAATTATAAATATTTTGTGTTCATTTCTTTCTCTCTCCTTCGTAGAACAAACGCCCATTTATTAATCAAAATATTCAATTTAAACCGAATATTTTTTCAATTTAATAACATATTTTATTATAATCATAAAATCTGTATTAATTTTACAAATTATTTTTATTGAATTATAACATATATATTTTATGAAATTTACAAAATGAATTTGTTATTATAAACACATTTTTCATTAATTTAACACACACTTATATATATATACCAACATTAAAATAATAAAAATTGTATTATTTCAACAAATATTCGTTTGTTAAAATTTGATTATTGCGTATTGTTAATTCTGCCAATTATATTTGGTTCAGTGTAAATAATATTTTAGTCGTAGGAATTTTTTTTTATAGCACATTTAATTTAGTCTCGCTCAATACTATAATAACAGCTAAAGTTGTATATTTGAGTTGTACGGTCCTTTAAAATAATATATGTATATGGTTATGCGTTCGTTTCTTACTGCAGTCATTCGATTTTAAGTGCTATTTTCGACTTGTGTGTGTTATATATTTTATTTGGCCGTTTCCATAATTTATTAAAATGCGTACCTTACGGTTACAGTGTAATATACGTATACCGAACTAAATTTTCGTTCAAAACACTTAAGTATTCTTTCTGTGAACTTTTCAGTACCTACTCAAATGAACATCAACAGGCTACGCACCGTTGTATATGTACACTCGTATGTAAATAATATGTATTTAATTTTTCAGAGTTTGCAGTAAAATGTTCAGGATAAATTTCGAGTGCACAGAATACTATACCGAAGAAACTTTCGATTGCGTTTTCTCAGGTAGCCGGTAGGTGATCCAATATGGGTATGCGTAATTTTATTTATGTATACAATCAAATTCATTCTACAGCCCAATCCATTTGAACTGTTCAAAAAGTTTAAAATACCGGACTAGGCTATAACATACACCGGTAGAGTAGTAGAGTATGAGTACTATTGAGACACAAATATATATTTTTCACAAAAAAGTTGATACCTACAATTGAAATATTTTTAATAATAATAATAATAAAAAAAAACTAGACACGTCTCAAAAAATATTTTTAACCTGAACAGTATACATTTGTATGAAATACAAGGAATTAAATACGTCTATAGTGAACAAGTGATCTGTCTCACTGGCTACCGCGAAGGGATTCGGACGATGGACTCCGCAAATTAATCGCATAAATTCTCTACAGTCCTTTAAAGGATCAGAAATATAAAAGTAAAATAGTGAGGTTAGTTACAAATAAAAAGTTTTTTTCGTATAGAAATTAAATGGTTTAATGATTATATTATAAATGTTTTATAAATAGAAACTTTGAATTAGATACGTATATCTCGGAGAAATCTCGGTTTGAATTATTTTTTAAGAGTTCCGATTGGTAAAGGAACCATAAAACATATTAATATAAAACACTAGTTTTTAGATAGACTTTTAGTAATTTTACCGTGTTTAATTTGCAAAATAATAATTATGGATTTCTGAAATATGAAATTTTAAAAAATGTAATCGTATTTTAGTATTATATACAATATACATGCGTTATTATTTTTAAACATAGAATTTAACTAGTATTTTTTCTTAAAAATGTAATTTTATAGATATTTAAAATTAAATATAATATTTCGAATTCTTAGTTTAGAAATATTAACCTTTCCTTGCTACGTTCCTTTGTCTATAAAATCAAATACAAATATTGGGTTACTTGCTTGGTGTTTTAACTAAAAACTAAACAAGGGTAAACTAATTTAACGGTAAAAACATTTATATTGATTGTCTAAGTATAACATATATAATATTTTTAATTGTAATGGTGTTTTTTATTTTATTTTTATTCAATATTTTTTTTTTAAGAGTTCAAAAAATGAAAGCGTTAAGCACATTTTTCTGGTTATAAATATTTAAAATTTGAATTCTAGAGGAACCTAATCAATAAATATATTTACTATTAGGTAAGTAATTAGTCTTAGAAAAGTAAATTACATATCAACGACATGTGCAACGAAATATTTTATGTTATATTTAATTTATGTATTAAAACTAATAGATTTCTATAAGGAAAATTCCTATAATAATTAAAAGTGATTATAATTTTTTTCTGTGAAACCACAGGTAGATAATAAATACAAAAAATCATAGTCGTTATAATAGTTGTAGTATATATATATATATATACTATAACTATTATAATAAATATAAAAATAAAATTCCGTTTAAAAATTATAATTAGGTCGACTTTTCAAAAATTGAATACAAATACAATTTTCTAATTTTTAATGATTTATCTAATATATGTTAGTATTTAGAAAACTAAAAGATTATAATTATATTTTGGCACTCAATAAACATGACATTCTTTTACAAGTAACTGGCTAATATCTTGAAACTAATATAAAATACTGTAAAAATATAAAAACTAAATAAAACAAGATATTCGCTACATTTTTTTATGTGTTGAAAGTTTTTAAATCATTTCGTGTGTCTATAAGATCCAAACTATAACTCTATAACTCCTAATCTCGAATTTTCTACGATCAGTAATAATAACATATGTATGTGGAACGTAGTCTACAATAATAAGAAAAAAGAAAATATTTATAATATTTGGAATAAAAGTGATTTTAAAAACAAATTATTGCAGTGTTCGGAAAAGTAGGAGTACTAAATTGACAAAATGTATTCTAATATAGATTTTTGATATATACATATCAAACGAGTGACTGAGTTAGGTCTAACCAAACAGGAAAATGTTAAGAAATTGCAAATTATAGAAATGGACTGATAGAATTAAAAATATTTAAATAAATACTATATGTTCAAAAGTAGTAATGAAATGTGAAATAATACCGAGAACAGATACAGGTGGAGGTTTCTATTGACCGTAAAAAATGTAGAATAATAATCTATTTTTTTTTTTCATAAGATACAATTCGTGAGGGACGGGGATTTTTCCTCATAATTAACCTCCCTCTATAAATACACCACCGATAATAGTGTACTGTCTGAAAAAAAAACTCTGGACCCAATTAGTGCGATCCAATTTGGAATATTTAGTTACTCCGACAATGTCGTTATAATATTATCTCTCGTTATAATAATGATAATAATAATAATAAAAAAAAAAAATAATAAATGTGTTTCAGCTGAGTGGTATAAGAACGAAAATTGAATGTAATTTAATACGCAGAACTTTTGACGATAGTACTTAAATTTTACACCGTGAAACATGAACGACTGGAAACAAATACGACTGAAAAAATACATGTCTTCTCGTAAAATATTCGCGTTACAAAATTATAATTACAGATTCGGAGAACCTGCAGGTTTGTAATCTACTTTTTGAGTGGGTAGTACGAAAACGAAACCATTGTGGTTTTTCTCCTCGCCAAGGACACATTTTCAAATATTACAATTCGCCGTTCGCTCGCATATTGCGGACAATATTTAATTTACGAGTATGTTTGTGTATCTGGGGGTCGAGATACTTTTCGGTAATATTTCCTGATGTCGGAAAGTACGGCGGAAAAAAATTTACGTTTTTTTTACAATGGAACAAAGAGAAAAAGCTGGCAGTCTCTCGAAGGATGTTTTTAGCAGAAGGATAACGGTTGGAAAATAAAACGGAATAGTAATAATAATAAGTTGGGTCCGGATGTTAATGGCCTAAAAAATCTACACAAATGCCCTAAAAAAAATGTAATTATGACCTAAAAACTCAAAAAGTGCACTAAAAACCTACAAAAATGCAATTACAAATTGAGATTATTGTCTAAAAACATAAAAAAAAACCTTTAAAATTGTTTAAATTATTTACGTTGTATATTTTTATATTAATATTACGTATTTAATATTTCTTATTTGTGGTATTTCTCAAACTTTTTTTTTTGTAATGTACTTTTTTAAAACTAAAATTTATGTACAAATGTAAAATCGTAAGTAAAAAATATACATTATGTAAAATAATTTAAAAAAAAAATAAATAATAGTAAACTCCTGATTTTCGATTTTTGAATAATATTTAAAAAAATGATATTAAAATGGCCAAAAATGCCATATAAAGTTAAAAAAAAATGCCAACAAATGCTAAAAAATGCAAAATAAAAATTGGTTAATTAGATTTGTATGTTATTGAATCACATTTGTAGCTAGGAATGCATCACCTAAGACTTTACAAAAAAAAAAAAAAAAAGTCATTAACATCCGGGCCCTAATAATTATAAGAATAACAGCCACTGTGTTATAACTAAAGTTAACTAAATTGACACGGACGAGTATGGAGTCATTTTAAATCACTATTTTGTGGCCGGGCAATTATATGATTAATCGATTGATAGATTGATTATTAAAATTTTTCAAATAATCGATTAATTGAATAATCGTCAATAATCGAATAATCGCCGATATGACCGAACAATCATTTATAACCGTATAATTGTCGAGAAAAAATTGTATGCATATATTTCTTAACGTTCTGAGTAGTTTTCAAAAGCGTACCGAAAAATCACCTTTTATTAGAGAAATGTCACGATAATTTATTATAAATTACAAAATAACAAATAAAATATGTATGGTTACTGACTATAGTGATTAAGTGTCTATATAAGTGATATATAATATATTTATAACTGTCAATAAAAATAAAAAAATTAAAATGATAGAAACTTGAAATTTACACCAAATATTTACTATAATATACAACAATTTTATATTGTTGTAATTATTATTAATTAATGCGGAGTATTTATGCATACCTATTATTTCAAATGATTGTGGAACGATAAAAATGTTTCTTTAAGTATGCAACAAGAACAGAACTTTTTAACAAGATGAACGTCAACTGTTACTTGTTCGTTTAATTATTATAAATGTTTTAATATTTATAACTGTTCGGAAGTCTTTCAACACATAAATAATGTACTAATAATATTCAGTTCTCGTTATTTCTATCTTGTAGGGAAAATGAAAAAAAAAAATACATTTTTAACCATACCGATACAGTAACATGTATTACTGACAAGTATTAAGTCTGTAAAATGGGAAGGAAACTATGTTTTATTTTTATATTTTCATAACAAGTTACCAACACTAGTTTCTAATTGTTATAATTAGTTATAACTGACTATATATATACCTACTGGTACTAATGCATTAATTAATTTGTACGATTATTAGGATTATTTAATTAATTTAAAACGTTAGATTTGTATTTGATAGATTTATATTTGAAAAAAAAAACCAAAATTTAAAATTATTACGATCAATCAAATACTTAATCAAAAATTCTTCGATTATTCTGATTATTACAATATTATTTGATAAATTGAAAATTTTCGATTTTTACGATTATACGATTAATCGAAAATTACCATGCCCGTGGTCATACTTCAATGGATTATTAGTACAAAAATGTATGAAAAATTTGTACGAAAATGGTCGAATCGATATTTATGGAACTATTCTTTGGAAATGTATTAAACTGGTATCTTTGTTTATAGTTTTATCTCGCCAAAAATTTTCAAAATTTTCGATTAATTGACGATAATCGAAATGCAACTCGTAATCGATTATACATTATGAAATTTCATAATCGCCCAGCTCTAACCACTATACCTATATTATAAACATTATACAGTATACACGGTAGTAATGAAAAATCTCGTCCTTGGGGGGAGGGGGGTCGATTCTTGAGTCTCGTTAGAAAAATCTCTCATGAGACATTTTTCGTACGAAATGTCTCTCGAAATATAATACACCTATTCTTGAGCTACTAACGACATTTTGTTGCAAAACGGAATTATTTTGTCACATACGGAATATTTTTCGTATTAACCACAATGTTTACAGACGCTACCGTCATAAGGGTTATCGTCGCCGGACTCGTGCCTGTAACAATTTTACCATTCCCGCGGTACATATATACAAGATACAAATCTGAAAAATTGTAACTTTTAAAAATTTGTTTTACCGTTAAAATGCGTCAAATTTAGTGACCCCTTATTTTAAAAGTTATAATAGACGAATACTAAAATTATTAGATGCATACCTATTATTATGACACAATTATATTATCTTATAACATTATTAATTATATTATATTATGACAGGCTTTTGATTAAAAAATCAATTTATGTAATAATTTTTATTAATTTTATAAAATTTATATAATAAATGATTTATCATACCTAATTTTAGTGTGATTTTCTAAAAAACGAAATTCCGGTAAAATTTACATTTCTAATACTTATTTATGAATATTTATAAATCTTATAATAGTACGCAATCATTAATTATAGTATTTAGGTACTTAGTACTTACCTTTGTAGGAATGTTAGTTGACGAAGACCTTCTTGGTGGATCATTATACCGCGTAACCATGGTTATTAATTGTCGCGAAAAATCTTTGGATAATCGATAACATTTTAAAACTATACTATCGCATTGGGTGAATGGATCGTATTTAACGAAAAATCCTCTTCTAGGATTATGCAAAGTCGTTTCACGTGCGTTGATCGTGTTAAAGGCGTGTGTATTAGGGGCGGCGTTACGAATTTCCGAGCCCCAAGCAAATTCATTTTTCGAGGTCCTAAATTTTTTTTAACTTTGTTTTGTTAGGCAAGTAGAAATACTTTAAATATTCAATAATATATCGTGGTAGGTGAAAAAGAATGAATAAAAATATTGGCAATTTTTTTAAATAAAATATATGCTTAAAATTCAATATTTATTTTCCAAAAAATATCATATTTGGACTTATCTCTTTTTACCCAAACACTATAGAATTACTATAAGAACTGAGAAGTAAAAACGTGCTACAAAATAGAAAAGTATAATAAAAAAATGTATTACGATCTTGTATTTAAAAAAAAAAAAATTTCAACACACGAATACGGTTACGGTTTAAAAGAAAAAAAAAATGAAAATTTTTATAAATAAAGGCTTTAGGGGGTGATATATCACCCAGATCACCCCCTGTAAATACGCCACTGGTGTTTAGGTTAAAAAAAATCCATTCGGATCACAGCGGGTAGAGGTATTTGTCCTTGGGCAATAATACGTTGACCGACCATATACAGTCCCTATACGGATCTTAATAAGAACGAAGTTACGCCATTTATGTGAAAACCGTTGAGGGTGAAATGAAAACGTGGGGGTGGCAAACAAAATGACGTATATTTATATATATATTTATAGAGGCTTTTATCAAACCCTTTGACCGAAACCGACGATTTAAAATCAGCCCTTAAGTTCGTTAATAATTATTTTGCGAAATTTACATACGCAAATTGACATTCGAGGCCCTCGGCCAAGTAATCGAACGTGTCAACCATTTATAGTGATTGCGTGATGATCGTATAATATAGCCATATAGACGCTCGTTGAGCGCATAAAATTGCTACGCGAGTCTGTTGGAATAGTTTTCCTCCCTTCCCTCCCCGTACGAAATCGTATCGTTTGGTTATTATTAGGGCTGTGAATTTAATGCACTATAAAATTTAAAAAAATGCATTTAAAATCCCTAAAAATGCAGTATACGGGTATAATGCACTTAAAATGCCAAAAATGCACTAAAATAATATGTAGGTACTCGAATTTTTTTTTAAACGCACTGAAAATCAAAATTTTAAAAATGTACTCACGAAAGGCGAACGTCAAACAGGTACTGAACGACAATAAGTACCTAATCGTTTATGGATACCTACTTACTCTGGAAACTTACTACTGACATAAACAGACTAATCATCTTATCTTATCGAATCGTGAAAAATAAAACGCTGTACTTACACAATTATACAGTATGTGTAAAATATTTTCAAACAAGGATTATTATTTTTAATTATTCATAAAATAACGTATACATATCCTGTGTAAATTTAAAAAAATATGTAATTCATAAAATGTGTGTAAAAATATTTATTGACACGAATTGATAAAAAAAAAAAATACTGTAAAATAAACTAAAAAAAAACTTTACTACAAATTCACAGCCCTAGTTATTATAATATAATGCAGTCGTATACTATTATACGATAGTAATAGGTATACATTTTCAGGGCAAAGAAAAAAGAAAAAATAATTTCGTAATAATTATTCACGGAAAGGGGGAAAATTTCTAGTTATAATGTGAGCGGTCATTTTATTAGAATTTCACTGCGGATTTGACAGAGTATCAAAAGTTTATTGACGACAAAAATGAAAATTGGCATCAATTGAATTGTGTTTCGGTGCTATTTGTGCTATTTGCATCAAATTTCAAATTGCCGTTTATCTAATAAAATACTACATCACGTAAAGTTAACCAAAATGCTCCAAGAATAAAATTTAAAATTTAACAATAATTTTATCGCAGAGATCTATGGCTTAAAAAATTGTATATTTCTTTTCTTTCTATAAACGTACCAACAATATACTCGATTTCGTTATACCTATATACGTATAGATACGTTTCGGGTCATAAAAACTATATTACTTTACCGGTGAATATTTTTATAACTGTATTAAAAATGTTTATATGTAATGTACCGTTTTTTAATATATGTTATGGATTATCGTATAACCTATATAAAAAAAAAAAAAAAAAAAAGCGATTACGTTCCACAACATAATATTAGGTATACGTATGTACCTATTACACTATACTATTATATATCTTGATCAGATGTTCTTGTACTTTATGTCTGTATAAAACTTCAACAAAATATGTTTTCTTTTTTATTCGAGTCTCTTATTAATGTATTAATATTTATTTTGAACAATACCACCTACGTTATTATGTACCGTATAGTGTTTTATATTTTGTGTTTAGGATTAGGGAATTATTGGTGCTTTATTCTTCTGCTGGATTTTAAGTTGTATAATACTCATTTTGATTGGGATTAGAATAGAAAAATAATACATTTAAATAATGGGTAGGTTAATTCCACATTAAATCGACAAATTTTTAATGAATTTGGTGCTAAACGATTTTAGATATTTTTCAAACTATTTTACCCATATTAATATATAAATCGAGTAAATGGAATTTTTCTCTGACCATCAATCTTCTCGTGGTAAATATGTGTTATAAGCATATTTATATTGTAAATGTATTTTATTCAAAAAGTTCATTATTCAAAAATTATTCAAAAAGTTTCAAAACTTCAAAACGAGTAGACGAAAAAGAAAAACTTGGTCAAAATAATAATTATCAATTGTATTTACTATATAACTTTTGGGAAAAAAAAGTTTCGAAAAGTGGAGGTAAAAAAATTTTTTTAAATTTATTCTCTAATCTCTACTTCCAATATATTTGTTACTATACCATTCATTAAAACTTACAATAATGTAAAATGGTTATTTAGCATAACTAATAAGGAATTGTTAAAAAAACATTTTGGTTTTATATATTTATTTTTAAATAAATATATTTATTTAAGAGCTCCAATTATGGTCGTATTCGATAAAAACTCTAATTTAAGACCGAAATAAACTCTAAATTTTATAGAATGTTAAGTATAGTGAACTTAAGAGGTCGTTATACATCGAATTTTCATGACATTTAAGAAAAATGAAAATCCAATAATTTGAATATATTTTTAATTTAATTAAAAATAGTCTGGTGTTAATACCATTTTTAATTTTTAAAGGGTGTAAGTGTGATATTTGTTAAAAAACATGTTTACGCATTTTTCATTTTTAACAAATTGAGAATTCCGTAGATATCGTAGATGAAATAAAAACAAAATTATCTAACTACCAACGTTGTCAATTTTTGATATATATATTTTTACACGTTTTATGATTTATTACAAAATCGATTTATTTTATTTTTTTACTAACTATAAATATATAAAGAAATTAATATATCTAAAAAAAGGCTACGGCAATCGCTATTTAATATTATTAGATAGTTATAATTTGTTTCTTGTTTCATGTTTCTAACGTGTTTGTTAGTTGATAAAAATGAAAAGTGCTATTGCAAGTTTTTCATTGAACATTTGTCGGTACATATAATATAACATCATTAAATATAAGAGATGTATTTTTTTTAAATTTTTTTTATATACATACAGGATAGGCCCAGACTGAAAATAAAAAATATAAAACAAAAGTAAATGAAAATTAAATTAAATAAGTAAATAATCAAAAACATGGTGTAATTAAAAAGAGAAAGAGAACGAATAATTAAGGTTGCGCATTAGACGGGTTATTGGAGAATTTGATAAGAAATAGGGTGAACATTTTGTGAAAAATGGTAGACGAATGTGTAGAAAAAATAGATATTTTAAAATTAATAAGGAATAGTAATGATGGGTAGTCAATTATACCGGAGATAATATTGAAAATTAAAGAATATTCAGACAGGCTGTTAAGGAATAGCACCTACTAGACGGGAGTGAAATCATGAGGAGGACATTGAATATGTAGTATAAAAGTAGCCTGTCAAAATAATTTTCTATCAATCCTTTCAATCATCATTTTATGGGATATAATAGATTCAAATAATAGAACTATACTCAGGAAGTAGGATATAAGACTACATAGGATGTAAGATAGAGTTTCTTTTTCAGAGATTTCAGAGATTCGAAAAATAAAACCAAGCTCAATTTTGATATATGACACTTTTGAAACATTTAAATAATTATAATTGACCTCATATTATTTGAATAAGACTACAATGAATGATTTTAAATTTAACCTCTAATCAGTGGCTTAGCCACAATTTGTAATGGTGGCATTTAAGTATTACGTAAGAGTCCAGGGGAGGGGGATCTATCGTGTGATTAAATTTTCTGACAAGGGGGAAGGGGGGAATTAGAATCATGCTTATAACAAGCAGTAATAAAACAAAAATCAAAATATATACATAAATATGTACTTATTTTTTATCAAAATATGTAAAATAAAATTCAAAATATGTAACAACATTTTTCATTTATTTTTAATTTATTCATATAAAATTCGGAATTTTTTTTAATAGATGTAAATCTAAAAAGGCCAAAAATATGTTGCCGTAATACTTAAACGCTCCCAAAAAGGAGGGGCCTGTGTTATAAGAAAAACAAAAGGTTAACTTTCATTTACCATTTTTTTATTTCTTATATTATTCATGCAATAATACAAACCATTTAGCCCATTTTATCCCATACATTTTTTTTATAATTTTTTTTAATTTCAAAGCATAAGACGAATTTTGGGTGAAGTTCGGAATAATATTGTTTTCCAAATTATATACATTTTGTGTTGTTTTTGGCAGTTTTCCTTTACTCTTGAGAAAACTACAAGCCGAAAAATCACCTCTATGTACCAACTCTTTCTATCAGAAAAAGTACATAAAATATTTAGGTATCAATTTTTCGGAATGTGGTTAAAAGGTTTTAAAATTCTTATTACGTTAATATTTTACTAGAGTTAATAGTACCCAGATTTTGTGTTAAGAGGACGATACACCCGCATTTGCTTTTTCTACCTAACCAACTGACCATATAGGACATTTACGATCGAAATTATTATTACAACTTCGTAAATTCTAATATTAGAGTTAATTTACCTATTACAAAATTTATAGATATTTATAAATCATTAATGATTATTATCTATGCCATACCTAGTGTTGTCTTTTTTTCCAAAAATGTCTAAAATTTTATATTATTTGTCAATTTCAAAGAGAAATATATCTATTTAAATTGTTGGAATTTAAAAACAGTTATATACCTATACAAAATGTCAGACAAAAGGATGTTACAGCATAGGTATAATTATATCTTGTCCATAAATTTTGTAATAGGTAAATTTATTCTAATATTATAATTTATGAAGTTGTAATTAGAATACCGAATATATATGCCCTATATTGTTAGTTGGTTAGATAGAGGAAGCAGATGCAGGTGTAGCATCTTCTTAATTTGATGTTTCTTGCTAAATTTCACGTGAACAAACTACTAAAAAAAAAAAATTAAAATAAAAAAATTACCTTTTTAAATGTATCATTTAAAACGAAATTTATTTCAGAAAGCTATTCACCTGAAAATTTTTATTTGACTCGAAATTATGCTTACATAAAGCCATAATACCTTCAGAATTCAAAAAATAATACAAATACGGTCCATGAGGGGGGCATGGCATTTATGGCCCTCTCTCTGGCTATGCCACTGTCTCTAACGATTTTTTTATTATTATTTTATTTTCTCTATGTCTTTCTTTGATGTATAAAAAAAAAAATTTAAATACCTAATTTAAACAAAGTTTCAACAGCACATTATTTATAATGTACGCATAAGAATAATTGAATATTTATGGGTGATTAAAATTTGCAGGTAATAATTATTATTATTTTTAAACACATTTTAGACTGATTCCTGATAAGACTCAGGTAACTGATAAAAAGCAATATGCAATATTAATTACTCAATTTACCTCAATAAACTTATTGTAGTATTAATAAAATATTATGGAATCCATTTGCTGTATTTTTTTTTAAAACTATTTCCATGTTTAAAATGTAGTGTATCGTATACAATTGAAGTAAAATAAATCTCTGACATTTTTATGAATGGGAAATTAACAAATAAATAGTTACTGATTTGTAATTTACTGATGTGAAAACTTGAACTTTTGAATTCACTGATTTATATGCGCTATCTTGTCTTGTTCGAGGACCAAATAAGGGACGATAGGTTAACTTCTACTATATTCATAAGTTAATAATAATGCATATTTTCAACGGTCATATACATTGAAAAGAAAGTTGGTAGTTTTAATTATAAATGTAATTGTTATTTGAAGAAAAACAAATAATAACTATATTAAAATCCAACAATATTAACAATGGTTTTCTAATTTCATAGTGACTTGGCGTATTATTGTGACCAGGTGACATTGCCTCTTGGCACTTTGTGTACAAAAATAACAATACGTCTCCTCACTGTTTATGTCGTCGTAAATTTAAAAAAAAATAATATTTTACTTTCGGTTATGTTTATAAACGACTTCAAAAAAGAAAAAAAAGTGTATAGCTTTTCATATACCAACGTATTATTTATGTTTTTTCTCGTGTAAATAAATTTGCTAAAAAAAATATTCATCGTCATACGCATGGCACCCCGATTAACCGTAAGTGGCTTAAGAAAAAAAGTCATATTGCAAAAATTTCGATTCTCATTTTTCTATTTATATAAAAAAAAAATCTTAATATTTATCTTTATATATATATATTTCTTCTGTCCGTTTGTAAGTATACAAACTCCTCGTAAACGTTTGGACCGATTTTAATGAATTTTTTTTTGCGATGTTGGAGTTGGTCCTTGGATGGTTTAGATTCTCAATTGGACCCGGTAGATGGCGGTACAATCGGGTTCTATAAAATTTTTTCAAGATTATTTGCATATCATAACATATAATCCCAAAATTTCACCCCTCTCCCAATATTTTTTTAAAATGAAAAAAACCATAAGTTCCGCGAATAATTGACCGTTAAAACGTTCCGAGGAGTTCGTGAATAATTGATATTCTGAAGTTTGTGCAGCACAAGTGGCGTTGACGTGATCGAACGTTGTGGTATTCGTAAGTGTGTGAAATATTTTCAAAAAAATCTCAATGAAATTCTATTAAAATGGATCGGGCAAATAGAGAGTACCAATGTAAAATACTAAACACCGGGGCAAACAAAGTCGCACGGGATTGCTGTGTTGTATTATACACAGAAAAGTTTCTAAAGACGAAAACAAAATATTTAAAACGGAACATAATATACGATATATTTTTTTCGTCGTTTTGCGATTATCGCGTCGTTTTCGAGCACACTGCAGCACTGTTCGTCGAGTGCCGTCCGGTTTTCAAAGTGTACCTATAATTTTTATCTTCCGGTTTTCGTCGGGCCTGCAATTATTATTATTAATTCTTCTCGGTCCACTCACTCGAACGGTAAAAATTTAGAATACTTACTTGTATTATCGTACGGCGTTCGTAGAAATCCTTTATGAAAACGGGAGGGGCGGGCGGAGTGAGGGGTGATGGTTTTAAATTATTAATTTTCATTCCCCCCCCGTTTGTTCGTTGCCGTGAAAAACATACAGGAAACATCGTCGCACTGTGCACACGAAGGGTGTGAAAAAAAAAAAAAACATCAAAGGACCGTACGGTGTGTAAAAACTACTTACGACTGACTCGGACGTATTATTTTACGAGTGGTGTAGCGGTGGAGGTGACCGTGTATTATAATTTTTTCCCCTTTTCCGTCCGGAGTCCGTTTAGTCTGAAATTCCTTTGTCACTGTTGTGCGCGTATGTACCTAGGTAGTTAACGCGCGTCGCCGCCATCGCCACACACCTAACCCGCGCACCGCCGGCATCACACGCTACACCGCCGCGCCGCCGACCTTTAAAAACGCCGTACGCCGCCATTAATTTAGGTACGTTTCGTGAACGCTCTCGTGTTTTCCCCATCGCCATTTCCACGTCCGACGTATAGCGTGGAAGAAAAAAAACAAACTACATTATTACGTTCACGGGACTCGACGAGGTTATGTCGTCGGGCGCAACAATACTAGTATTACTATTTACTATAGTGTCACTGTCGAGTGTCGGTGGATAACTTCAAGGGTATTGCCGCAGATTAAATGAAACCAGATTGTGTACTCGGGATCAGAATAATACAATGGTGAATAAGATGCTGTGTGGCTAAGTGGCGTATCCAGTTACAATAATTAAAGTTATTGTACGCTTCATTTACAATATATTTGCTATGCTGACCGATTTCATCTATAAATCTTGAACGGTATTTACCTACTGTTCATAAATGTTAATAGATAATATTAAGATTTAAATTATTAGAAAAAAAAAATACTTAGATTCTAACATGTGGTAATACTAATTTGGGGGCTCGATAGTAACAACTATCCAATTCAATTTCTTTTCGATAAACATTTACGGCCGTATTTTCAAATAAAATTTATTTTTTATTTAATTTTAAGTTAAGTGTAATATTAAGTACACTTAAGTAAATAACGCAATTATTAAATATTACTTAAAATTCCATATTACTTAATGAAAACTTAGCCTATATTTTTAAACACTAATTAAGCAAACTTAAAAGTATACTGATATATATTGTTGTCAAGTTGTGTAATAAGATACTGACCAATCAGAGAATGCTTTTATTAAGCCACAATGTTTTTTTCCCGCGCATGGTAATTTTGTTTATAAATAAGATATTTCTTTTTATTCGAAATTATTATTTCATTTAAGTTTTTTATTATAACTTATTAATATATTATATATAATATAATAAAAGTATTATAATATATAATATATTATAATTTATTCAAGTTATTATTATAACTATTTTCATTTGCATTTACTACCAACTACCGTAAAATATTCTAGTGAAAATCAAACTAAGTACCTAAGTATAATGTATAAAAAAATCAATAAAATAAAGATGGATAGGTATTAGGATAAAAATAAACTTGGTTTTCCAGAAAACGAGTAAAATATACCTGAAGCGTATTTTTATTTTCTTGTCACTGTAAATTTCCAAAGAATTTTCGCGATTTGGCATTATGCGGGGTATTTGGAGTTCATGACCAATATTCTCAGCAAAAAACAAGTTATCAAAAAAATCCAGGTCTTAAAAAATTTCCAACATCGTTTTATTTATTAAATTAAAGTATATATTACAATTACAATACAATATAATTTTCGATTACTGAGGATTTTAAAGAAATGAGTTTTTCGTTTTCACAATCATTGTGAGAATAAAAATCAACATTGAAGTGATAAGTATAAAATTTACACTTGAGTACAGGTAACCTACATGGGCACCTTAACTTTTTACTTAATTTATTTAACTTAAACAGTTAAGTAAAGTTTAAAAATACGAAAATTCTATTAAGTTTTGAATTAAGTGCACTTAAAATGTTAGATAGTAGAGTTTGAAAATACGGCCGTCAATCTGTGATATTACGTTCAATGAATACAAATAATAATAATATATTGCATTTTTTTCGTTATTATTATTAGGTTTTTAATTTGTTCGGGAAGACTTTGGACTGTCAAATGTCAAAATTCTGATTAAACGTTCGGTTCGAGTCCATCGATCTGTCTACTAGGGCACCCGGAGAACACATTATGTAGGTACCTAGTTCTTTTCGGAATATTACCAGAAGAACCGGTGAATCGGGGTCGTCATATGCTGCAAGAGTCCGGCAAACCGAATACTTATCGATAAACCGACTGGCCGAAATGAAAAAAGTTTGGAAAAACTTCTTCGCAGGCGTTGATGATGGATATATTATGACTTTTGTACGCAGAGATTTTCTCAAATTATCACGTTCAGATGGTTTACCGAGGACCCGGTCAGGTCATGTACAGCCAACTCTGCAGTGCGTAATATTTGATCCGGTAACTGCTGAGGTCGGTCGGTCCATGGCTTTCCGCCGAATATTCCATGATCTCTGCCACTCAAACTCATCTTGTTTGGGCACGTGGTCGTTTAACGTCGGACCTCACACTAACTAATCTTTATTTTCAGAAATATTGAACGGTGTAATGGTTGTCGCTTTGCACGCTTTCCAACGTAGTTTTTTACAAAGTAAAAACAGTTTTACAAGTATATTTTGCCGTTGACTGGTAATTTATACCGCGTGTAAATAAAACCATCACCGTAAATTAGTTTCGTTCTACCCAAAATTCTAATTTCAGCCACAGTAATGAGATAAAACAATATAAAATAAACGAAAAAATATTTTGTTATGTATTAAAGTAGGTATTACAACGTTGTGTAAAATTAACTTGTAAATTTCCGGTATATAAATCAACATCAAACAACCGGTGTTATGGTATTAATATTTATTTACACCAGTCATTTATTTCCGGCGTTTTGTAAAATTTTTAATAAATATCTATCACTTTCCTGAATTTCATTTGAATTTTTTGTTTTTCATTTCGGGTACCTACAATAACCGGAAAAAAGCATTTCGGGTTTATGGTTTTCGGAAAAAAGGTTATTGGGGAATTTAAATTCCGGAAAGATATCGTAAACTGTCTACTAGATGCCAATCGAGGTGAATTGAAAAAAAAAAATACATTTTTGGTCAAGTTATTTCACATAAGTACTAGATATAATTGAAAAACTGTGCTTTATAAATATTGTCTATACATCAGTATTTATTGATAAAGAAAAGTGCCTCAATTGATCCCTATAGAAAACAAATTTAAATTTTTTATTACATTTTAAATCCGACCTTCCAAAATTCCACAATTTTTTCTAACCTATATTATATACTTGTTACACGGGAATATCGAAATTACACAACAATATAATGTTGTTTTATATTTTTAAATTTTTGCTTAAAATATGTTTAGAAACCAGAAATTTAGCACACTCGCAGTGGGCTTTCCTAACTTGCTTTATTCTGTCTTTATTTGTTAACAGGTAATAACAATAAATACAAAAAATTTGATTTGATAAATTTGATAATTACAAACCTAATATTTTGTTGGACAGTTACATTGAAATAAATATTTTTCAAAAGTCAACCCAAATAACCAAATACTATTCAGGCGTATATAACTTGTTTTTGTCTAGACTAGAAATAACAAAATTGGCTATTCTGGTAGGTAATTGATTCACTTAAAAAATGAATTTGTTCACGTTTATGTTCAATGAATTAAAAAGGAACCCGTTCATGTTCATGTTCAAATATATTTAAAAAAAACACGTTCACGTTTAAGTTTATTAAAAAAACGAACGCGTTCAACGGGTTTGTAATTAAGATAACACCACACATGCGTTATTTTATTGTAAAAAACCGATATATAAGAATTAAGATTTTTAAGGATATAATCATAATTTAAATCCAAATTTTTACATAATATAGTAGACAAAATGATCTGTGTTCTACCGTTTTATTTGGTTTTCGATAACATAAATAGAACTGATGTTATACTATCTGTAAAAATCAAATAAAAGTTTTTTTAAAAATTAATACATTTTTAATATTTTGAAAAAAGATAACAGTAAAGTAGAGATAATTTTGTGTTCAGTATTATGTCAAAATTTGGTTTCTTAATTCCAACTACAGCCCGAGAACAATTTTTTCTCGCCAAACAATTTTGTTAATACATATCGTGATTATATAACAATAAAAAGTGCTACTGACACAGATCTATTTTTAAATTACTTTTTAAACTATACTTAAATATTTTTTAATTTAATATTTTTATTTTTATTTAGATTTAATAAACATTGCCTATACAGAACCCCTTAAAAATCGCATGTGTGGCAAAATATAAATTTTTCTTATACATTTATTTAAAACATCACCGATTCATAACAAAGAATCCTTTTAGTTATATGACGAGCCCGGAATAGTACTATTGACTATTATTTAAATTTAATAGGTTTTATAGGTAGTGAAATATAAATATATTTCAATTTAATTTGAACGATAGATTAAAAGGAAAAAAAAATATTTTACGTTACTAGATTTGAAAAATGGTTTCCACCACGTTAAAATGAATGATATGTCGATCACTTTAACTTTTTTTTGCCACACCGTTGGTTAATTTGAATATTTGAAAATTCCATTTGGTTTAGTAAACAAGCCACGTATTTTTGGTAGGTTTACTCAATTTATTTTTCAGACTTGATATGACAAAATGAATTACAAATTTATTTAGACAATCTATTAATAGCGACGAAAGACATACGGGAGCATTTACTCATTGTAGGTGAAACTTTTCGACTTGCCGCTAGCTTTTTAAATTTCGTTTAGATAAATGTGCATTTACATTATATCAGTATTGAGTATTTAGATAATGTAGCAGATGAAGTAGCTGGTGTAGACCCAACCCCGAAAAATATAGTCTGTATAGAATTATCGGATATCGAAAACACATAAGTAAGTAAGACAATTTATAGGATTTTCGTAGATTTATACAACAATTTTCTGTAATCGTCTAACCATTACATATAACTTATTGAAGAAAAGTGTTATAATTAACTGTATAAAAGAAGAATATGATTTGTTTAATATATCGTAGTATATTTAATATCTTAAAACTGAGAAAACATTATCTACATCTTTTTTTGAAAATACTAAAGGGAGTTAAAACAGAATCATTCGATCCCATCTACTGTTCACTGTGATAATATTATTGCAAGTTTTACAATCGAGTGTGCCAATTTTTTTTTCTAACTATTTTTCTTATACTTTAATGTCACCTAAAACTTCATTGAATGATTAATTGTAATTTTACTTTCCGTCTAATATTAAGTTTACTCCGAATGATGTTCTACGAATCATTGAAACCTTTAAGTATACAGTTTCTAATGACCTTCATAATATATCTGCTCGTTGCTTATATAGTTTTCGTTTCACAATTATGTATTCCATTTATATGTACTGTTTAGACGCTCTTTAGATAAAAGCCTTATTTCCAGTGTTTGGCAAATATCATGTGTCACTTCAGTCCTTAAGTCTGGTGATCCATAAAATGTCAAGGACTATAGACATATCTCATTATACCTCATCTAGCCAAACTGTTCGAATAGCTAGTCTATTGTCTTATTAATTAAGAGAAGATTGAATCATATTATAATTGATGCGCAACACGGTTTCAAGTAAAGTAAGGTAAGTAAGCACCAGTGAGATAGTAGGTATTTATGACCTTTATAACCGATAGCTCTGAAAGTGGAAACCCTCTCATATGAATATGTCGGGTAAAATGAGATACACAAAAAAAGTTCATACAACATTTCCGTTTTGAGCTACCGTTGTTGAGATATTGTTAAAAAAGTACAATTTCCATAAACTGTAAGCCAATATTTTTCTATACTTAAATGTAAATATAAATGCATCTAGATCTTTCATAATTTTTTTTTTTATACATATTTAGAAAGCCACTAATATTTAGCATTTATTCATTTTAGTTTGGTGTAATATAATTGTTTTGTTGTGGAAAAAATTTTTGATTTTAATTTTTGCCAGATGACTACAATACTATCTTGATTTTTTAAAAAATACGAGAAAGTAATACGTTACTATATACGTAATTGCCTTAATTGTATTGAATTTTCACCGATAACAGGCAATAAAGAAAGTTATCTGCATAGCATACCGAAAGGAGACCGATACATTACTTACGCATTTATTTTATTTATTATCGATGATTTCACAAAATGTGTAAGTTGCTTTGCACGTATAATCACGAAATCAGATAAAATTCTCAAACCATTTAAAGAGCTATTTTAATTAATATTCTAAACAACGATGCATAATTTCAAACAATATCTTATCACAGAATGTACAGAATAAACCCTAATAAACAAGTCAATTACGTCAATATTAGCTTAATTATTACGAATACAAGATAGATAGGATAGGGTTTTACTTTTTCTTATTATTTTCCTTCGCCTTCTCCCAAAACTATTTGGGTTCGACCATCCTATTCCTACGCTTCCACTTAACTTTATCTCCCACTTACCGCCACCTTCCTCATAACACTCGCCATCACATTCCACCACCCATTTATCGATCTTCTATTCATTAACATGAATTTTTTTACTAATCTTATTGCCTCAGTTTCTTCCTTCCTTAATACATGCCCAAGACATCTTAATCTATTCTCCCTCATTTTATCAACTATCAAAGCCTGTACTCTGTACTACTTCTTATATACTCATTTATTATTTTGTCCATTTTAGTTATTTCACTCATCCACCTTAACATTATCTTTTCTGCAACACCCATTCTCTACTCTATTTTTCTACTTACTATCCAAAATTCTACTTCATACATTATTGTAGGTATTGCCACTGTCTTATAAAATTTACCTTTTAACCTAATTATTGGGATTCTCTTGTCACACAAAATACCTGACATATTTCTTCACTTCGTCCAACTGCACTTAATCCTGTGTTTCATATCCTCTTCGAAACCTCAATATTTCTGTACAACGGACCCTGAATACTTGAACCTATCAAACTCTATCACTACATCCTCGCTCACTTTTATTTCTAGTCCTTCACTATTTCCTCTGTGCTCCTTTTCACCAAAATCATACTCTATATACTCTGTTTTACCCCTACTAATTCTTAGTTCTTTACTTTCAAGGGCTTCTCTCCTTTTCATTCACTTCTTCAGGACTCTTCTATCAGCATTATATCATATGCAAACAGCATGTACCATGGCACCTTACCTTGCAAATCCTTTGTTATTTTATCCATCGCCAAGGTTAATAAGTAAGGCCTCATAGCCGAATTCTGGTGCACTCCCACTCTGTTCCTGAAATTCTCAGTTTCTCACTCTTGTACTTGCCCCTTCCTACATGTCTTCAATTACGTTTACAAATACATTTGATAATTCTTTCTTCATTAATGCCCAGTGCATGATCTCCATGGGAACTCTTTTGTAAGTCTTCTCTAGATCAATAAATACCATACACAACTTCCTTTGCTTTTCTCTGTACTTTTTTAAAATCTGTCTTACACAAAATATTGGCTCCATTCTTGACCTCCCAGGCATAAACCCAAACTGATTTCTAGTAATAGTTGTCTTACCTCTTACCCTTTTATCTATTATCTTTTCTCAAATCTTCATAATGTATCTCATAGGTTTTATCCCTCTATAATTTCCTTATTCCTGTATATCTCCTTTACACTTAAATATTGATACTACAAAAACTAGAATTTTTATATAATAACACAATAAATAACACACTCCATATATCTATAAGATTTACATAACACCCAGTAAATTACTTTGCGGAATACATCAAATCGGTGAAATTAACAACATAATTATTAAAATGATAAATAATATAGACGTTACTCCTGAAATAAAAAACTTTTACCGAAATTTAAAGAATGTTAAACCATTAGAAAAGTTTTCGATAAGGACAGAGTGCGAGAGAGCATAAGTAGGAGATAGAAAATGGCACCAAATTACTTGAAAGACCATTTGAAGGTGTCATATTATGAGTTCTGCTTATATTAAACCATGGATGTAATTTTCATAATAATCTAGGTTTAATAATAATAATTGAAAAAAATATACATTTTTTTCCTCTTCTCTATTTTCTATTTTTCTCCCCATATTTATATCGTTCGTGTTTATGAGTACATATACTGAACGACAAACATTGCGATCCATTTATTCGAATGCATAATATTCCGAATTTTTGTATGATTGTAATAATTTATTATTTATGTCTTGTACCTAATTGATACTATTTTGCAATTTTTAATAATAATAATAATAATAATAATTATCTTGTTTGAGGGCAGGAAAGGAATGAGTTAGGAAGAAAGTCAGCCGAACTGTTACTTATATAGGTATATACAAGGCTGGGCGTTAACGAGTTAAAAGTTAAAATTAAGTTAAAAAGTTAAGTTAATTTTAATTAAGTTACTCAATGCGTTACTTTTTTTTCAGATTAACTTTCAACTTAATAAGTTACTTTTTTTATTAAAATTAACGTGTTAACTTCAAGTTAACTTTATACAAAAGTATCTAAATTAAGTTAAATGTCGCTCGAAGAACAATGCAAATTTTTGAATGGGATTTTACTTTTTGGTACTTATACGCAATTTTAGCAGGTACCTAGAATAGCACGTTTGTTAATAATCGATGTACCTACCACTCAAACACACGCCGTGACGTTGGCCGGTCACGAATATTGGACTGAGCCCGGTCTTTTTAACTACATGGAGGCCAGTATTTATGTCCATCCAGTATAGAAAATGTATTGAAGTGGTAGGTACTGTTTATTTTACATTACATTAGTGTGAATCAAACAATAATGTAGGTATCTTGGCAGTCAGAAGTTATTTTCTGATTTCTTATTTGTGTTGTATTTTTATTTTTACATGTATACACATTTTCGGACAGACGAAGTCCCGAGTAGTTTTTTTGAGCGTAAAGAATAACCATGCTTTTTTAACTTTTTACGATATATTAGGTATATCGACTTTTTTCCTAATTAGGAAATTTCAAATTTTAACTAAGTTAAGTTACTTTTTTTTTCAAAGTGAACTTTTAACATTAAAAGTTAATAAAAAATATACGAGTAACTTTTAACTGAACTTAGCTTATATTATTTTCAATTAACTTAACTTAACGAGTTAAAAAATATCGTTAACTTGCCCAGCCTTGGGTATATATATATATATATTATTATATAAATTTGTATTACCTATTAATTATTATTGTGGGAAAATGCACTCGACCGACGTACGTGCATACACGACGGTCTGATCGATGTAGTCGTAAATATTTGTTTAGTTATTTTCCCGTAACAATACACGGTATTTCTAACAAAATAGTTTAGCAATTTTCGAGCTTTTCGAGTGGATTTAAGTGGAATGAAATTGCTACTATGAACTTTGGAAGTGTAGTAATCCAAGACGACCTGGTGTCACATATAACATAAATAACTATATATACGTAATAGGTATAATAACGCAAGATGTTTTTTTTTTTTTTTTTTTTTTTTTTAGTACGCTTTTTTGTTATACGAATATGTTATGCTTTAGAAAGTTACCCGGCGAAAGGATTATTTTATTGTCAATAACAAAATGTCTAGACGAGAATTAATTTCACCCGATCTACGCGCAAACGGGTCCTCGCACCGTGACCCTCATCAGGTCGTCGTTGACACTATTTTCGGAAACGTACAATTACATATTTTTTTATTATTATTATTTTTTTTTTTGTTAAAACAACCGTAGGTACTTTATTTTTCGAGACCGACTGAACAGGAGGAGTCTTCCTTTCTATTAAGAGGATGCTATACGCGCATTTTTTGTCTCCGTCCATCTAATTGACAATATAGCAAAATTATACAACGCAAAATTGAAATTATGGCATTTTGGTTAGATTTAGAGCTTAAACACCTATTATCAAATTTAACGAGAAGAATAATTTCGAGTGAACCTCATGGGCTTTTTGTAAAATTTGTCAGAAAAAAAAGTTACGGCATTTTTAGTTTTTGATATTTTTAAATAGCTTTAACTTTTTTGCCAGACGATATTTTACAAAATGCCCATAAGGCGGTTCACTCGAAAATATTCCTCGCTTTAAATTTCGTAATAGGTGTTTATACTCTAAATTTAACATAAACGCCAAAATTTCAATTCTGCGTAGTGTGATTTTGCTATATTAACTGTTAGATTGACAGAGACAACAAATGCGAGTGTAACATCCTCTTAAGTGTATTATAAGCGATGGCCGGAGGAGGGTTCGAATCCAAATCGCCAGAATTAAGATTTATTGTAAAATTTAGAGCAAAAAAAAAAAAAATAAATAAAAAAATGAGAGTTATTCGTGAATAATCGAATAATTACGTGAACATTGTTAAAAATGAATAATTTGATGTGTCTGAGGCGTGCAATAATTTGATGTGTCTGAGCAAGCAGTTTGATTATTGCCGGTTCCGAAGTTATAGCAATTATATTGTTACGTATTTTTTAATAATCTCCCACCGTGGCGTTAGGGGGACAACAATAGGGACAAGTATAATATAAATTATAATATATTTTTTTTTTTCATACGTACTTGTTCGTTCATACGTAGAATAATGGTAACCGTATTTCTATGAGTGGTAAGATCGTCTGACTTGTTTTTACGTTGTTTCCATGTAGATGCCTATAATTCCTTTAAATAAATAAGGAAAAAAAAAATGAATTTATTAAAGTAATTTATAGACGTATCAATCATTGAGTTCAAGATTGCAGCAAAAAAAAATATTTTCAGTATAACGAATAAAACATAAAAAGTACATTGGTCGTTCGAAGTTAAACGAGTATTATACCTCTACGCATGCTATATCCATCGATCAATAATTAATTTAACTAATTTTCTTTATTCAACTGCGTAATAATACAATGGATGATGTAGATTGATTTTAATACAATTTGTTCATGATTTTGCAGTCTTGTGACCGGTTTACATTTATTTACATAAACATAATACTTATAGGTATTTTAAAGTAATAAAAAATACCTACTCATAAACACAGTATAAAGAACAGTAAAATAATAATATTTACATAGAACCAAATTAAACGTGTGTACCATTAAAATCATCGATGAAACGCATAGATGATTGGCAGCGAAGAAAAACTGCAGCGATGTTATATATAGTGTCTACGGATGTGTTTTTTATGTTTCTATATTTTAACAACTATATTATAATATTCATTATCATTGTTGTATAAATATTTTATTAATACATAAATTATGATATATTATATTGTATTTTGATAATATTTTATTTTATAATAATAAACGGGTTTGAAACCCTTTTGAAAATGTATACGAATTACATAATTACAATAACATTCATAACAGAGTATAAAGTTAATTACAAATAATGATAGATAAATAAGGCTAATTAGATTTAAGTCATTAATGCAGATTAATATTAAAAAAAAACGAAAAAAGATTAACAAATAGTAAAATTAAAGATCTATAGATGGATCCTCATTGGCCATTAACATTAAACGCCTAATAGGCTCATTTTTCATATAATTGCTCGGACATATAGGGACATGAAAAGGAACACTAGAACGGTTTTGACGGGGAGGGGTCTTGAAATTCGGTAAGGATAATAAATCAGATGAATCAATTTGATCAGACAACAGTCCCTTTAGAAACTTTACGCAAAGCATTCGCCTGCGTTCAGCTAAAGAGACGAGACCTAATTTAGCAGCAACAGCTGAATAATCGCGTGGAGGGTGTTTAATGCCTAATAAGAAACCTAATAAGAAATATTTTGATAATATTATGACTTTAATGCGATAGTAATATCGTTTTATTTCTGTTTTAATAATTCATTAGGCATGTATATGAATAAAATGGATAATTGATATCATGAATTTCATAGGGTTAAAAGCTGTCTATTATTCTAAGGAGTTTAGTATTTAATAACTTATTATATGAGGTATTCTCATATGCAAATGCACAAGTCACCGGCAGTCTGCTCAAAAACATTTTTGGCTATGTAAAGTGAATAAAATAAAACGAAAATATAAAATAAATTGATAAAATGAATGGTAAATAAGTATACTTTAAATATAGTTTAGCTGTATCTGAAAACAAATTTAAATTCATAAATGTTTATTTAAAATTTTACGAGAAAATTGGTTAGAAATCATTTATTGTAATGTAGTTCGTTATAAGATGTTTCCATTTTGTTTTCAAAGTATTCATTTATTTAAATTGTTATTCCTACAAAACATAGAATAGTCAAATTAATTTTTAAAATTCAATTTGGACTGTAACTACTGGAAATATGCTTATTGCTTTATATTGGTCTAAATACACATAAGATACATATTCGTTTTCAACCATAAAAACAGTTTTGTATATTATACTAATGTTAAACAGCAATATGGCAACTAAAACGTGAAGTGCGTAAATGTATAATATACCAACATCCAATAGCTAAGTTAATAAAAATGAGAAAAAAAAAATAATAATAATATACACACGAAACATAGCATTCTTCATTGTAATATACAGATATTTTATATAAACTTACAGTTATATTTATTTTATATTTCTGTGAAATTTCGACTAGAATAATACTTTGATTCATTTTTCGGTATGTATATATATATATTATATATAGTACCTAAATTTGATCAAAATGATGAATTTGAACGGTTCATTTTTCGATTTTTTATCATTTATAAGGAATAACTAAACCGTAGTGAAGCAAAAAAAAAAAAAAAAAAAAAAACGGGTTATTACGTATTTCCATTATAGTTTAGAAAATAATCGTTTTAAAAAAATATTGTGTAATTTTTTTAGTTTGATTACTAAAACATATATATATATTCAAAAGATAAGTGTATAGCTGAATTAATTAATTAAAAAAAATGAATTAAACGAATTTAAAATTATAGGTATCCACAAAATGGCTTTACATATTATAGGTTTAATATATGTATATAAATACAGTTTAGGATTAATTAATTTAAAACTGGAAGTGTGGTTAGGTATCGATAAATAAAAATTAATTTTTAAATAGCTTAAATACATTTTTATATTTAAATGTCGGAGAGCGTTAAACATTTTATAGTCTTCTATATCAATATTATTCTATAGGTACTGCAGTATTATCTCACCTTTACTTATATAATTAATAATAAACGAAAATACGCCACTATAGTTACAATTTATTTTAATGGGTGTGTAGGGGGGACGTACCTATATTGAAACTTAAAAAATAGCATAGACATGTTTTATTTTTGTATACCTACTTATTTTGGCGTTCCACATCGTATCGAAAAGGATAAGTCAATTTTTGATCGGATATTCCATAGCTTCTTATATACAGCTCAAAAAATCAATTAAATCACAAAATTTTCGACTGGTATTGAAAATAACGAAATGGTTGTTGTTGAAATATGTGTGCGTAAGTTCATTATTTTATGTTATTATTTTTAATAATTTACGGTATAATATATATATATATATATATATATATATATTATGGATACTGGATACTCACAATTTTTAACAAAAAAAGTAACGATTGGATATAATATTCATAAATTAATAATGAATTTGTAGAATTATTCAATAATAGTATTGTATTAATAATATATCAATCCGTAGAATCTGTGTTCAGATTGTCAACGATCGTTTATGATATCGATAGATATCCAAAGACACGGTATATCATATGTTTTGTGCCATGGAGTAACTGCAGCACAGACATTACATTTCATATTTTATTAGGAATTTTTATATTTTAATTTTACATCATACATAGGTATAACCAAGGCCCTTTATGAGTGGAGTCCATGGGGTCTGGACCCCCACCGAAATTTGTTCAACTTTTCATGCATTTTTTATGTAAACTATATAGTGGTTTTAGCATCAATATCAATAGTTTTTTAATCATAACCGATCAGTTAATGAATCACAACACTTTTTTTTTTTTTAAAAAAAAGTAAGTATAATAGTAAGTATGTATATATATAATAGTACCTATAGGTAGATAGTAATTTAAATGCAACAGTAAGACTTTTAAAAACAATCATAAAAAATATGCTATAAAACATTGTCAAAGATGATACAATGAAAATTTTTTTTTTTTTAAATCATTTACTTTTGAACTTGCTAGAAAATTAGTAATCATAATTTTATAATTTATTATTATATTATACATTAATACATTACATTTAATTATATAATTTCATACTTTTATAATTTTATAATATTATAAAATGCGTATATGTAGGTAGGCACCTAACTACATTAAAATATAATTTTGAAGGTGGTTCTATCTGCGACGAGTTTTTCCAGACGGAAAAAAGCTATTTTCGTCCATCGTTGATTGAGTTTTTCGGAAATAATTTCAATACTGCAGCTTGAAAAACGCTCTCTATTTTCCATCGACTTTTTACTTTTTTAATATTTATTCCTATAAAACTAATATAAAACTATATAGTTCATATAGGTACTTTATTATAATAAATAGTTTTATTAAATTAAAAATTTTAAAATATTAGATATAAAAATTTAAAAAGATTCCATATTAGGTACCTAGGCATTTTAGTTAGTTTGTTTATATAAATTCAAATCTGTCATCAAAATCCATAAATCCGATAAATTGCTATACGGATAGACAAAACAAATTCAATACCTATACCTATATATTAACTAAAATTATAAAATACATTTTGGATCCCTTAAAAAAAAAAAATCTAAATACAGCTTTGAGTATAACAAACCCATAATAATATACTTATTATGTCTGTATTGAAGTCCAGTCAAATTTGACAAAAAAAAAAAAATAAATAAAAATTGGTGAAAAATTGGAAATAATTCATCAAAAGTCGAATTTTGGTACACGTATAAGGTATATGGATTATATACATTACAAATTAATATAGGTACTAAAAGTTTCAACGGCTATCACTCAAAAATGAGGGAAAACCCTATCGTCGGTTTTATTTATAATTTGCTTACTTTTCAAAAGATGTCTATAATGTACTAACACAAAATGAATAGTTGTAAAAATTTATCAAAATAATATGGTTAATTTATAATATATCAAGTTTTTCACAGGATTATCTTAAATGCAATATTTTTAAAAAAATCTATTTTTTTCGTTTTTAACAGAAAATATTACACGTACATCAAAATTAACTTTAAACGTGTTAAAGATCTAATTATTTTATATAATATGATTACGTCAATTTTAATTATTGAGTTCTAACGTTTTTGATACCAGCTGCATCGCGGCAGCAGCATTACAATAATTTTACAATTTATGGACTACCTATAATATAAAAATATAATATGAATAGAATATTGACTATCTCAAATCGTTAGACTTCCGTAGTATTTTTCACAATTTCCTTGTGACTTATAAAACCCATGACACAACTACATTAATTAACTTTATTTTTGAAATTTTCTTAACAAATCAACTGTATAGTAGTTACAATTTAACCGTTGATCATTTTTATTTTCGAAAGATAATTTGTTAATTATAATCTATTCGATTATAATACAACGGCCTCATTGAATTTTTTAATTTATAAAATACTAAAATAATATAATTCAGCATTTTCTATAAAATATTATTTTTGACAATTATTAAACAACATCCCGTTATATTTTTAAATAATGTTTTTTTTTTTTGTGATTATAATATAAATAATATAGAACAACAATTAAACAATATATTTTTCATACCAGTTTTTAATTTTCTATTTATGCTTTACAGATTACTGATTAGGTCATTAATTTAGACAAATGTTTAATATTGTTAATATTGTTGTAGGTAATTGTATAGGTAAGAACTGATTTTAAATGTATTTTAGTGGTTAGAAAACATATTTAAAACCAACTATTTTCCCAAACGTTGAAAGCAATTGTTGAAAGTTTTTAGAAATTCCATTATACGAGCTGTAATCTTGTATAAATGCCATTGTACGAGCTTACGGAAAAATACATTGTTAGCGATGTACAACTATCGCAAACGATCATCTAAACGAATCTTATCAGAAAATTACACACGTCTAAAAACTTTAAACCGATGTCAAGCAGAGATTTTGCTTAACAAATAGTCTTAGTGTTCATACTAAAAACTGATATCAGTACCTAACCGGAGGTGGACGTATTGAATTTGAAAGTAATGATAATAATGCGATCCCTTTAGACACAATGATTCTGGAGTAGAGCTCAGTGGAATTTTTTTTTTGTTGAGAGCCACGGCCGCAAATCTATATTTATATTATAGCCTATAGGTATAGATACTTGTTTTTCAATGATGATCTACATAAAAAATAAAAAAAACCGTAACACTTAATTTTACCTGATAAGGAAATGTCAAGATACGCAATATATTATTATTATGAATTATGTTAAATACATTTTTTTCTGTGTTTATATCAGGGGCGTCATTTCAGTTTATTTTTCGGGTGTGCGGACTTTAAGGCAGGCCAATTTTAACATTTTACCGGGCCATTTTTCTTCACATTTTAATGCTATATTAAACGTAAATAAGCAAAAAAAGAAAAAAAAAGGTCTTCGAATTCTTTTTCTAACTATTACGAAAATCAGGCCACTTTTAATAAATTAATAGTAGTGCCATTGCACTACTGAGAACTGCACTTAGAACTGTAATATTTCTGGTGTAAATGGACCAACACAGAATTACACAATAAAGCAGATTGCAAAACTGAGAATTACAGTAAAATTAAATTAATACAATAATATATTATTGCGTACATTAATAAATAATAAATAATATTTTAATTCTATAATATTGTAAAAGTTATTATAGTTAATTTGTTTATCTACTGACATTATTATGACAACAAATAATGTATTATGATATAGGTAGCTACTCGTATTATTTTAGTGCATTTTTCATTTCATAATTATTATTTACTATGTTGTATCTTAAGTTTTTAGTTGTACAGTGCATACCTATAGAATCAAGACACTTAATAGACAAATTTGTTTAATTTTTACTAATTTTATCATTGGTTGAATATTCGTATAGATATAATATTATATCTACAAAATAATATATTTATATATTTTAAATAGAAAAATACTTATAGGCATGTGTTTAATATTTATGTATATACCTGTATCAAATTAAATGTCAATAGTCAATATTGAACAAAAAATCAATGTTTTAAAAACAATATTGTGAACGCAAGTAAAATCTTGACCTAAAAATATATACCTATAAGCATTTTTGTATTTTTGCCGACCTTTAGGGTGTTAAAAATAATCACCTATACATTTAAATGTTTTTAGATTAATTAAAACTGTCCAATTAAAAAAAAAAATATTACGTATTTTAGGATAGGTATATCTGTGTACTTGTACTTGTAAAACGAGACCGTCGGTTTATCTTATCGATGAAATAAGGGTCTCTTTCAATACTCAGCGTTGTTTAATCAAAATGATAAAATACATTCGAAAACTCAATAGTTTGATAATATTTTATTGCTGGATCTTGTTCCAAAATTCAACGTTACCAACTAAATTTCCATCGGATCCAACGTTTATTTTACCGATTTTTTTGATTGATATTTCTTATCAGTATCGGAGAGTTTATGATAACACTGACTACTGAGTTCTTTCTAATTTATAAATCCATTATTCTAAGTCAAGTTTATCTATTATTATTTAACATTTTAAAATAAATAGTTCATCTGCTTCTGATGAATTTTTTTAGTAAATCACACTCAATGTTTACCCTTCTTAAATTCATAACGCACTGTATGCTTGCACAAATAATTGTGTCATTAAAATTCATATTATATTAATTATATATAATTGTTTAAAAGTATACGTAGGTAGGCGTGTACAGTACGAACTCTAAATAAAACTATAAATTATAAAACGTAAAAACGTATATTTTGAAAATATTTAAATGTATACCTACGTGACAGTAGGTGCCTATCATTTTTGATAATATTCGCAATCGTTTTACCACGTTCCATTTATTCAACGCAATCTAAATATTTGGGTATACCATAACCTTCCAACGGATCCATCGTTTAGTTGAATTTCGGAAGGCAACGTAAACGTTGGATCCGATGGAAATTTAGACGGTAACGTTGAATTTTGGAACAAGATCTGGCAATACAATATTATCAAACTGTTGAGTTTTGGAATGTATTTTATCATTTTGATTGAACGACGTTGAGTTTTGGAAGACGTCCTAACACGTTCGTGAAGTTGGCCCTACCATATTATCCAATCAGTTTGAAAATTATACCAATATTTTGCAAGTACCTAATTTGCAAGAATTCGCAAGTCCATTCCCGCAATTTGCAAGTAATTATTAGCCGAGATATCGCTAATTATAGAAAGGTAGGGTCAACTTCACGCAGCCCTACCATGTTGCCCTAGAGAGTTGAAAGTGGTGTCAAAATATTCCCCTTAATATGCAAGTCCATTCCCGCAATTTGAAAGTTGCCCTGAGCGGCCCTATGACGCTTCAAAGTTCTACACTCAGCCCTACCATGTTGCCCTAGAAAGTCGAAAGTTTTGTCAAAATATTCCCCTTAATTTGCAAGAATTTGCAAGTCCATTCCCGCAATTTGCAATTCTTGCAAATTACTTGCAAAATATAGGTATAATTTTCAAACTGATTGGATAATATTATAGTAGGGCCAACTTCACGCACGTGGCCCTAACATATTATTGTTATACTCGATTTATATTGTTAACGCACTCTATCGGGTGTGAAAATAGTCGGCGCGTACAATTTTGTGCGTCGGTGGTCAATCATTGGTAATTCATAATCAAATGCGCTTTTATCTAAACGTTTGAAAAATGATTGTATATCGTTTGTGGACTTTGAAAATGGCCTTTATTATAGCCATATAGATTGCAGTATATATACACCAGCAGCCATCACCGCACCGTGTGAGTGCGATGATTTTTTTTTCATTCCTTATTTTTAGACGCGAAAACGATTTTTCGCATTATAGTTTTCGCCCGTCCGACGTACGTGCGCATCCGAAAGAATTATCATTTTCATCGCACTCCGTGCAAATCTTCACGTGTGTGTCGTCAGAGAGACAATGGATAACGCGTCAGACACAATAATGATAGGACGGGAGTCGCGTCGACAGCGGTAATCGCGACTGACGAGCGACGGGGACGGAAAACGCGCAATTTCATTTTGTGTTTACGGCCACTTTAACAAAACGGTATTCTATGCATTTTGTCGGCGTACAATGGAATACAAATGATGAAAATTGAACATCGGCGAAAAAAATATCAAAATCCAAAATATTCATATATACTAGGTAGTAAAATAAATGGCCAAATAACGACAAAGTATAAAAATGTATGTGTATATATATATTATATAAACCAGTGAGTTCTCGGGAATTTTCAATGGAAGAGTGATATAAAAATTGATTGCAAACAGTGCTCGAAAACGGTATTAGTTTTTTATCGTTACACGTGTACAGTAGTGGTCCATAAGTGGCTCAAAATAAGTGGAGGGATGCCTACATTTTTATAACTTTTCATATAAACAATGGTGAAAAAAAAAAAAAATAAATGTTCTACTACATTTTGGAGCCCCAACGTAACTAACAACGTGACCTACTCGGGGGTGCCGTTAACCGCTAATTAAAAAAATCATTGTAAAAAAAAAAAAAAAATCAAATTTTTATAAAAAAAACACCAATATGAATCAATAATCTTTGTAGGTATTTATACAATTACAAGGGGGATGTATTATTTTGACAAAATTAGTGGAAGGGCGAAAATTGTAGATTATAAAAAGCGGATGGATCCCATCCCCCCGTATTCCTCCCCATTTTGACCACGGTATTATACCTGCCTGTGTATACGTGCCTATACACGGTGTTTCTAAAGTTAATACCGAAAATTCGTACACACACTCAGCGAGGTGACTGAACGACGAAAGCTTTGGCATTTTTTTTCTACCTTTAAAATCTAAATTTTTCATTTTTATTCATAGTAGGTATATTGACGTAAATATACAAAAATAATTACGCCATGATATTTCTCGTTAAATTCTCTTACGGATAGACATGTCACATAATTTTCGTTAATTTTCACACATTTTTGAGAGTTTTGACGCCAAGTGTGTCCATGATAAAAAACATTGATGCGTTTTATCAATTTAGACGAGAAATTTGAAGAAAATATATCATGGTATAGTTCATTTTAATAACGTTATCGATTATTCTCGTTATGACGTTTTTCGTTTTATAACGTTATTGATTTTTTTTCGTTATAATGTTTTTTTTTTTTTCAAATATTGATCACTGAATAGAGTGCAAAAGTGCTTGTAGTTCTTAGATTTTTGCCTAATTTTATAAGAATTTTCTCTTATTACTGTGGTTCGTTATAGGCCGTCGCGTAACCATATTACCTACAACGGTGGTTACGAAAGATTGTTTTTCATAATAAACTCGTATATCTACGATATTTTTGACCATTTATTAATTTGTCATATAGAAATATTTATTTAAGTGCGTTACTATCTAGTGTAAACGACTCGGAAAAACGGTTCAAAAATTTGCCACGGGACTTGGGGAATCAATCGAACCCGGACTTCCCGCTTGTCGGGCGATTGTTCTACTACTAATTGCTACTCGACAGCTCCTCTCAACACTGAATTTCCGAGCGTTTATAACTGGTATAGTTAACACTAGTTACTCTGATATTGGAATTTTGAAAATTTACTTTTACCATTAAAAGCTTGGTCAAACAGGAAGTGACTATCCACGCGGACGAGTCCTCTGCGGAATTTTGATTGAACTGTAGGCGGTGCACCACGGCGGACCAGTCTTTTTAAAATATGTACCTATTTAAATACTGTTCAACCAGTTAAGTATTTAAATACTTATTTGTTTATATATTTTCATAAATTTTTATTTGAAATATATAGTAACTACAAAATTGTTAATTTGAATTTTACGAATGTACGAATAGGTAATATTCATCAAAATGGGATTTACTCACTGGTCAACTTACCTGGTTATATTAAACCTAAGTACATAATTTTGATATTTTCTATAATTAATATTTATATTAATAGTTACCCGCCGGTCAGGCTACCATAGATTAGAGTAGGGGTCGATTGTAGTTGATTAGAAGTTTTAGGGTAAAATTGTTTTTTTTTTATAACTATATATTATTATACCTAGCGAATTTCGCTCAGAATCGTCTTTCGAATACAACGATTTATGTTTGCTTCCAAATTCAAAACAATAATACTACTCTATCCTGTCCGAGGACCGAAGAGACGACGTGCTCACTTTTTTTTTTCCCGGTAGTTTTAGAGTTTTAGTTTCAAGTAATCAAGTGTAAAGGAAAACTATCTTTTATAACGGAATTTTTCTTATAAATGGGAGAAATAACAAATAAATGTGCATTTTTTGAAATATAAATTATCTTTTTCTGACGGTATAATAGTTAGGTATTTCGCACTGCATATATCTGTTTATAATCGTTTTATACGAAGCAATGATTTATCATTGCTTTTAAATTTAATATATCCATTACCAGTGCCGTCCTACCCGACGAGTGAAGTGCTTTCCCTCTACTTGTTGCATTGTTTTTGATAATTTTTTTTTACTGATTAATTGAGATTATATTATATACCAATATATATATATATATATACAGTGGATTATATTCATTATAATATAATGATGTTTTAAATAAATTTGGGTGTAATTTTTACGGACACCTATTTTGAACTCGTATATTTTTGGCATGGTTATACTCATATACCATACCGAATAACTACGTATATAATATTATTATATAAGTCACTAAACAGTGTATAAATGTACGTATATACATCGATTTATATATAATAAAAACCTCAGTTTATTTCAACAAGTAAATATGGTACAACGTACAAATGTCAAATTTCAAGTATTATACACACGTTATAATATATATACTTTATATATTATTATGTATTTATTAAAAAATACGAGAGATATGAACTTTAAAACGGAAATTCTCCAACAATAAATTAAAAATATATATTATATATTCGTAGTATTATATATTATTATATAGTAATAAGGTTGAGTGGTGGAGTATAGTAATAATAATAATAATAATAATAATAATAATAATAATAATAATAATAATAATAATAATAATAATAGTTATAATAATTATAATAATAATTAATAGGCGCATGCGTAATATTATACATTATTATATTGGGTATAACATTATGGGAGGTACACGTATAAATTATATGGTTTTTTTAAATTTTTTTAAATTTTTTTTTTAATGTTATGTTATTTGTATTGTCATTGATTTTGTAATATAAAATGTTTTGACGTTTTATTAAAATATCAATGTTATTATTATTACTATATGCCGTACCATTTATAAATTAAAAAAAAACAACGAGGAGGACTTAAATTAGGAAGTATATAGACAAAAAGCGCACTTTATTCAGCTTAAATATGTAGATGATTAGGTATTATTGTTGATTTCATTTTATCTTTACAAATCAGATATAACAATAATAATATTTATACTTACTCGTTTTTTTTTTTTTTTTTTTTTTTTTTAATTAAAAATAAAATAATAATATAAAATTTAAAACTATAATAAGATAGAATAGAGGAGCATAGACAATAGTTAATATTTTTTCGTAGACACCGTTTGAAAATACACCGAAATTACGTTATGGGCAGTAACACAATTTTTACATAGTTTCGGCACAAACAATATTATAACATAATATCATATTGTCTTGCATTTTTTTTTTTTTTTTTTTTTTTTTTTTTTTTTTTTTTTTTTTATAAATTTTTGTATAGAAACTGAATTTGGTATATATATATATATATAAAAAAAAAAATTGTTAAAAAAATTATTATAAGTGCATAATTACAATAAAATATTAATACAAAAACAACACATTGCTTAATACGTTTACCCTGGTTAATCATAATGACGATATAGTAAATGTTTGTTAACAATCTAAAACCGAAGTTTAACAGATTTGACTAAAATATTCAACGTCTAGGTTATATATTATATAAAAAATAAAGGCCCCTATACTTGAACTTACAAACATGATTATAGCAATATCAATAGATTAATATACGTAAAATCATCAGCATACAATACTAATAATAATTATTATTATTTAGCAACATAAAATAATAGTAAACGATCGATCGATATGTATGGTACGGTTGGTTGGGCTTGGGAAATTAACATAATAAACATAACGAGTGTTTTGGATAGGATTTCGGAAGGTAACTTTTGAAACAATATCTCGTAAAATGTCCAATGTAGGCCACCTGCACATTATGTATATAGTTTACAATAGTTTAGCTAGCTTAAACAGTTAATTCATATTATATAGACATACATATATAATATTTAATAAATATTGGTTTTTAACATAAATTTACACAGTACAATTGATAAAAAATAATTTGAATATCGATGTTTTATCACATTTTATGTCATTTTGTAAATAATATTCAACAATGAGTTGGCTTTTTTACAATACGAATACGAATAAATTATCATTATTGCTGCGAAAACAATATTACATGTGAGACCCTTTCGACCAATGTAATAATTGGGTATCAGGACGGATATAATAATAAATTATAACCTATATATATATATATATATATATATATATATATATCGAATAATAAAAAAATTGGGGTTTCCCGAAAATGCTGAATATTATCGCGAGTAAATTATGTAAATATATGGATAATGAAATAAGTGTATATATTATGAATGAGGCATATTAGTAGTATTATTTTTTACCTGACATATATTATATATTATCTTGTACGCCAAGTTCGTTTGGAAGTCTTAAAACGGTTATAATTTAGATCAATATAATATCAGCTGTACGATGTTAGTCGTGTGAAAATCAATCAAGAACAATATAATTACACCCAGATTTCGATAAAAATATAGAAAAAATGCTTTTAAATTTTAAAACATTTCTGCAGAAAATAAAATAATATTTTAGGGACATTTTTGGCCCAAGAATTTAACGTTTAAAAACATTTTGCGAATATTATAATTTATGTATGTAGCTCGTGCTTTTCAAATGTATTTTAAATGTTAATTTTCTGGATATATTTCCCTAGCTAAAACATTAATAAAGTATTATTTTACTTTGTGGAAATGTTTTAAGAAAATATTGTTTTATTTTGCTATATGTCTGAGTACAATATATTTAAAGAGGTGTATCGACATGATACAGTAATGCAAATCACTTAAAAGATACTATTAGGAATATAAAATTGCAAGAAAACGGAAAGAACAACGAAAAACGAATAATCTATCTAAAAGGAAATCAATAAAAATGGATGCTATACTAGAAGAAATAAAACGATGTAATGGAAGACGGTTATTAGTCAATATAATATATCGTAGAAATATATATATTATATATAACACGTTATTAATATGTAGTTTAATATTATTTTTAAGATTATTATAGTTTAAAGCATTTTCAATAGTTTTGGATAGGTATATATATATATATAAAGGTAATGATGGTATCAGTTTTTTTTATGGTATAATAATAATATATATATATATATATATATATATATATAAGAGTATTAAAATAAGATTACCAATATTTCATATTATTTTAAGTTTTCGAGTTCAAGAAAATTTACATATATAGGTATATTTATATATATTTAAGTCGGATTATTAGAATAGGTAGACGTGATCAGTGTACAAGAGAGATGAAAATGTCCCGTTATAATATGTAAATATGTAAATATATATATATATATATATATATTGTCGAATGAAATTCTCCAAAAGATTAAAATAACGAAAATAACAAATTAAACGGACGATGTTTGAGAAGAAGAAGAAGAAAAAAAAAATGTCCTATCGATCATATTATAATATACTATTATAAGTGTGTACGCCGTGTTTAAAATGTAGTTGCAATAATAAATGGCCGTGTCGGAGGCAGATTCGTTTTAAAATATATAAATTTCGGTTCGTTAAAAACAACGTAACACATTGATTATTATGACTATATTACGGTATAGGCAGATTTCAGTATAATACGGAATTTCGCACTTGTGTTCATGTGCCCGCGGTCGAATTTTCGTTTACCTAAATTATCGGGCACTATACATGCATTCAGAACAATAAACGTTTAAAAATTAAAAGCCACCTCTTAAAAAATTGGCGGCGTTCACCCTATAACATTGTACGGGTGTCTACCGTCCGGAAAATTTTACAATGATATCATACCAACATATTGTAGCGTATATTAAATCGAATAAATTAATTTTTAATTTGAGAATATGGTCCCATTGATTTGTTTTAAGACTTAAACGTTGGTCAATTTTTAATGTGAATTTTTTTCTTTTGGAGTTTGTTGCCATGAACGTATAGGTATATATATATAATATATATATATATATATATATATATATGTATATTTATGAAAAATACCTGATGTCATTTTGTTTCAATTTAAACATAATATTTTTAGCCCACCGACTTCAACATAATTACAACATTGAACATAATACGTCTCTCGTGTTTCTGCTGAACACTATTTAAATTACTATTCACAACTCCCAATCGATCGATTTTCGTATTTTGGGTTTTTATACAATACAGTGTTTCGGGTTAATATAATATTTAGTTTAACTAGTCTTATTTTGTTTTCCAATGGAAGACTTCGGCGATGAATACCCACGTCGATTGTTATAATACCGGCATTTACGATCCCTGTACGGACGTTTGGTCTTCCTGTCTGGTTTCTGACTTGAGCTTCACAAATTCTTTGGCCACGTCATCGTTGTACCGTTGTGAGAGTATCCTCAAAATCGTCCACCCCGTCTCATTCATTTGTATTCGCCTGCCCAGTCCTAGCCATTCGCCCGTACGGACCTTGACGATGAAAATCACGGTAACAATATTAATATAATATATAAATAGTAGGTTAAACATTTTTTATTTCGTTTATGTTTGCATTCGTCATTACCATTATGGGAACGTGTCGCATCTGTAAAACCGCTACACCCACGAGCCGATCATCCCTGGCAAAACAGTAGTCTTTGACGCAAAAATGTAATTCGTAACATTCAAGATCTTCTATTGCGCTAATCGAACTGAAAAAAAAAAAATAAAAATTTCTGTAATGAAACATAGTTACAGAATATTTTTATCAGAGCCTAACAGATAGATTGAGTGGGAGGTAGCAGGACCATATTGACTAAATGGACTGCACGTATTTGTATACTTGGACAATACGTGATAAGCAAAAAGGAGTACCTACTGTGGAAAATAAACTTCCGTTAATATTTTTAATTTCCGAAAATATTACCGTTTAATTCACGCATATTTATTTTGATTGTTATCATCACATTTTAAACGAAAACGTGATCACATATAAGTATGAATATATAATCGCAGATATGACGAAGTCGAAAATTCATTTTTTCGTCTGTGAAACCCCTTTTTGCTTATCATACGTTGGCCGAGGGATTTTACTCGAAGCACTGTCTATTCAGTTATTAGGTCTAAGAGTAGGACCATTTGGCCATAGATTTTTAATGAGTTTCGCAATTTTTGTCGAATATTCTTTTAAAATTTAAACCCAACTATTAATATTCTTATTATTCAACGTCCCATTTTTTTGCGATATTATTTACAATCGTCGTTAAAATTGTCTAACGTAAAAAAACAAATATATTTTGTAAATGTTATGGGATTAAACAGTTTTCTTAGGTGTCACGAAAGTTTTGGTTAACCTATACCTAAAAAAATCACTAGACGATTTCGATTTTTAACTTCCAAATATACTTACAACACAAACGCTTCATTATATCTAGGGCTCCAACTACCAGATTTGCTTTTTGTCGACTGTTTTCTCTTCTTGTCTGCGAGCCTTGGTCCAATCAGGTTAACCTCGACAAACGGACGAAACATACCAGTCGTTGGCCAAACCAACGTGTTGGCAGCGACCACTGTTATACAGGAGTAATATAACTGTTTATTACTGTTTATTTAGCCAATAAATGACAATATGTTGTCATTAGTATTATGATGTGAAAAAAAAAATACTGGTTTTATAATAATCAATTATTGTGTTGTTAGTTGTTAACATTACAATAAATTTTATTCACGTGATTACATTTGGATTAGTGCCACAAAAAGTTCATAATACGTATTATTGTTGTGTATACTAGTATTAATTACAATAAGTTATCCTAATAATGAATTTTAATATAATAATATTTATAGTGTTCATTAGTTAGAAAATATGTTATACCTATTATTATGAATGTATAAATATATATTTTTCGTTTGTGTAATAAGTACCAACCGGGCATCGACAATGAGTATATTATATTCTTGATTTTTATGACGACAATATTCAACACACACATACAATTTTATAATGTGTGTGTAAAAGGAAAGCGATTTTATGAACCAAACTAGATTTTATATCGTTCCATTTAGAGAAAACAATGTTTCGTATTTAAATGTAAAAGTGTCAATAGTATAGGATTTATTTCTTAAGTTTTTTTCATTTTCTTTTAGTTTTGTTTCATGTGAACATCCGACATACAGAAAAAAAACAAACCGATATGTACGACATAAACAAGGTTTTAAATAAATAGAACATAGACACATTGTAAACACGCCTTATTGTTTACTTGAAAATCAATACAAAAGCCATTAGCAAATAAACCGAGTAAAGTTTATTAATGAACATTCCGGTAAATGAAACGCGAAAAATAACTTCGGTTAATTTCAGTTGTGGTTTTTTTTTTTGATATTTATGAACACCTTAAAAGCATTTAATGGATGTTTGATAATAATTATTTATCTACAATTTTACGAGATATATTGGTATACATAATATTATATGGTTTATATTTTTCGTTATGATATTATATTAAATTTACGAGAGAAAAAAACAACATTATCATTATTTGCTTACAATTTTAGACATTTACAATAATACAATACTTATTAAATATACATACCTGTGACAGTGAGCTTAAATTCGTTATTTGTTGGGTGCGTTTCGATGTAAACGTTAATGGAAATTTCTCCATAAGGTTCTTCATATACGTAATTTTCTAAACATAAATGATAAAAATCCGGTCAGTATGGGATGGAAACACTTTGCTTGTCGGATAGGATACTGGATGGTGGATAATGTATTAGATTTTAATGCAATGATAAATTATTTCTTTCGACAAAATGAATCTGGTTGCCGGTCACTGTTACTGTTACCATTGTTTTCGGAATTGCGAAGAAATAACCATAATGGATTTTGACGAAATCGTGTTTTTACTGCATTTACTGCATTTTTTCTTTTCGCGTTTATCGAAAAAGTCAATTTATTAATAGTTTATGATTTATTTAGAAGAAATTACGTAAACACCTTTTTGAGGGACATTTAAATCTCTTAGAGATCCTCTAATACATCTCTGGAAGACATTGACTAATCATCATCAAACTAACGTGGATTTTTTCCTAAAGTAATTGAACAGTTTCAGTGGATGAAATAATAAAACATGCTATTTTTTTTAAATTAGAATCAACCTACTACCTAATATAATATGATACACGTGGTCTTTATTCCTGTCTGAAATAGTATATATATATATATAAAAATGCTGTTAATAAACATTGTAGAGTTTGCAAAATAAAATAGAAAATATACATATTTTGCCTAAATTAATATTTTATTGAATTAATATAAAAATTATTCTGAAGGAATTTTTAAAATAATAATTTAGTTCAGAAAATTGATTAAATTTTACCTTGTAAAGGCCTTCTTGAAATTTCAAATAGTTTTTCCATCCGACTTCCCATCGATTTTACATCCTCTTCTGCTTCATCCAATGCCTCTTCCTCTTCGGTTTCGTCATCTTCGTCATAATCCATTTCGTCCATTTCATCTTTTACCTCAGTACCACTCATGAGCGAAGGTTGTCGTGGTAATGGATCATTTTTTTGTGGTACTTTATGAAAATTAAATATTAATTATTAATAACACAACTTAAATCAATTAATTATAAAACAAAAAAATAACATTTTTCTCGTTCTTGTTCCTTAGAATATACCTTGATGTAGTTGTGATAATACGAATGTTTTGATAAGTTCGTCTGTGGATCTAGTATAAAGTGATAGAGCATAACACAGAGACAAAAGATCTGAACTTTTATCCAAATATTTCTTTTTCAGTCCATTTCCTCCGGCGTGGAAATAAGTCTTAATCGTTTTCAATGCTGCCTCTAAGACTCGACACTGCTTGGTATTTAAATTCTTTTCCATATCCTAATAATAATAAAAAAACAATTAATTTAGAATATTATGTTATAATAATTTCTGTAATTACCATCACTCCTGTTAAAGCGTTTTTAACGTCTTGCTTTCCAGCCATATGGTTTCTAATTAATCTAGACATATCTTCAATTCTAGCATTAGCTGCTAGCGATCTAGCATTTTCACTGAGGTTTTTCAATATCATCTAAATGAGAAATTACGCATAAATGGAAAGGACCTTATTATATATTTTTTTAAATTATTATTTTTATATTATATTGCTTACGCTTTTATCCATCATTGGTGGCAGGACTACTGATCGCTCTAATATCCTTATAACCAGCTTCCATAATTCTCGAAGAATTCGTTTCAATACAGGTTTTTCGCACGTTTGAGCAAATAATGATAATGAGCCATCCATTAGATCCATCAATGGTCGCAATATTTCGTCTACTTCCATCATAGATACTTGTTGTGGATTTTGGCTTCCTCCTTTGATACTTTGCAATAACTCACCAAGTTCTTTGACACTTTTCTTTATTTGAGGTTCCAAACTAAAAAAAATAAATAAAACTTTTTAAATTGTATATGCAAAAACTAGTAGCTATTTAATTTCTTAACATTGGAAATTTTCTTTCGGAGTTATAATCAATAAATGATGACTTGAATTCAATAATATGCCAAAAGCCAAAAAGTTGATTTTGAGTTATTCGCTATTTAAATTTATTACAAAGCCTTGGTGAATACCACACACGTTATATATCTGAAATTTTTAATCTATTAAGATTAGCTTGGTACTTGGCACATTATTCCGGGTATTAACTCAATTTTTCATATTTTTAGCGCTTAGCATTGATTTAAAATCCACAAATATTTTGGAAGTTTTGATAAGAAATATAATTTGTATATTTAATGTATATGAAAAAATATTAGTTTAATATTATTTAAATTTTAAATATACCTCTTTCCAAATTTTCCAGATAGTTCATCTAATGCTTTTAATAATTGCGTTTGTAAGTCATTGAGAATGTCTGTAGCATCTTCTTCTAATTGTTTTCCGCCCATAGATTCGAACATTTTAGTTAACTGTACACGAAGTTGTTGAATATTATTCATCAATATGCAAGCCTAAAAATAGAATGAGCATGTGTTTAATAAGGATTCTATTTTTCTATATAGAAATTGTTTAAAAAACATACAGTTCTTTCATCTAGTTCTTTAGCATCGAATTCTTTTTGAACTATGTCTACGTATGCCAAAAGCACTTTAACAATTGTTTTAGCCAGTCTTTTCATGTATCGATTGGATATCTCGGGGTCGGGACATTCCAATTTAGATATGACTCCAAAACATTGTGTAAGCTGAGTGAATACATCCACCACTGAGTTTGAAAATAGCGCATGTTCTGAACTTCTTTGAAACTATAATTATAAAACGAAGTTGAAAAAACTTTTTGATAAAACTTCAAGAAGATAATACGGTTACTTACCCCGTCTTTTTTGTCCCTGTTGAAAGCGCCGTGCAGATATTCCAAAGATACATCATCGTTTTCGTTTAACCATTGCATTACAAACGGTTCAAACCATGATGGGTACTCAGGAATTGCATCTTTGTACGGCGGTGCGTCTTTTACATAGTTGGTAAACAGCCATTTAACTTTGAAATGAAGATTCATGTACGCTGACGTTTTACAAAGCCTATGTGTTTCATGTTCCTCTAGTGCATACTTCATGTCTACTGCAAAGAAGCTCCACATTGTTGCGGCGGATAACTGTTATACAAACATTTTGATTATGAAAATAGCTATAACTTTCATGTACAATATAATTACAAATACTTTGGGTAGTAATTATATCGATTATATATTATATATTATATATTTTACCTGTCCTATATTAAGTTCTGCAGGAAATTGACTTAAAACAGGCGCATAGCTATTTCTATCTTCTTCGATTACGGAAGCAACGAGTGCTACAAGTTTATCCCAAAATCCTAAATCGTCTAATTTTGGTCCCGTGTCTTCATCTCTTTTTTCATTTGGATCAGTCTTTAAAACAATTAGTATTTTAATTATTTGTAAATTGAGTACTTATGGGTATAATGTTATGTTTATAATTAAAAAAAATTACAAAGTATTTTATTTAAAGTAAATGCGTATAAATCTGAGCGTCGGATTTATAAAAAAATAAAATGTATATATACCTGATATTCTCTGCCGTATAAATCATAACAATTAGCAAATAGAAATTGATAAGTTGACCTTAGACATGCTTTGACGCAGTCTTTGACAACAGTACTAGCTCTCGGTGGACTCGAGAGTTCTTGAACCTAAATGAAATTTGTGAAATAATTTTTATGTTCGGTTCGGTTTTTTTTTTTTTTTTTTTTAGAGAAGTACATACCTTCATTCTGAAAAACGTAATACTGGTCAGCAAATCTACAGTGGATTTAAGATCCATTAGTTTTTCTTGACTCGATGCCGGAAAGTTATTTCTATACATGGATAAATCTATTCTAAGTGAGTTGTGCAGTTGATCGAGCAGCTTTACAAATTTTTCTTTCTGTAAATAATTTATAAATAAAATGTTTATATAGAATGATTACTTATTAGTGTGTAAAATTTACTCCGAAATTCGATGCTGCAAAACGGTCGCTTGCACTAACTGCGGAACTCGATGTCGTGTGAGCATAATAAGCATTGATGTTCGCCAACAGAGTACTCATTACCGCTGGGACACCAGGACATAAATATTTCGTAGAAAGACAATGGAAGTGTCTAGAATAATAGATTGATCAAATTAATAATTTGGTTTAAGACTACAATGAAATAAACTTACGTCATTGCTTGGTAAATGGATTCGATGCCGTATCTCATAGCAAATTCGTCGACAATATCTTGTGCGGGGGATTCAAAATATAATTTCCATCCGTCCTCTCCCTTAGCTTGAGGTAGATGGACTATACCAGCGTTGTTTTCACACAACGAGTGGAATAGATTTTCGTGGAGACACGTATATTGGATATGATAAGGAGCAACTTTTTCCTCTCCTTTGATTTCTACATTGATATGTAATCGAATAGCACCAGATACCGCTGATTTATCAGTCCTTTTTTCTAGATTGTACCAAACATCCATTTCTCCCGACAACGTTCGAACCTATATTATTTTTGTATACTAACTTTAGTTACTCAATTCTCAGGAAAATATTACATTTCATGTATACGTATATACCTCGATAATAGTTTGTCCTAAAAAATCGTCCGATTCTCTGGTCAATTTTTGCCTGAGTCTCGATTTCAGGTCGTTGTCTTCGTCCCATACCCTGACTTTAATTCGATCCGATGAATTGTGGCATTCACTGTCGATTTTAAAATATTAATAAAACGTGTTTTTAGGATTATATTTTACAGACTTACAAATAAAATTTTTCATTCCAAACAGGATTCAGCTCTTGAGGCATAGTTCGTGTTCTCTTTTTTACTTTACCCACTTGAACAGTTACGTATGGATCTGATGTACCACTTTTGTCTTTTGCAATGAGCCCTTGAGCACATTTTACTAAAATATAAATTAAAAATTATAATCGATATATATATAATGTAGGTTAACGAGTCCAAAGCATGGGTTCATTCTAAAGCTATTTGTGACATTTAGCACGTGCAAACAAATGACAAAAATTACGAATGCATGCAATAAGCGTTATTTTATTTGATAGGAATATGTCGTTTAAGTTACTTCTGCTAACTACCCTATTATTATTTTTATTTGATTTTTTTTTTTATTTGAAATTTAAATTAGCGAATATTTGCTTGATTTCGATTTTTAAGCTGTGAGTGAGTAAACCCTAATAAGCCTAACCGCTGACCTGTTATTTCGATTTTGCACGACCATTTAGAAGTGCCTTCAAGAACGATAGCTTCTGCTTGCTCCAAAGAATCGATATGCATATCAGGTTCCACAGAAAACATGGTTCTTCAAATACGCAAAAATCCAAAACAACAAAAACAAATATTTACACACAAATTGAACGAAAGGAACCAAAAACAATAGAAAAGGTTTAGATTTAAATGAATGAAAATTCTTTCTTGAAATTATTGCAACGTATTAAGCAAGGAAAAACAAATTATTTGTACATAAAAGTTCATAAACACATTTCAAAACATTTGTATTAGTGTATAAACAATATGATTCATGCAAAATATAGTAATCAACATAAAATTATAGTTGACTGAAAGAATTTTCATTAAAAATCTCGTGCTTAAATAATACACATATTATGAGGGTAAAACATAGTATAAAACACCAATTCCATAAAATTAATTAAACACCAAGCACAATGAAGGTATATATATATAGCCACACAAAGCTCTTGGGAAGTTGTCTGCTCATATAATAATGGCAAATTCATTCGTTTTTTATGTTTTTTTTTTTTTTTAAACAAACCTGTGATGGCAATTTTTGCTGACCACTTGCAAGTGCCATCCAAAACCGATTGTTTCACCGCTTTTATATGACCTTGATGGCTTTTCTCCTCCACGCCAAATACTGATCTGTGTATAATTGAAAAAAAAACACATAACAACCATTTTTTTTTTTTACATTCCGAAATTTGAATTGTATTATGTTAAATTAAGTAAGAACTTCTTCCGGCTGTTGTAGGTAAGACGCATGAGCAGATTGTGTGCATTTCAGAGGACCCAGAATCCTTGTAAATAATAATAATCTATCCGTTAGTCGTTTTCATATAAAGCCGTCGAGCTACACTGATCAGTGATTAATTTCGTTGTCGTTGTAATTAATACGAATTTCATCCATACGCGAGATCACCGTCATTTCGGTTATCTAAATCACGTAGTTGATATAGATTTTTCGATTTAATTCGATCAGTATACGTTGATTTGTTAATTCGGTTCGTTCGTAATATAGAAGTATCTGATGCTGCCTAACAGATTGAAATTAATCTGATGGCATTCCATTTGTCTTAAAACGATTATTTCAGAGCTATATACTCGTGTGTATAATATATATATATATATATATATATATATATATATGTATTATGTGTGTCCTATTTCGACCCCAATTCGTTTTCAATGATCACTGTATGTTTCCGTGGACGGAGATATTTTCGTGTGTGTATCTCGACATATTAGTATCGGGTCGGTAGACATTTCTTTTACACGAGTTACGATTCATTTAAAGACATTTAATTCGTCCTTATGTTATTTGGGGGGAAAAAAAATAGTAACTCGGTGTGACAAATACAGACTATATCCTTAAATGATTAAATTCACCGCCGTGCAGTTTAAAATATTTTATTTCATAAATATAGAACATTTTAGAAAAATATTCTAAAAAAAGAGGTTAAATGTATATATATATATACTTTAAACTAAATTTTTATAAAAATTAAAATTATACAATTGAAAAACGTTTAAATATCTGTTTAATGTAATAATGACAAATATCATTTTATTTGGCGCCTTATTACGATAACTATTGACAACTATACGGCAACATTTTATTATTTTTCGATCAAATTTATTTTTGCTTTGTGATCACGGTTTGATAAAAAATTGACATGAAATATATCAGTACATTGAATAAAAGATAAGAACTTCAATTGTGTCTAAGCAAGGAGTATTTTTATATGTATTTGAATACCTAAAATAGTGGTTAAAAAACGTACAATTTACAAATATTCAAATTAAAAATTACAAAATAAATTATAGTTATACTATAGAGCGTGAACGTGAATAATATTACCATGGAAATGGGTGTTTAACGTTCTCTTAAACGAGATATTTTACGATACTATTTCTATATTATACGCAGAGTGAACTATGACTATTTTATGAAATGTAATATGTTTTGTTCTATATTCAGTGTTTTAAAGGATTTTTAATATATTCGTTATATTTCTGAGCTATAATTTAAAAATTTTACATATATGAAAATTCCATTAATTAAGGTTACCATTTTGTAAATCTAATTTTCAAAAAGTGTTAATTTTTTTTTACTAATGTTCAGTTATTTATTATCTAATTTTTTTTTTTAAAGTTTAATTTTTCTTTATTAATTTGTTATGTGTGTGAGATATCGAATCAAATAATTTATAGATCTATGTGGATTTTAATGATAAAAATATTTCTTGTGTTTTTAAATTAATGGATAAAAAAAATTAGTATTTTATTGATGGAACATTTTATGTGGAATAAAAAATATTAGATATTTGAACGCTGGGATACCAGGTTTCATTTAATTATTCATATTTCTTTTTCATCATTGTTATTATTTAAATTTCAAAGAATAACGATAAGGATTTTTTCTTAATTATCAAATACAAAACCATTTTGTAAAGGTAATTTTTCGGTGGACATATCAATTCAAATATCAATGTTTATTTGATGGATATTAGTTTGGACGTATACAACATATTTCGCTATTCGATGTTTAATTGATTAATTAAATTATATGATAATTATATTATGTATAATTTCATGAAAATATTTAAAACTAATTATGCCACCATTCACCATATATTATTAATATTTACATTTTCACATATTTTAACGTTAAAAAAAAATTAGAAAAATCAGATTGAAATTAGATCTAAATTAGAAAATCTAAAATCCAGATTTACAAAATATTAATTTTGAATTTTTTCAGAAAATTAAAAACCATTAAGAAAACAATTTTAAAATATTGAATAGAACAAAAAACATAACATTTATCAAATATTTCTGTTACATACTATGTATAATTTGTTTAATTATGTCTCGAGATTAAAAATAAAAACTGCAGCATTGACAAAAATGCATATATTTATTTCTTTTAGTTTAAGAATTATATCGATGAATTTCGATAAATTAAACGATAAAATAGTTATTTTAGTTATTGTTTAAAAATTAAATGTAGGAATTTAATTTCTTATTATTTTCTATATTGTAATGAACATATTTCTTATAGGTAAGTGTTTATTAATAATATGATGTTTTTATTTATATCAATATATGAAATATGTTAAAAATTATTTTCATCTCGCGAATATCTAATAATTTTAACGTTGTGGAAAATACAATGAACACAGTGATAGTATTATTAAAATATTATTAAAGATGACGTCATACAGTTTGTTTTAAGTGATCCTATATGGTCAATTTGAAGGATATTTTAAGGAAAATGAAAATTTAACGATTCAAAAATATATGAAAAGTATTTTATAAGTTGTCCTCTATGTCAGTTTCATTATTAATAATCACGATATTTGTTTCAAAATATATAGAAAATGACACTTCGATCTACGAATTTGTGTAAAGTTCTTTCAATAATTAACTTAAAATAAAGGTGTATTATTTGTTCGGAAAAGAAAATAATCTTAATTGTGCAGCTTTATCAGAGATTTTTTTTCTGGTGACCTAAGTTTTAAGTATATAAACCAACATACACATAAAAAAAGATTTATTTCTATATATATATATATAATAAACTTTTTTTTAAAAACGGTCTTCGAGAAAGCACAGTAAAAATGTATGGACTCTCTTTTGATGTCAAAATTATATTTCAACGATAATAATTATTTGTATTTTTACATGACAAAAGATATATGTTTATATTATCTTAACGGTGACGTTTAAGTGCCTATAAATTAGTAACATTGTTACCTGCACTGTACGGTAAATTCGACCAGTTATATATAAATAATTGAAATTCATACAACCTGCTGTGGAATATCTACAATATTATTTATCTACAATTGTTGTTATTACCTAATGATTTACATAGTTTGATCTTTATAATTAAATCATAAATAATAATTATGTGATTTCGAAATTTCAACTAACCTGATTAGCTCGAAAATCTCCGGATGATCTCGTTCGCGTTGTAACATTCTATCCTTCATCGCCTGTATGATCGATATAGCTTTATCTTCTGCACCGTGTTTGGAACTTTTTTCGGCCGCTCCTATTTTTTTTTTTTTAACGTAATAATAATAAAATAAAGAGTTAAAATTTTCAACGTTTTCAACATCATATTAATAATATTACCAAACTTTTTTTACTGTCGTACAAACGAAATGTTACACTTTACGGGGATCTGGACAATCGACCGACAACCATTCGACCGACATGGACAATCGACCGACAGGAAAATTAACTGACATATAATTATAATTTTATTTCGTTAAATAAAACATGCGAGTACATTAAAATATTATGTAAGTTAATATTTGTATAGAAATTCGTCAAATAATTTTAATATAAAAATTATAATAATGGAAATAATGATAATAAATATGTTAATAATTATAATACAAAAAAAAAATTAGAATAATACCTCACAAAAATACGAAAAAGTATAATACGATAAATGTTATCCAATAACTACGATAAACATTTTGGAAAGTTGTAGTACCTACTAAAATTAGTTTGATTGTTCTTTATATTGGGTGTCGACTGTCGGTAGAATGTCCGTGCCGGTATATAGGGTGTTTTATTTACTCAAAAAATTTATAATAATATAATAATCATTTTATATATATTATATTTTATAAAAATTAAAATAAATGAATTACGTCATGGTAATTTTATTCATTACATCGTATATTGTTACCATGTACCGACGACTCGACTGCAATCAATAATAAAATTACGTTTTAGATATTTAAAAAAAAGTTTTTAGTTTATGTTTATATATTTTTTTTTTAGGTGATTTTAAGTAAAAAATAGGTTTTTTTAGATATTAAAAAAAAATCATTGCTTATGATTTTTTTTTTTACTGCGCATGATTTAAGTGCAGAATTTTAGATTTTTATGTATTTATATGTTTTATTTAACGAAATAAAACTGTCGGTCGATTATCCGTGTCGGCCGATTGTCCTGTCGGTCGATTGGTTGTCGGTCGAATGTCCCAGACCCCACTTTACGCCATTCGATATAATAATTATTGTATAAATGGCATGTAAAATTGTTTTTACATATTTCTTAAAACTTTAAAAATATGAACTTTTTATTGTCGACGATTATCCGGTTTATTGTTCTACGCAATTTGGTGTGTCACAGACAAAAATCAAATGGTTTTAGAGTTATTTCTGTTCAAAGTTTGATCAGGTAGACCCTCCCTGGGGTAATTCTAAAAGTGTGGCTTAATGGCTTAATGTACCTATATATACGTGTAACAGAGAGTACGGAACGTATTCGTGTAAAATCTATGAGACGTCTCTAGCGAAAAATGATAATAGACGTTTTTAGACCGATGACTCGGAGGAATACGTATTTTAAATTAGATTTTCCGTATAAAATAAAGTCGTAATTTTGTCGAACATTCGTATATTATTTCAAATGTATAGTAAAAATCACAATCAATTAAATATCTAGATGTCGCGTGTTGTAATTATACGAAGTGAATTGGTTTTACAATATTATGTTTTCTTTTCGTATATAAAGTCGTATATACCTACACTTTTTTTAATAGAAAAACAGTGGAGTTTTCTGATAGAAAAATTCATTTAGTTACTAGGTATCTTACTTTGAAGAGATTTTTCGATTTTTTCAGTAGTTTTTCTATGCGTAAAAGTAAATTATCGAAAAAGAAAAAAAAATGGAAAATTGTCTCAAAATAAATGTGTTTGACAAAATAAATTTTAGATTCTGAGTGAAGCGGGGAATGTATCTATTTACTTTAACATCATGTGTTCTTTTTTATGTCTATATACATTTTTTCAGATAGGATTTGAGCAGGTGTTTTGGAGTAAATAACTTTTTTAGTTGCAAATTGGTTCTAGTTAGTATTTTAAAGAGGTCATTATTCGATTTTCCCAGTAGTTTTCATAGTCATAACGAAACAAGTTCGGAAAGCCCGTTCTGCGAGTGTGCTGAATTCCCGGTTTATTTTAATCAATAAACTATAATTATATAAATAACTTTAAAACAATTTGTTTAACTTGCTATACTTAAGTATAGAAATCTAAATCTAACAACAAAATGATTAAGAATTGTAAATATTGATATTGGTAACCATAGTATCAGATTATAAAATAAAAGGAGTGATATTTATCTCCGTAGTGACCAAATCAACAATGTCTCCTTAAGTTTATTTTTTTAAATAATATTATACGTTACTTCACTCAGAATAATTTTTCGAGTGCAATCTTTGCTTTCAAATTAAAAACGATAATAGTACAGTATACAATCCGAAGAACGATAGAGCCAAATTCTATCATCTGTATAGTTTTTAATATTTTGTTACAAATCAGAAAATAGTATTTAAAAAATTTGATAAGTTTCGAGTTATTTGAATATACATTTTGAAATATAGTTTTCTAGCGGGGTTTTTATAATAACTGTTAATTTATATGTTATTCTAATAGTATTAAAAAAAATCTTTAAATCGAATGTTTGAATTCTTTTTTAAAATACATTTTCAAGTTTTTCACTACGTAAAAAAATGCAATTTAATCCATTACTGTATGTATAGTGTATACAATTAATTACATTTTTAAACCGAACTCGTGGTTGTTTCTCGAACGCAATGATTTATCTTTGCTTTAATAAATGTAAAATAATATAATAGTATCTACTACACTAGCCTCATTGTGAGGACCCTTTTCCAGGTTCTACCCGTACTTTTGTTTGGTCCGGACAGTTATTTAAAATTTATTTATTTGAGTTTTTAAATATATAGAATGTACTTAGGTGTATCTGTTATTATATTTGTTTTTTAAGTACAATTTTTTTCTCTATCCACGAACAAAATTTTATTTTAGTTATAACACTTGGTGACGGCTGGTTAAATATTTATAAATTTCACGTTGCCAATTATTACTTGAAACATTTTTAGTAACTTAAACATAATAGTGACTTTAAAAAAAAAAAAAAAAAATGTTACAACTCACTTTGCAAACAGTCAGCGTTTAAGAGCTCTTTACACTTTTCGTGACACTTGACCCCGCATTCAGTACACCGTACCCCTTGCCTGGCGATACCCCACAGTAGTCCTTCACATTCATAACAATACGTCGGTGAAGTCGCAGTCCATGAGACGAAATTATGCGGGGTAGTCGATGATATTGGATAGATTAGGGCTTGTAATGCTTTTTTGTACACGTGCATTTTCTGAAATATTGTCATAGGCCGTTTTTAAATCCATTGTTACATTTTGTTCAATGGATATGCAGTTTCGGAAAATAAAATTTAAAGAATGTCCGAATAGTTTACGTTGATAGATGATTACGTTTGAATTTTTCATTTAGCATTATACATCTTATTTTTATTGTAATATGTCGAATTCCAAGATGTAATTTTAACACTTATTAAAAAATATGTAAGACATAAATTATAAAAAATTATTATTGAATAACGATTTTTTTCTTTTAGATAAAAACCCAAGTTAAAGAAACTTGAACCGTATACGGGCAAAGATATTATTTTTAAAATTATTCAAGACAATAATAAATAAAATAGATTTGAATGAATTACGTGCGACTTTCTAACTTTCAACGTATTTGGGTATTATTATAAGTATGTATAGAAATATAATATTAATGTGTATCACAATAACATATTGTATAGAGAGAACGAATTTCAATAAACAATGTATATTGCACGACATTAAAACACAATAAAAAGAATTTTCATTTAAATTAAAATACAAATGTGAATGTATTTATTTATTTTTTTTCAAATGAAATAATGCATTTATTGACGGACAGATAGAAAATACTCGTTATTAAGCTTTAAAAGTAACATAGTATTATTAAATAATTTATTACAATTTACTCCATACATTGTAAAATATAATAATTTCATCATATTACTCTTCTTTTTCAATAATTATGAAATAAAAATAATTGATATATTTGCCGGTAAAATGCAAAATCGTTTTACATATACCCATATATAAACGCTTGTTAAATTAACGAAAAATTGTTAAATTACAAGATTTAAAACTATATATACTCGTGCAAATCTTTTATGGTGCAAAAGTCGGTATATACAATTTATAAGAAATTAAACGATCAAAATATATTTGACCATGCGTTTTATAAAAATGAGTGTTTGGTAACCTATAATTACGATTTAAGTATTATATACATTTTAGAATGAAATATATTAAATTTAATGAAATGACTATAAACATAAATTATTTTACACTCTGAAATTGATTAGCTTTTCAAATATTTATCATTAATATAGTTTTTGACGGCTATCTAAATTATTATTAAAAGAAAAAAAAGAAAAAATAAATACAAAATTCGAATGTAAAAGTCTATAATATCACAATTATTCATACTTTTGACTATGTTCATTCCTATTTATAGTGATGGATGGATGTGCACGAGTATGTATTGATACGGAAAATGTTATTAGGGGTAGCTCGGTCTCGGAACATTCGAGTAAAGTTTATGGCACAAGAACGAAAAAAAAAGAATAGAAAAAAAAAAAAACGGTAATAAGACGAAAGTCGACGATACACCGGGGGAGGGGGGGAGTTTTCTATGGCTCTGGACAAAACTATTTTTTAATAACGAACAGTGTATACGGTACAAGAGTGACCCGTCCATATCCGTACGTATGCGAGTACGAGTACACTTACCAGCTCTTCGTCGTTGAGCGTCGGCCGTGGAACTCCTGACGCCAGTCCCGCGTTTCGTTTCGTGGCGGCCATTGTCTAAAAATACATCCGCAAGAATTCCAATAATGAATTAATAACGTGACGAAAACGAGAAAAGTAAAAAAAACAGAAAAAAACAGATAAAAACAGAAAAAAAAAATAAAAAAAATGGTGAGCGATAAAGCTAAAATATTATAACCGTAAGCGTAAAATATAATATATCAAAGCATTTATGCGTATAAATGTGTACTCGTTTTATGTGATTATACCCATACGATGCCGTGTTATATTAGAATCAGGGTTGAAAACACGTGTTTAAATGATAGCGTCAAGATATTTTTACCCGGTACATATAGGTACGTATCTAAATCAAATGCCGCGTAGAACACCGACAATTCATATAAGTACATATAATATTTTATTTTGCCGGTCAATTTCGGTTTGTAAACGCAAGGTACGAAAAGTATCGCGTTAAAACGCGTATTCCCCGTAGAATATTCAATATTTTGATAAAAGTCCGTCTAAAACGAAAGCGAAAATATGATCGTTTTTTTTTTCTTTTTTTTTTTTTTGTATTTAAAAAGAAGAAAAAAAAAACGTTTTCTACTTTGCAACCCTGATTAAAATAAACATACTTTATAACTCACCAAATTATATTAATATCACATCTGAATAACATGATATACACTCGCATACGGAATAAGAATGTTTTGTACGATGTAAGTAGTTTAAGAATTTTAAGAATATATACATATACATATATATATATATATAGGCACTATTATTGTGTCGTATATACGTGCATATAATATCTCACAGAATAAAGATAAATGTTACGAGAACTTTTCAACGTTTTTTCCATTGTATATTTCGCTCACTTGATGTTGATGTCAGTCATAAAAGGGAAAATAATGATGCCAAAAAAGTACATATATACGCACAAACACACACACATATATATATATATGTATATATTAAGAAAAAAAAATAATAAAAACTTTGAGTAAAGATGACAGTTTTTTTTCTCTATATACACCATTAACACATTTACAGTATATGCAGATTAATATTGACGTAGTATACGATATGTTTATACATTAAAATGATTAGGTACACCGCACGCTTATAGATAATTTTTGCAATGTCAAACCAATTTTTCTATGTATTAATAATGTATAATATAATATATTTATATCGCCGGTATGCGAAGAAATTATTTTAATTTAGGTTTTCAGAGACGGGATTATAATGCAAAGTGTATATTTCAGTATCGTATAATATTATTCTTTGAATATAAAAACGAGTCGTTGAAAACATTCTTATTCCAAACTGTAGCAAACTCAAGAGTTTGCCCGAGGAAATGAAATTTATTTCTCAGATATAACGGCGACGCGAAAATTATTTAAATAATCTTATAATTATTATTTTCGAAAATTACAATATTAATTTGAAATTTAAAAAAAAAAAAAACCGTTTTCTCGAGCAAATTCTCAATATTATTGATTGATTAAACGTTTTTATGAATAATTTCATAAAAAATATTAGTATATGTCTAGGTACACGTATTTATAAGCGCATTACTCTACATGATCTAGTTTCTATCTATTATATAGCTTAAATTGTAACAATATTAAAGTATCATAACTAAATAATGTTAGTGTTAGACTATAAACATGTGCAAAAGTATTTTTCATATATATATATATATATTTATTATATGATTTTTTCAAGTAAAAAGAATAAAAATATCATAATAAGTGTACACTTTTTTATCAACTATAAACTGCTGCACATGTCTATTTTTTTTTATATTATTGCAATTTTATTTAAAAAGTATTGTTTGTATTGTGTTTACAGCCACCTAAGTTTTAGGTATATTAAATTGAGTTGTAAGAAATATATACTATATATTAGAGAAATGAATAAATAAAAAAAAAAATCAACTAATTTTCTATAAGTCTACAAAAACGTATATAATATAATTATTATTACGAATATAACTATAATATTCTATATTATTATGTGGAAACGATTTAATTTCTATTATAATTTTATTAAAATATGCGAAAAAGATGAATGCATGCAATATAATAGTAAATTATTAATATTGTTAGTGCAATCTGCACAGAAATAGTTACAATATATTATTAATGTATAAGGTACTTAAGTGTTATCGGGGGAGGGTCAATATGATTTTAATTAATGTTAAATTATTATCCAGAGGTTAGTGAAATGAAGTGGGTGTATTAAATTAGAGTCTATATACGTGTTATTATATATACTTGGGCTTTATAGTGCTCGTACAAGTCTAATAAATTACTAGGAACGGGGATCGAGCACTTAGACGTTCATTATATGACATTTCACGGATTCGTTCTGTATACTCGTATGTAATATATTATAAAGCCACATATTTTATTTGAGGTCATAAACTTAAGAGTTTCCATAAAATCTATTCGAATCAATCATGAATGTCATTTCAACACGTATGTACACTGGGCGATTGAAATAATAGTAATCAAAAATAATGATATTATTTTTATATTTAACATTAAAACGCCGTCCAGATATAGGCGGTGAATGTTGGTAAATCGTACCTTCGGTTCTCGGGCATGATAGTATGTTATTATTATTTTATGTTTGAATACAACGACGAATTATTGCATTCAAGAAACGATTCTGTGCGAAGTTCCGTATATTATTACTATTTCGGCAAATTTATAAACAATTTTGGTTCCTTTACGTTTCAGAAAACTACTGGAACATCTATAAAGTATCAACTAGACCAAATTTGCTACCAGAAAGCTCTTTACCTCAAGACACATACTCGATTCTTACTCGGAAAAGTCTATATAAAAAAAAAAACATCATTGTAAAACCAATATAGTCGAGTAATTGAAAAAAACGAAAGTATAAAATGGTATTATTCTGGTCGAAAAAATGAAATTCAGGATATTAAATTTTTTATTCAAACATTTTGAAATATTTAAAAATTGTATTAATTAATTTCTATATATTTACTAATAGTTGCAAGTATTTTTTTATTTTTTTTTTTCACCTAATCTAATAATTATAAATTTTCAATTGATAAAATATAACGAAATATTCTATTATATATCACAAGTATATATAAAAATAAAAAAATACTTATTTACTCTTAAGTTTTAAATTATATTATGATTCTATTTCAATCACTTAATTTTAGATAAAATCGACTCCACTCTATTATTTAGAGGCCATAAAACAATTAATCGTTCAACCGTTAAACGTCTAATTATATACATTTTATTAATTAAGACTGTATATAATTATACGAATAAATAACATACCTTTCAGTGGCTCCCCGATAAAAAAGAAGTACCTTATTTATTATCTTTACGTTAGCCGATAACAAAAAACAATTTTTATATGTTACAGTATTCAGACAGTTTTACGCGAATTTCAAATAAAACTTAAATCGTTTAAATCTAACACTAAATAATAAAATATGAAGCGTTAAATTTGTTAAATATCGCAAAGTGAAATGCTGAAAACTGTACAAATACAATAATACATAAATATGCAATATAGGTACCTATATAATATATTAGTATAGGTATGAAAAAAAATAATGAAAAATATATAAACAAACAAGCTAGTAGAAAAAATTAAGCAAAAGTGTATGGTACATAATAAACATAATATAATATATTGGTACTATTTATTTTTTAGCTAATATTTTTACTACCTCTAAAATAATTTAAATATATTTGGAATTTCTAGAAAATAGAAATTATAATTTTAGTGTTATAATTAAAGTGGTTCGGTGCTAAAGCAATGTGTGTATGTATGTATATGTGTATGTGTGTGTGTGTATGTGTGTATAACAGTGAATGTGTATTTTCATTGACGAAAAACCACGTCACCAGATATTCTAATAGCGTGCTCTATATTTTTCTCTAAATAAATGGTAAAAAAAAAAAAAAAAGAAATAAAAATAAAAAAAAAAGAACGCTATACCTTGAGAACCTGGATCGATGCGCGAAGATCACAGACAACAGACAATATAACACAAATTAGTTAGTTTACATGTTTATGTTAAAATAATAATAAAAATAATGAGTCCTATGCTGTTTATTGAGTCTTAATAATTATAGTATCCTATTTAAATTTATTATATTGATATATAGGTAGGTAAGTAGGTAGGTAGGTAGGTATAGGTGGTATATGTATATATTATAAATATAAAAAAAAAAAAGGTTTTTAAAGTATATAAATAATAATAATAATAATAATGATTAGCGTTTGAAATGAAGAAATCGTGTTTTTTTCTCGTTGTCGAGAAAAACGTCTAAAAAGGATGTCTATAAAGAATATATTTTACACAGGAAACATGATGAGAGAACACAATATGGAATAGCAGCAAAAAAAAAAAAAAAAACATTCATAGGTACACATAAAAAAACAACATAAAACATCGGGATGAGAAAATAAAACCATCTCACATGAAGAAATTATAATAGGTAATTGTAGGTATACAGGGTAATACACTTGGAAGCGAAAATTTTTACAAAAATATTCACTCCCATAAAATCACCGGGCACACGAATTGTTTCTCGGTTGAATTTTCAATATTTTACTCAGTAAAAACTCTGCACCTATATAAGGTGTAGCTCGAGAAATATCCAAATTTTCGGGATTTCATGTTCCCAATAAGTTTTGACGAGGGGAGAGGGGGAAAGGATGAATTTTAGATTAAATTATTATATTAAATATTTTGCTTACCAATTCCGAGACGAGGGGGATGGATTTTCTCCTGGGTCGAATATCCGGCATACTGTCGATGTTGCTATAAAACGGATTGTCTCCGGGGTGTCTAAAAATATAATATAAAGTAAGATTACGTGCGTTATATTATTTTAGACGTTATCGTTGAATATTTTATTGTGAAATATACCATTTTAAAGTATTGTTTTATTTGTATTATTTTGTGCATCGCCCGAAACAACGGAATTTCGTTTAGGTACGCCTATATTATTGAAATATAATATTTGCACTAATAGTAAATATTGAAAATAGAATTTTAGAATTAAAAAAATAAATATTAAATTTAATTCGATCTCCCGCATCTTTCTCACTTATATCCGTCTACTTTATATCACTCTCTATTACACAACCATCTTTTTTTTTTGGTCTTCTATTTACCATTTTTCCTTCAACATACATTCTCTTTGCAAAATCTTAATACTCCTATCTCTTCCCTTTTTAAAACATGCCCGAGAAATTTTAATCTATTCTTTCTCATTTTGTTGACTACTGAGAAGTCACTCGTATAACACATCTTATATACTCATTTATTATTTTGTCTTCTATAATCACTTCAATCACTCATCTTAATATTTTCATCTCTGCTGCACTCATCCTCTGTTCTATTTTCTTATCTATTGCTCAACATTTTGATCCGTACATCATTGCAGGCTTCATCACTGTTTTATACAATTTACTTTTTAACCTAATTGGGATTCTTTTGTCACATAAAATAACTGGCGCTTCTCTCCAGTACTTTATGTTTCATATCTTCCTTGACACCTTCTGTAGAACTGAAATACTTTATACTCTTAACCTCAATCATACTCTATATATATTCTGTTATACCTCTATACTAATCATTAGTCCTTTACCTTAAAGATCTTCACTCAAATTTTCAACTCTATCACAAAGATGGATCTAGAAATATCCCACGAGAGGGGGGCATAATTTTAAGTGGTTATATGGGTAGGTACTATATTTGTCTAATATTTTATCTATATAAGTAATATAATAAAAGTACATGTTTTTTTTTTGTAGTTTGAAGGAGGTGCACGACTCCTTCGTCCCTCCTTGGAACCACGGCTGGTCTACTATTCACTTCTTCAGAACACTTTCCTACCAGTACTATTGTGATGTACAATATATATTGAAATATAATATATATTTGTGAATATTCACTAATCGTATTAATACTTAATCACAATTTTATAATTTGTAAACATTGTTCGAGTGTGTTTGACTAGGTAGCTGATTACTGGGCTTTCGATTAGTATTTAACTTCGAGTATCTTTTATTACATTTAAAACCAACTATTCATTTATATATTCTGCATATATATCGGTATGTATATATATAATTCGAGGAGAATATTATCCTTGAAATGTACGAATCAGAATAATATTATATAAGGCAAAGGACTGGTCGCGAAGTAACAGTTTTAATTTAGTTATTAATTAAGAGTTAAAAACGAGACGAGCAATTTTTATAGCCAACAGCTCCGTATATACCATTGGATATTGTTTTTATAACACGAGTCGGTTTTGTAGACATAAAGGCTCGGGGATACATGTTGATCGGGTTTATTTTATCTATATTATATTTACTTTTGTCATACTCCGCCAAAGACGAAGACTTTCAGCGTTGTCACTTGATGAATAAACACGAAAGGACATAAAGGACATTTCTCCCACTCCCCACACACACCGCGGCGACGACCACCCGCAACTACTGCGATTTAAAGGATCGAAAGTTTGTTATCAGACAGGTTGCCGCCGCATCGTCGTCGTGTACAAAGTGCACTTATAGATTACACACACACACACACACACACACACACACACACACACACACGACTATATACAACAATGTAGAACGGCTCTCGTCGCTATTATATTTTCCTTTTCATCAACACACACACACACACATGCGCCAAATACACACACACATTCATATGTTTACAGAAATACGGAACAGAAAAATTAAATCGACTAAACCTCGTAAAGCATAATAGAATAAAGCGTATAAAGCTTTTGAAAACCATCATCGTGCGCGCGCGAGGCGACCGGATGCGACGGATATGAGCGTTGTGGGCGAGTCAGTGGCGGTCGGCGGTCCGGCGGAGGGGAAGGATCACACACGCGGGCAAGGAAACTCCGGGTTAACAAGTACTTTTAAACCCTTCATAATATATACAATATTATATCGCACGCGAGTGTGTTATGGGGAAAAGTGTCGAATATCCAATGGTTTTATTCATTACACTACTACGCGCATTACGCGCAAAATACGGTGCGATGCGGACGCACACAATTTTCAATGGATTCCCGTGCGAATCAAATGAAAACGCATATTTTTTTTTTATTTTTTGTTTACGGAAAACCAAAATATAATGATCGGGAAAGTTCGAATGTAAGAGTTTCAAGGTAATTCGTGACGACCGGTCCCGGTCAGTGCGCCGTTTTTCTTTTAGGTATCATCGCGTTATCGAGACAGTTGTCCGATTAAACGCGTTCAGGAAGAACGAATGAAAACAGAGTAAATCAATAGAAAAAAATATTCTACAGCGGCGATTTCACGGGGGTTTTACGGTATTTCAATCATATCGTTCGATATTCTATGTATAAAAAACAATTTCTTTTTTAAATCGATACGATCGTTTTGCTAATTCATATTTTATAGTCAACGTTTTAACTTTGGGACCACTTTAAGCAGAGGTCGTTTCGTGGCCATATATTTACCACAAAAAAAAAAAAAAAACAACCATTGATCCTCTTAAACGCAGTAGTTAAAAATACTCCAAGTTTTGGTGAAAATCAATCTTTTTTCTATTTTTTTACTAAACTATATATCCAGTCGTACAAGTTAGTATTAAGCTATTAAACAAACAGTTTTTTCAACTTAATTTTAATTTTAAGACTATCTATATGTTCTCTCTTCGGTGATTATTTTTTTCAAAATTGTATATATCTAATATTAATTTTACACCCATTTAAACATTTTTAAATTTGATAATAGGTTATTTTAAATACTCTCAATGTTATAAATATTACAAGACTGTATCGTTTTTTTTGAACATAAATTTTGGAGACGGTAAATGTAGTTACGGGCGTCCTTTTAAAAAAATATATCATGTTGCACAATAATTGCAGTTTAGCCAAAGTTAAACTTAGTTTAACTAATGGTAGAAGTGTTTTTATGCGGTTGTTGAGTAAACTTTACCTATGCTATAAGTAGTTGTTAATGTTATCGTCGCTATCTTACACTGTTATGAACATTAAAAAGTTTTTAATATAAAATTGACGAAATTGTCCAAGTGAAATTACCTACTATATTGTTTAATTTTATTAAATTTCTGCAAAATTTCGTTTAGAATTTTGAGTTTATTAGTCCTATAAGTCGGACGCTCAACGTCTTTTTAAAGTAAATGTTGAATATCAATGTGCAAGGAGTGGTATTTTTTTGGAAATGTGAAATCGGTCAAAAATCTCAAAATTACATCATAAAAATACATACACGAAATATTTTGAAATCCTAGGATATAAATATAAATCTAACAGCTCCGTAAAATCTTTAGATATTTCATTCATAATAGGTACCTACTTAAGATAATAATTACTAGTACGAAAACAATTTATAAAATTATAAAACACACTATACGTTAGTAGTTATAGTACTTAGTCAGTACACTACTTATACTACAACATCACATTTTTACATTTTATCTAAAACAAATGGAAACATTTATGTGAATTATAATTATGTTTCATGTATTATACCTGTATATCAGTTAAATATTATTTGAGAAAAAAAAATAGTTAAACTTAGTTTATAGGCTACTAAAGGTGGTTTAAGGCCCTCTACCGTTTAGTTTATATTCAGTTTAATCTTGGTGAATATAAAAAATGGGGTTTTAAAAAAAATATATTTTTATTTTAAACCTAGTTTACTGTTAAATCTGACCTGTACAATTGGCCATAACTCGTTAAATTTTATCGATATAATAAAATACTTAAGTGCATCGTAAAAATGTAATTTTTACCACAAACAATTATATATATAACTCAAAATCGATAATTTTTGTTACTATATTATGCAATTACTAGTACTGTATTCTAAATAGTATATAGGGGAAGGGGAGAGAGAAGGGTGTTTTATTATATTTTAAGAGCCACATAATTTGTTCTTCTAAGGAAATTCCAATAATTTTGCAAAATGTTTTAGAAATATAATTTTTCTTTTTAAATGCATGATCTCGATTGATCGAAATTTTGGATAATTTTTGATATTCCACAATTATCTATTTCGTAGAATATTATCTTTTACAAGGTCTTCAAAAAAAAAAAAAAAATCGTTTAAATCGAGTAGTTCAGTTTTATGATAATAACAACGATGTTCAACGTAAAATGTGTAGGTATATGGATATTTATAATTACTAAATAGATTGTGTTTTGAGTCAAATACGAACAAAATGGGATATTTTGGAAGAAAGATGATTTTTCGACTTGTTTGTTTAATCATTGGTGTAATAATTAATCATTTTATTATGTTTTTAAAGTATTATTGATAAAAATCAACAATATCATAATATCATGCCTATTATGATATTATGATATGATTAAACACGGTAATACGGATTTTTTTCTATAATACTATTTTATTTTTTACACATTCATTTTCCATAGTTTTCCATATATTATGTAGGAGGTAAGAAAAGCGTAGGTTTAGTGTTGTCCATTTAGTATGTCATTAGATAATACATACTCATTTTAGAATTCATTTGATTTTTAAACAATACTTTTATTTTTTGTTTACATTTTTTTTGTGTACTTATCCTGTATTGTTATTTCACATTTGTATCTTCTTTAAGAACATTGTAAACAAGAATAGGTAATGTATATATTTAAGACATGTAATAATATGAATTCTTGTCTCCTCCACAAGTTCAGTTTTTTGGGGACAACTTATTCCTTATATTAATTCTATATTGTTAATGATATTTTGTTTTGAAATAATAATAAAAATAATAAATATATAAACACTATATATACATATTTGGCAATACCATAGGTAAATTACATCCATGTATTTATACTAAGTTCCATTTGAGTTTTACAGGCATATTATATAGTTATGCATACAAAACCATCGAAATATGCTTTTAAAATCATTAAAAAATATTATATAAAAATATATAATTATTAAAATTAGTGTTCAATATGCATTTATATATTATACACTAATTTATTTTTCAAGTAATTAAAAGATAAGATCAATTATAAATATTATATAACATATTATAGAAAATATGTACTGAAAAATATCGATATATTAGTACTATGAAATTAATTAAAAATTAAAACAACAATTATTGTTGCTGATGGATTATTATACGCTTCCTCTTTCGATTTTCATTATTTTTACTTTAAGCTTTAGCAGAGCTTAATATGCCAAAACATTGATATTTTCCTGTGGCTATCAATGAGAAAAATTGCATTAAATATATACTTGACACTTTTTGAAAAATTAAAATTTTAACTTGAAATATGGAAAATAAGACAAAAAAAAAAAAAAAAAAAAAAAATGTAATCATTTGAATTACACGTTTAAAATTTCCGAAGGTTGTTTAAGTATATAAGACGTGTAACAAATTTATGTCTTTAAAAATTACTGAAAAATATATTGTGGCGGCTACAGGGTCTTGATCATATCCTCTTATGCCCTTATGCCCGTCCTCCCTGAAGCTGTGACTGAAAATATATTCATATTCTTTATTCCATATCCACATTTTGTGTTTTTATTCCGTACACATATGATACGTTTCACTTTTAAACTCTCAAAACCAACGAGTATATTAAACTAAAGTACCTAATTCATTATTAATCTGGTTTTTTTACTCACCCATTTGCTCTATTAATGTTTTCTCCGCTCCCTCTTCCATTCTAAAAATAAAAAAAAAAAAAATACAAAAATTAATAATAATATCGAGTAAAAATATTCATATAAAATATGATAACATTTATTTTCGTTATTTGTACACAGTATATATTATAAAATATATTTATCCGAGTGGTAACCGCGATTTCATTATTGTCAGGACTCCTGCGGTAAATAATCGGCTGGATTTCCTGACCGTAAGTAACGAATATAATTCACCGGTGCACCGATATCAGTGCACAAATATTTATAGAGGGGAATATTGCATTTGACAGAAAATCTTTATATCGGACCATCTGTTTTATTATATATATATATATTTTAACGAGAATCGAATGTTTTAACTGAGTAAAAAGTTAAAAAACAAACGAAAAAAAGAAAAAAAAAAACAAAACAAAAACAAACTGTTGCTGGCACCCCAAAAATACGCTATAATATATTATGTTTACTGGCAACCGTGTGCAGTAGGTATATATATATATTATGCGTATTTAATCTAACTTTTACCACATGTTAGGTTAGGTGGTCATTATTCGGGTATTTTCCGTTTTGTTTTTCTGATATCGATTATTCTTTACGATGTTTTGTCACCGGTTGTCGTCACAGACCACAACGTACACCTATATAAATATGATATTATATTATATTATAAAGTGGCGGTGCGTTATATTCACGTCGTCGTACCCGAACGAATTTCCATTAAATTACACCCTAAAACATGTTCGTTTATATTATTAATCGCGTTTTATAAATGATAGTTTCATCATCACGCCCGAATTATTTAACCCACATTTGTACCGTGCCACCACCGCCGGTATCGACCGTCATTCGGCCAAACGGCACAACCTCTACTAAATACCCCGTAAAAATATTTTAATTATGGCGGGCATTTTTTTATTTTTTATTTTTTGTCGACCTTTAATTAAAGTTTTAGAGAATAACTATATAATACTAATAATAACAATGATAATAATAATAATAAAAAAAAAAAACATTTAAATTCTAAGCTATTGTCAATAAATATAAAGGCTGGAAACATCGTAAACTCACTATATATATATATATATATATATATATACTATAAGCGTCAAGACCACTAACACGATTTGTCAACCATTTTTGGGATTCAATTATAATTATTAGGTCATCACGTCTCTGATGTGGATGCTATTCACATTTTTGGCCATTCCAGCCAAAGATAGACAAATATTGACAAATAGTGTTTGCATTTTTATCATTAATACGTCAGTATTACAGTATTACAGTGGTATAGTCCGTTGTTTACAGTCATTGTTGACGACATGACTGTATAGGAAATACGGTCAAAATTGCTCGATTATTTTCACCGCGTCCAAATTATTTAATCGACATTTATATTATCCCTACGGGTCTACCATTGTTTGACAAACAGTAAAACTTCTTATTACCTCATAAAAATATTCTGATTATATTTTATTTTACGTTGATTTTATGTTTCCGAGATTAATTCGAGATGAATAATCTTACGTGGATGCATATGTTACCGCAGAAATCGTAGTCAGGCGAAAGACCATGCCCTTCCCACAGACCGTATTTTTATTTTATTTTAGATTCTGAGCGTGTCGCGATTTTATAATTATGCGTTTTTTTTTTTTTTTTGTACGTATACACGATTTCCAGTAGAAGGAGTTAAGTAGGAATTTTCAAGTACAGACCTTTCTGATATATATATATATATATAATTATTTCTAGTTTTTACATTAAAGAGGTCATGTTTTAAATTTTCCTAATAGTTTTCTTAAGCGTCGGGGCGGGGGAAACCACCAAAAATAGTATTACATTAACGTGATTAATATTTAAATTTTTTTTTGTGCCACTACACAGAAATGTACGAGTATAAAAAAATTGAAGTGGTATTTTTTTTTTTTATGAACGTGTACAATTTTGCTGGTAGATGGAGTCGAGTAGGAGTTTTTTTTTTAGTACATATATAGTACTAAATAACTATATTATATAAAAAATGTTTTCTCGTTTGTACTTAATAGAGGTCATTTATTAAAATGCAAAGGAAAAACTACTAAAAATGGCATGAACTTTTTATAAATCGGAAATCAATATTATATCAGACTTGTCGCAGAATCGTTTTTCGATTACAATGTTTCATGCTTACAAATTTAAAATGATAATAAAGTCCGATTATTGATGGACTAAATTATTTGTATTATTGCTTGAATAATATTACACTTAAAAAAGTTGTAAATGAACGTGTATACAATGGGAATGGATTGACCTTTTTTTCTCTCATAAAATAGGGGCCCTAATAATAACTCGCCCTTCCCTTTCATAAATCCTAGCTACGTCACTGGTAATTATCATGATATATTTTATAAGTCGTCATAGTCGACGGGGAAACACCATGATTTTGAAACGTTGAATATTATTAAAACATTTTTTTATACTTCTTGTGATACCTATGACAAAATGACGTTAAGTTGTTAATAATTTCAATAACTGCCTACCAACACGGATGTAATTTTATAAACTGTATATTGTTTTAGTTATAGTTGTGATATATTTTTACTATAGTATAATGTAGGTACCTAAATATAATGGATTCAATATGCATTTCTGATAATAATAATATGTGTGAAATTATACACAATACACTATGTAGAATAAACATGTCTAATATGATATGACATAAGCACTTATATACAGTAAACCTGAGAAATTATACGTATCTTATGAGTACTATATATTTTTTTCATGTACATTTTTTTTTTTTTTTTTACAAATATTTGTTTAAATGTCTTACCAATCAAACTAATATAATACGAACAAAGGTTGTTTTAATTGCAGTTTTTATTATATTTTTATAATAAAACAATTTTACAGAAATCAATACTCATTATTTATACACCACGATTCATTAATGTTACTTAAAAATTAGAATTTTTAAATGAAAAATAAAAGACGATGAAGGAAACTTCGATCTTCTTCAATACAGTATAAGTATAAGTGTGCTTAAATATACGAAAAATAGTCTCCGGCTCGTGTCCTCCTCTACTCTCTCAAATTCAAACACTCATTATACATTTTTAAAAATAAATTATTTAATTGACCTTGACTGTGAATTCTGAAATGAAGCAAGAGTATGGGTTTGGTTAGAGAAATTGCAGGAAAATGAACCTATTTAATTTTGTACTGCACTTGAAACTGGAAGCCGGGCACACCAATGCATGCAAAACCAGTTTATACAATAAACAGTACATTATATTAGTATGTACCTAATTATTATTAAGTATAATTCATTTTTATAATTATATTGGGTTTTTCGACTAGTTATTTTATTGTAGGAATTGCTAATATTGTTATTATAGGAATGGGGAATACAAAATAGTCTTAAATCAATTTTTTAAAAATTCGAATGGTAGGGCTGGGAAAATGCACGTAGTTAATTGTTATGTAAGTGTTAAGAATACTAATACAATTTATCAACTTATATAAAACGCCTGTAGAATTTAGACTTAAATTACAGCTACAACTTTAGAAGTTAAACTTCTAGAGTCAAAGGTAATTTTTCAAGAATATAGTGTAAAACTGTGTTAGACGGATTCGCACCAAAGCTATTAGTGTATAGTGTGTAGTAAATCAGAGACAAGGCAAATAAAGTATTGATGAAAAAAAAAAAAATAAATAAATAAATAAATAAATAAATTGCCAAATGAACGTTGGTTATTTTATATTAAAAAGTTAAAACAAATGAATGTATAGAGATGGCAAGGAGTGTTTTTAATTTTCAACACCATCATTGTCAAAAGCTAAATATGAAATTTGATAACGAATTTTAAACATTAGACGTTATTCTACGATTTAGCGCTAAGAGTCCTAGTGCGAGTAATTGGCTTTTAGTATTTTCATCATAAAACATGTATTACATATGGACTGTATTTTGAGTTGTAAGAGTGATTATTATCTATTCATTATTTTGTTAATTACCACGGACGAATAGGTACAAAGTGTATATACTATGTTTTGTATCTTCCATAATATTTCAGTACCGAACCAGACGGGGATTTACCTCACACGGTAACACAGGGAAAACGTAGTTCGTCTATAATATGTCGTTATCGTGACGACCAAATATTTCGTCATTGAAAATATGATTAGGAAATGTAGTGATAATATCGTATACGGCATTGTACACGGAAGAACCGAAGTGAGGTGTTCACTGCTAATTAATGCCGAGAACAGTTCGAGAGAGAGAGAGAGAGAGAGAGAGAATGTATATAGAATGGAAAATAAATTATACTTTTTGTTAATGGCACAGTCTTCTATCTCGTTTTTAGGTTATATACGCCACGTTCGGCGTGACATTTTTTTTTTTTTTTTTTTTGCCGACGATAGTGAAGTGTTGTCAGACAATCTTTGGCCTATTTGAAATTCTGATCGGGTATATCGAGTGAGAGAGAGAGAGAGGGAGAGAGAGAGAGGCGAGCAAAAGAGGAGCAAAAACAACAGCACTAAAGGATCCGAAGGTTTAAAAAACCCTGGCGTCGTTAAGGGAGACACCAGACTCGGCCGTTTGTCCCACCCCCAGTTTTTTAACGGATTGAGCTGGCGAGGCAAATCTCTATGGGACGTTTGCCCGGTGCTTGTTTGTTTTATTATCTATAAGACGATTCTGTTCATTGTACGAATATATATATATATATATATATATATATATATATTAGACGTATAGACGATCTTTTTAGTTAACTAGAGAGTCTGCGTCTCGTCGTCTGTTGGCGGCGTAATATACATTTTCCGTTTGTATTTTTACTCCCGAGCTATCTTAATATTCCGTTATTAATCTCTTATCCCACTGATGGGTCCGTTGTTTTATCCCCGTCCTCTGTTAAATCCATTATTTATCTGCGCGACGACAAAAAAAAAAAAAAAACACGCCGTTTTCAGACATTTCGCCGAGAAAAAGTCACTCACGAAAATGTGGTGGGAGGAGAGGAGGGGCGAGGAGAAATAAGAAGGAAAAAAAAAAAAGAAAAGTAAAAGACCCGATAATGCTTAATTGAAAATGCGTATGACCTAAATCATTATATTATGTAGTATATAGCTGACACTATATATACGACGCTATATATAATATCCGTAAGTTTCGTTGTTGTTGTACGTATACTGCACACACAGTCGAGTCAGACTTAGACTAAAAGTCTTTCAATATTATTACGTAGTCGGGAAAATGTACTTCCGATAAATCGACTTTCCCTCGGTTTATTTAGTGGTCATTATTTTCGTGTTTTTTTTTTTTCCCCCCCCAGAATTGTAATTTAACAAGTACGAAGTCAGTGTGTATATATACGTATATATGTACGCTATTTCAATTTACGAATAATTGGCTGTAAAACAGTAATAAAAACGCAGAATTGTGTAAAACGATCGATAAAACAAAGTGATTGTTAAATTTTTGATGTGATCGCTTGTTTTACAATTCCATGTTATTGTTTCGTCGTCATTTAAAGTTATCGTATATTACAAGATGAGACACCGACAGGGGAAAAAACGTTTTTTTTTTTGATGTACTTCTTCGATGTATTTCTTTGATGACGTGAAATTGGATTACATTGTATACTTTTGACTAACGAATTAATTATTTTTAAGTGGCAAATCACATCAAAATGACACGTTTATGACCGCCATTGAATATACAAAATATATAAATATTAATTATTATTGTTGTAGTTGTTAATAGAAACCAATACATAGTTGTAATATTTAAACATTTATTTAAATATAAATGAAAATAATACGAATATTTAAAGTACTCGATTACTCGCGGAATCATTTTTAACAATTATTTAGCATATTTTTTTATTCCAAAAATATGTACAGGCACCTCTTCTACATACATTTATACATATATATACATATAATCGTAAATATATCATGAACTGAAACGGGTAAAAAAGGTCATGGCTCGATAATATACGACAGTGAGTTTACCTGGCCTGTAAAAAACTTTTTATTCAAAGAGCAAAAATAAAAATAAATTATAGTTCGCCATATATATAGGTATGTGTATATATTATATCTCGACAGAATGAAATATTTATGTTGTTATAGTACTTATTAAAAAAAAAATAGAAAAATAATTGAAAAATTTTAATATTAATATTATCGATTAAAATTCTTGATAGACTTTGAGACATTATATAAGCTATCTAAAAATACACCACAGAGGTTATATTATGATTTAGGTTGACTGACTATCTACAGAAAATGCGTGATGTGTTCCATTTACAGATTGAAAAAGGTACGATATTAAAAACTACAAACGGACCGACGAAATAATCTAAATTATGCAATTCAAACTGTACGAAACGTTATACCTTCACGAAACACTGTATTTTCGAGATTTTAAGTAAGTAATAATAATAGAGCATATTTAATTTCAAATATTATATAGTTATTAAGAACTCAGAGTTTAAATAAAAAATTTAATATATTTTAAATTTATTAACTAAATACTTTGAAAAATACATCTGAAATAAAATAAAAATATTATTTATAGTTTAGATCTGGTTAAAAACGTTATATTTTAAAACTAGTTTAATTTGATTTTCATATACTAAAAACAAATAAAAAAAATAACCTTAAAATGTCCAATAGTATTATTAGGAAAGTAGGATCTGAAAGACATTTGTAGCTCGGAAAGGATTGTGCCGAACATTCCAATAAAATGATACAAATGCATTGAAACATTTGAAACCGAAATTATTCTTATTTTATTTTTATAGCCGTACTGTATTATAATATATTTAAATTTAAAGTAACGTTAAATATATTTTGGGTTTATAACTATCGACATTTTCCAATAAACTACACAAGAAAATATTATGTATATACTATGAAAAAATAATCGGTATAAATTTGGAAAACTCGACGATTGTTATTTTATCATAGCATATTTATTCGATTGAAACTCATTCACCATAAATTTCGACACACCGTTTTTCTCAAAAACTACCGATAAAATTAAAAAATTAACCTCCCAAATTATGAGGGTCGCCTGCGTCTATAGTATACAATATATATTATTATAATATACTATTATGGGACTTTATGGACGCGCTCGTTTTGTCCATAACGTTCAAAACAAATAACAAAAAAAAAATCCATTATTGTAAATGCAATATATATATAGCTTCCTCGTTTCTTTTAAGAAACTAAAACAATATAATCGTGAATTTTTCTTTTTCGTTTTTCGTCACCTACATCGTTGGTAGGTGTACCTACTCGGTCTTCGCATCATCGATTATCGTACGCTTTACATTTTTCCAAAGGTCGTTTGACAGGTTATATTGTTTTTACTAGTTAAGCGCGTGACTAAGAATAATCACTTATTATTATGGTAGGCAGTAGACACCGAAATGAAATTATCGGGTGTATAAGGTTTGATTAAATAACGGTACTCTATCTCACTCTCTCTCTCTCTCTCTCTCTCTGTCTTTCAAGAGAGATTTTATGAAAAAATAAAATCACATAGGTACAATTACTATATCATACACAATATACAATATACATATAATAAATGTATAAATATATATGTAAATGAAAATAAAATATATAAGTGTACGTCGTAAATCATTTCGAGCCGTTCAAAAAAAAAAAAAATCCCCCCCCCAAAAAAAAAACAACATAAACGAATTTAAGTCAGAAATTAATTAATTTTATTAGTACCTATTTTACTTTTTTACTTTCGTTTCTTTTGTCGTTGCAGTAATGGCAAGATGAATCGAACGCCTGCCTATATTATGACGAAAAATGTTTTACGATTTTAGTTCCGTTTTTTTTTTTTTTTCTTTTCTTTTTATTAGGTACTCGTGTGTGCGTTTATTTTAAACAAGGTTAGAACGAATAACTGCGTTTCCATTAACCCGGGAAGACATAACACATAAAACACCTCTTCCGATGCCATTAATTAGAGAATATTAAGAGACGACTTCCTCGGTTTTCGTTTTATCGTCCTTTTAATAACGGTAGTGGGGGGGGGGGGGAGGAAAAGAACACGAACGGGACCGTGTCATGTGTTGTTTACATTGCGCATTATACAATATTAATTTTTAACATTGTCGTTTGTTCGAGCGAGTCATATATATTCTTATATAAATGCACGTCTCGGTGTGTATAATGGAGTGCGAAGAATTTTCCGTGCTCGGCAGTAAAATTTGTTAAGAGTAAAAAAATGTACACATATATTTCATGTTTTTACACGGCGACGGTATATATATATATATATATATATATATATACATCTACGTGTATATTATATTATACATATATATATAGGTAATCCTTACTATATATTATATACACTGGTAATTCTAACCGTATACGCAGCCAAACGCGCCCCAAACTTATTATTACGTCCATGAAAAATAAATCAATTTTCCATAAAAATAAAACGATAAATTATCCTCGGTGAATAAATTCTATTTATCCCCCACTTAGTATTAATGTTTTTTTTTCCACATCGCGTGGACTGTACGTATACATGTCGTGTACGTACGTATAGTTGCATATATTATTCGTCATAGATATTGTTATAAACGTACGTGGTTAATGCGATCAATTTTTAAAGTGTCCTATATCGATTTAGTTTCGAAGAGAAAACCAAAACCATACAATACTTATCAACGTTTTTTTTTTTTCAGCGACCTAATAATTCGATGAAAAACACGAAAAATAAAATGAAAAACACATTTTATTGTATTATTTCAATAGCACTCGTTAAGGAGAATACTATAATATAGATAGTTTTCCTTCGGTGCGGTGTGTGCGAATTTTCAAGTGGAATATCAAATGCGAGCTTTTCGTCAGAGCGATATGTACGAACAACAAGGGGGAAAAAATCGCACAAAGAGAATTTATGTTGTCGGAATGCGAGTGTTATGTGGTGTATTATAAGTATACGGATTCATTATAATGTGCTCATAACGTGTTTAATCCTACACTAAAAATGTATCGGAAAGAAACTTATATTGTTTATACTTTTATGACCGGGTGGTTTGTGCCAAATTCTATAATTTTTTTTTTTTTTTTGACTTGGATCATCACCAAGTATTACTATCATGGTAGACCGATAAATTTACAAAAAAATAAAAATAAAAATAAAAAGCGTCACACATATAAAAATGGGTAGTATTTGTTTTTAATAGTTATTGCCAGCACAGTAGACAGTTTGGCATATATGTTGTCATAGTGACTCGATAAACCATAATAAAACAACTGGTCATATTTATCGTCGAATGGTTAAAAAAACAAACAAATAATAATTGTGTTTATTTAAAAACCCTAGAAATCCAGCTATTTCAATAGTTATAGTATTATAGAGTATATTATTGTTTAAATAGTAATTTTGAAAATGATTCCAAACGCCTATTTAAATTTAAACAGTATTTGAAATACGCAAGTCGAATGCTGCTTAGTAGGATTTCAGTGGGTTCTAAAATAAAATATAATTTTAAAATTATATTATATGGGTTGCGACGGAGACCAATCCTACTATGACTAGTGAAGACTATATAAAGTTTGTTATTATACGATTATGAATATTTAATGTATTTTTAATTTAATAATTTATTAATTTACAAAAGTTTTCTCCGACAGAAATAAACATTACTAATAAAAAAGTATTTAAAATCAATATTTGGGTAAAAAAATCTATATTTAAATACTTTTAATTTAATAAAAAAATATAATGGAATATACTTTACAAGACTGTGGGATATACTATATGACACTATATAATACAGAAATACAGATGTTACAATTTTTTACAGCCCATTTTTAAAAGCGAAAAGACAAACTTAATTAATTTTTACCAGACAATAAACTATATATATATGACGTACAATGTATACAATATAAATATTTTAATAAAACATTTATTTACGATAATTATAAATGTAAACCCATCGGGAAGGGCCTAAAAAAATATATATATATATATATATATATATATATATATATTTTATGGTACGTCAATTCGTATGGCGTGGAGTCTCCTATAGATGGCCTATTATTGATTGACGTAATTTAAAATAAGAAATCAAAATTATTAGTATCTAGGTCAATATAAATCGATGTCATTCGGTATTCTAGCGTTTAGACGACTCTAAATTGATAAAAAACATAATCGCGTTTTTAAAAACAGCATATACGTGCTGTGTTGTGGGCGTAGCTAGTATAAGTCAAACGTCATATTATTATTTAAAGTAGGTTTTCCATTCGATACACGTGTATACTGTACGTACAGTATACGCGAGCGTGTTTCTCGACGATTTTTATTAAAAATATATTACATATGTCAAAGACCATATAATATTATACGAGTGAAATTCGTATTCTTCCGAAAAAAAAACTAGGTCCTCGACGGTGGATGGCAGCCCACCGTATTTGAAATTTATTTGAACAGAGACCTCCAACGTGTAATTTCGAAAATATTTCGCAATTGCTTTTCTTTATCAAAATGTATTTATTTTCTTTTATATTATTAAAACGTAAGTATTCTTATAATTAAAAAAAAAAAAAAAAAAAATTATTATTCCTTTACATAATTTCCCTGTTATAATCGGTATCACTGGTATCATTGATTATAAAGAAAATAAAAAAAAAATTAAATTCTGAAATTTTTTTTTGGGTAACTTCAGAACACGAAACAATAATACTGAGGATAATTATACATATTATATGTAGTATATAGTTTTCGCTAATAATTTTATTAACGAAATTCCGTCCTAGATAGCTATTGCTCCTAACATACTATTTTTTTTTTTTTGAAAAAAGTCCCAATTTGATATTTCCCAAAATTATTAATTTTCATAAAAGTTTTTATCACAACCTGTAAAACATGGATCACGACATTTTCGAGTCTTTATACATTTTTTCCTCTGGATTTCGATCCGGCTTCTCCGGAAAAACTTCACTCAGAATATGTTTAAAGCCAACAGAATTTTCGCGTTTTAATGGCTTAAATATTTGGATCGTTTTAAAACGATGTACGTGCGTGTATAAGTATGTATATATATATATATATATATATATATATATATGCATTACCAATCGTTTTGTTTATATTTTTTTTTTATTGAAAATCCGTGTCCATATCGGAGTTATCGAAGACGAAGAATAATGCCTGTGTGATATCGCGTAAATTAATAAAAAAAAAAAATATATTTTTATAAAAATAAAAAAATAAAAAAGTGCCGCGGGTGCGGACGGTGACGGTAAATAATAGTGGGGCCCGTATTAAGGAACTTCAACGGAAGAATCAACAGACGTACGAGTATATATAATATTATCCTTATATTTTACCATATTATATACATTGTGTTATATTTTGTGACCCGAGCCGTTTACGAGAGCACGTGAACACGTATACACGATACTTAAATATTACATAACGTTATATATGAGAGAGATGGAAAACAAAGAAAACGAAAAGTACTGGGGGAAAAAAAAAAAAAAAACCCGGAAATTCGAAAGTGTCGGAGAGGGGGACAAGTCTCGCATGTAGGCATTTCGAACGGTAGTATAGAGTAGGGGACGATAATGCGTATAACGCGCACGACGTAACAACGAGTGGTGGGACCTCCTCTAAAACTTTTCCCGGCGTCTCTTTCGAAAACTTTTCTCCGAACGGACGGGCGCATACGCAATTTCCGAATCGGCGTAAGACCGTTTTTTTTTATTTTTTAATTTTTTATTATCGTCGTTACAATAGGTCGTAAGAAAACGATAATAATGATAATAATAACGATAATTATTACCACGTAATGCATAACCGTATATGATAATATTATAAGAGCGTGCGTGTCACGGGACCACGAGAATGCAGAATGTGGAGAGGAAACGGAGCGGGAAAGGACTACCGTGCACATTTCCCGGTGCGCGCGCGCGCCAAGGACCACTCGACGTGCCGATCGTATTGTCGCCGTATTTTCACCGGGCTTAAAATTATCTCGGGGCCGAACGAATATCGTGTATAAATCCGGACCCCCGAATACCGGGGTGGTGTGGTTTTAATCGCCTCGCCCGACGTTCCGCTAATTCTTTTTTTCGAGAAACTCGTCGTCGGTAAAATTACTGTACAAAAACGACGAACGTGATGGGTACATTTGCGTATTTTCCTCCGTGATCTCCCATCATATTCACCGTGCGGTTTTACTCTCGATTTCAGTCGATAATTTCGTCCATCATTCTCTATATTATTATAATTTCACCTAACAACACTCGTTTGATAAAAAAAATATCCGATCGTATAATATCTGTACTACAATATAAACTTTACGACATTTGCCCGTCAATTAATTAATAATTCATAACGGTTTTCGAACGTATTTCTTTTCGATATATCCCGGACCTCGAACCTCTTAAAATGAAATATCGATTTTCGATTTTCAACCTCAACATCTTCTACAACATTAAAATGTAAAAGTACCATTTTCAGTTAGAGTTTAAAAAAAAAATGTCTAAATGGTTTAATGTTTTACGGATCATCCGTAGGATTATTTAAATTTGTACGCACGATTTGCGTTTACGGGGTGCCTGCTTGATATATTTTGTGTACCACTCAACTGCACTTTAAAATAATCGAATCGACGTGAGATTTCATTTAGAACGTTGTATAAATGATTGATCATCAAGTAAATTTACGAGGTCCGGGATTTTTCAATATTCTTCTTTTTTTTTTTTTTCAGGACCCTTTAAAATTTACCCTTTTAAAAATTGATTTTCATGTTGACGACCTGCAATTTTTATATATAAAATGTAATTCAATTTTATATAAAATAAAATTACAATTTTATATAAAATAAAATTACAATTTTAACGTGAATCACAAAAAAAAAAACCAAAAAATAAATAAAAAATGTATGTCATGATGCATCGAATTATATTCTAAATTATTATGTCGATATCGTTCAAGGGTAGCTGAAAAATATTACTGGAGAATTAAGTTCTTAAATTTTATAATAAGTTATTACAAAGCAATATTAATAAGAATTATTAATATATTAATTAAATATTATCTTACAAAATAGAGGGGGTTGAGACACTGTGGGTGCCTGCTTATCATTCACGTCAAGATAATATTATTAGATTACGATGTATATAATATTAGGTTTTTATTCAAAATATCGTCTAACACGGCGTTCGGTGTATGCAAAACTAAATGCACTAGTGTCAAAAACAACGTTACTACTCGGTATGCGTTTTGTATTTCGTTAATTTTCACGACATTATAATATTATGTCGTGAAAAATAAAATTAGCTTGTGTATTTTATTTTATTTATTATAAATGCGGCATAATGTATAATTTTATACAAAAACCTATTAAAAAATATAATAACCTTAGTGTATATTTCTGTCTAATAGCGGTTGCACGCAATAAATTAAAATAGATTCATCTAAAACAACTTGCAAAATCACGAACGTCTTAACCCTAAATACATATTACATAGATTTCATTAAAAATGTTTTATAAACGTTGATGTAGTTTAATATGCGATCTCTACACGCAGTAGACATTTTCTGAATAAAACATAGGTTTATCAAAGTTTCGAGTAAAGTGCAATATACGGCTGGCCGATAAGTAATCCGGTATAATTATACGCCGAGTAGACAGCAGATGTGATTGTAATGTGACAATCGCATATAGCTCGCGTATATTTTATTCAACTGTGTCAGTTTGTGTTGAACTTTTCATTGGAGTGTCGCGCGTTGCGGTCGGGTTGAGAATTAACAATTCTCAATTTACCGTACTGCAGTAGGTGGTAGTACATTGTACGTTATTATATGAAAAGTCCAAAAAAAAAAAAAAAAAAATATATATATATATATATATATATATATGTATATTTTTTTACTTACATAAAAATTAATTAGATAATATTTAATGTGCGGAAAAACATAGATAGTAGTGAACAATTAAAATATCGATTGGTCACTGATAAAATATTACTTTGGTGTTGAGTTACTTGTAGAATTATTTATTTATATTGATAAAATATTAGTACGTTACATAATATTGTATCGGTGTGTGTGAAATTATTTTAAACGAATTAAAAAAAAAAAAAAAAAACACGTATTTTCTCACCCAACTTATTTTCTCTTCGTCCCTATCCCGTACACTGATAATAAGAATCCTTCCTTTTGATGTTTGATTCCTATGCATTACCTTTCCGTCCTCATTACCACGCATTATTCAACGATTTTCATTAATTATAATATAAATATGTAAGTTTCGCTATATTTTTTTTTAGGCCTCGGTCTGTACTATATAATATATGCGAAAAAATGTTTAAATTTAAATCCGAAGATTTTACTATATACTATCAAGGCTTCAAAGTAAACAAAATGTCAAAGTGATGGTTTTTGGGTCCGATTACAGTGTTCGGTGATTTAGGACTGCATTTATTTTTTATGTCGGTCCCGCATGGCCATTATATAAACAGTTATAAATAATATAAAAGTGGGACAGAGACCATTTGTCATTAAAATAGAATTGCGTTAGCAAATGAAAGGCGATCCGCTTATCGGGTGGTTATTTGATAACGAATAAATTACTATATGCTCATAAAATGTTTTTTTTTTTTTTTAATTTTAAGTCACCTTTATACGACAATAATAATAATGTATTATAATTTGACCATATAATCGAACAAATACGAATATATAGACGATTTATTGGCTTACAGAATGAAAGTGGGTTCTAAATACGATTTTCATCAAAATATCATGATTATCATTTAAAACCCAGATTTTTCGGTTTATTTATAATATAGAAAAATGATAACCTTTACAAATTTTGATTTTCTTTCAAAACGCTCCTAGTTTCCAAGAGAATTTCAAAATAACTCAGGAACCACGGTTTAAATAGTTCTCCCGTCTCTGCCAGAACCTATCACAATTGGGTCTCCATAAACATTTTATCCCAAAAATACACTCAAATTCGAATAAAAATTAATTCTTTCATTAAAAATAATTATTTATTTTAAAAATTTTGTAATAATTAATAGTTTTATTAAAGTGTATGACTTATATGAACACATACCTAACGGATTAGAAAAAAAAAAAAAAAAAAATGTAGCAATCTAATATGTATTGATCGTTATTATTTTTCTAACGAATATAAAATAAATGGCCAACGTTCATTTAAATTGTAAATAATCTATTATTTCACAATAAAATAGAAGCGATATTATGGACTGCCTAATTGCACTTGAATTACACAAATCGATTTCAGCTTTGTTAAAATATTTTACAGATTAATTTTTATCAGAAAAATTCACCGCGTCTGAGATTTAAAAATATTCCCATCGTTCGAGATCCTATAAAATCGGCACGTTAAAAATAAAATAACGTGTTAACGTTTAAGAGGTTAAATTCCTGAAATTCGTACTCGATATTGAAAGTACAGGTGTCGATTTTTATAAACGTCTAGACGATCGCCGCCGAATCGTCCGAGGATCCGAAACCCGTCGCAGTCGTTTTCGTTCAACACACGTTGGACACGTTTTTAGCCATCTTACGGACGCGCGCGAAATATGAAAGGGATGTTCGTGCTGCCTGCAATTTATCGCCACATTAAATCCGGCCCAGTCAGGACGGGAACCCTTTCGAGACGCGAAATTAAGGATTTCGTATTTCGCCGTGTGCACGGAACTCATTTGTTTTCGGGACGTATTTTCAGGGGTGACCGACGTCGTGCGTACGATATAATATAATATATTCCTCTCGTACGCCGTAGCTCTTATCGCCAAAACGTTTCGTTTCCGTTTTTTTTTTTTTTTCTTTCTTTCGAAAACAATTACACGGCCCGGACGAATTACGCATGGATTTCCTGCAGATACGAATTTATTGCTCGATCTCGGTCGTAAATCTTGCACGTTTTCATACGATAGAAATATAGAAAATAACTATACACATGTAGGGGCGTACACATGTACATGTGATGGATATGAGAGGTTAGTAATCGTAGGAGGGACGTGCACGTAATGACATTATGCGTAGACGCAAAGCGTATCTCGTCGGGGGGGGGGGAGGGGGGCACGTGATAAGAGCGGCGGGCAAGAGATAGGAACAACAATAATACTGTTATAATGTGTACGGGAGGGCCGCGATCGCCGCAGACACGTCTTCTTTTTGCCGCCGCCGCAGCAGCATTAACCTTATTGTTATATCGATCGTATACATACACACATACACGTATACATATTATACACACATACATATGCACGCCGTCGTGTCCAGGTACACACGCACACGCAAAAACGGTACACACGCGTACGCTAAAAAACACACACGCACACACGTCAAATACACACATATCAATCACGCATATACATACGCACGAAACCGCGCGTAAGATAATAATTCGATGGTTATTATCCGATTCGGGATACGTTGTTGTATATAACAACGTGGAAGTGTTATCACTGATCAGTACAGGTACTGGTTTCTATCGCGAAATTCGCAAATGTACATACAATATAATACTGATATACAAGCACGATTTAAGATAATATACTACTGGTTACCACGATTGTAAAGAACGGGTTAGTATTGTTTACATGTTTCGTATGATACGGCCGGGATCGGAATTCGATGCATGGGTGGTAGTTCTAATAATCACCACTACGCAAACACTGATAGCTCTACAATTAGTTTGATTGACTACCACCAGGGGGGTGTAACTCCATAGGACAGAATATCTGATACAACGTTTAAGACAAGCGGCATACCAATGTAACAAGAATTCCCAATATTCTTTAAATATGGCTACACTGATATTTCAACTGTCAATTTGTAATTTGTATACAACAGCAGCAGTCATTTTTCTATCAGCATA